>JAPTOF010000007.1:18595000-19195000 GCA_028554755.1 Cordia subcordata
TCGGATCGCATTATAGTAGTTAAAAAACTATTCGGTATCCGATATTTTTTTGGATATCCGATTTGGATATATCCGTATCCAAAATTTTCATAATTTTCTATTTGGTCGGGTTCGGATACAGATGCAGATTTGGATATGAAACGGATATTCCCACCCCTATTGGTATCAATATTATTTCCATGTTGCTATGTTGAACTAGACACGACTACTTGGAAGAACAAAGTGTAAGTTGCACCTAAGAAGAGATTCACACCCTACACTACATTGTATATTTTGGAGTTTCCTGGAGCTGCTGCATCCTTGGTATCAATGGCGAGACTTGGTCCCCTTTGAACCTAATGGGCTTCTGCGTTTTCTTCCTCCATGTTTGGCTATCGTTCGTTTGGCGACTGGCAGTGATGCAACGCAGAGTTGCGTTAGGGTTAGGCTTTGTTTGAGTTTTAGGCCTGTTTGTTTTAGGTTTGTCCATTTGTCTTGGGTTGGGTTTCGACCAGTGTCTTGGTTGTTCTTTTGTTTCTTGTTGGGCTTTTCTCAGTTGGCACAATTACTTTTATTTTGTTAGTGTTAAGTCCAGTCCAATCCTTTAGGGCTTGGAGCTTCTATGTATTTTGTTGTTTATATGATTTCTTTTTTGGAAGAAAAAAAAAAAATGAACCCCAAAACATATTAAGATATATAGAGAGTAAAGGTGGGCAAATCTTGATTACTAAACAATTTTTGAGATTGGACTGAATAGAAATGTTATTTTGGTTTGCTTATATAATTTTTCAATATCAGCTTACTCGATTTTTGTTTTTAGTTACGCATAACATTTGTTCCAAAGTACATCGTCCAGTCCTATTTTTAGGTTAAGGACTTATTCGCATTGGCTTCTTTTAAAAATGTTTTTTGTATAACTTTTTAAAAAAGTGTCTCTTTTTCGAAGTTAAAATTTTCTACCAAAAGCTAAAAGTGAACTTTTGTTTAAATTCAATCCAAATGATAATTGCAAAAGAAATATGTTTTTCAAGAAAAAAAATATTTTTCATAACCAGCCCTAAACTCCGGCTATTGAAAGGTAAGATATTTCTCTTAAGTGTCTAATTACCAATTTTGGTCCTTACACCATGCGTTGTAATTTCATAAATAGCATACAACAAGTATTTAAAATTTCATAGAAATTTAAAGAAAATTTATTCCCTTCATCCCAAAATCAAATTGTAATCAATTAAGTTTATTCCAATAGGACGGAATCTACATCCCTCTGAAATGATCTGGGCCACTGGGCCAGGCATAAGTAGCAAAGAAAAACAAACCAAAATGGGTTTGGGCCAGATATAATAATATTCATTTGGCCCATTTACCTTGTAGAAACCCTAGCACTAACTTTACACGCTGCCTATATATAAAGAGCTCAGCGAGGCAATTGCAATTCACTTTTCCCAGCTCCCTTCATCTTCTTCTCTCCAACTTCCTAAACTCTGTTTTTGTGTTTTTCTCTTCGTCATCACGAGTGTGTGGGGTGAAGGATTTGTTTGTATTAAACGTTACGAGTGAGATTTAATAATTATGAATTGTCGATCTAATTAAATTTTTGTTACGTTATAATATTACGGATCGAATTTTTATATAGTGCTAGTAATGGTAGTAGTAATAGGGATCTGTGTACAATAAGCCGATGCTCTGGATTGAATAAAATGAAGGAAGCATGGTAGTGTGCACAGAGAATAAATTCAAGGGTCGTCATGTCTGCTCTCTCTGATGCCACTTTCTTTTGGCTAATGATTTGGGGGCCTGGATTAGACCCACATTTTAATTCAGTTTTAATTTCTAATTTTTTTTTTGTTATTGTGAAATTTATTCATAGAATTAAAATCCCTTTGCAACCCAAGACAAAAAAATTTGAATTGTTTTTTGCGTTAATGTTTATGTTGTTGGGGTTTTTAAATAGATTTAGCAGTATATTTATATGTCTTCTGGTGTTTGATTTTGAAAAATGTTTGTGAATATGATATTCGATAGAATTTTGGTGCTCTGAAATTTTTTTTTTTTGAGTATGAAATTAAGATGTAATGTTTTTGGGTTTTTAAAATATTTTTAGTTGAAATTCCGGAAAAAGAAAAGGAACAAAACTTGAGCACCTTAATGTTGTCATGCTGATTCGAACAAATTTAATGAACATTCAACCAAATGTTTCGTTTGTAATGATTTTCTGAATTTTTGGCTTTTTGATGAAGTTGAATTTGAATTACTTTTAGAGTTTTTACATTTTTTTTTAAACGTTTGAGTTTTGGATGTAGATGTATTTGAGGTTTTTTTTTATTTTGAACTTTTTTAAAAGTTAATTTAAATAATTATTTTAAAAATATATTTTTTTGGGGAAAAGTCAATCTAGACCCAATTAAAGTCCATTAATCAATAATACCTAATGGTGTCTGGATCGGGATGAAAATTAAAATAATATTATGATCAAGGTCTAATAATGACAAGGATTTATTTGTTTGGGATTATTTAATTCTTGGGAACCAATCCTTCCTTTTGCTAGGCTACGGAAACCAATACTTTCGCCCTGAAGACAATTTAAATAATTTTGCGGTCCAAAAACATAACTCAAAAGTAGTACTTACGTTAACTACAAGTGAAAAATGATATTTCTTTGTATCTCATGTGATGGTTGGCAGCACCTAATGGACTTTGACTGATTTTTTTTTCCCTTTGTATTTATTATGATTGATCTTAAAATCCACATGCTTACACATAAAAAGTTCGGACTTAATAATAATAATTCCTGAAGCTTGGAGACAAAAAATGAGGGGTCTACATGGTGTAAAATTGATATTCGATGGACTAAGCTTTGAAGTGTTTGAAAACTTAAAATTGAGATTGGATTGACCACGTCCAAAGGGATTTAGCTTGTTTACAATCTCAAGTTCTATATTTATAGTCATCCATTTAAAAAGATTAAATTGTTTACGTGCGACTTCTAAACGATTTTTATAAAGATTAAATTGTTCACGCACAACTTCTAAACGATCTTTAAAGCCATCTATTTAAAAAGATTAAATTGTTCACGTATAACTTCTAAACAAATTATACTGCATGTGAGAGAGCCTATTAAGTACACAATAAATAATTAATCTATTATCCATTCTATAAAATTAAACTTTTAGATAAGATAATAACTTCAATTAATATATATAGATGGGTACTTAAAAAATAATCTTGAGATGGTTAGAGTTGGGTAATATGGAAGTCTATTTTTGCAGTGAATCTGGGACTTGCTTTGGATTGACTGAGTCAGCGGATGAGTTGTGGTTAGGGGTGAAATGCCACTCGAACCCAGAGCTAGCTGGTTCTCCCCGAAATGCGTTGAGGTGCAGCAGTTGACTGGACATCTAGGGGTAAAGCACTGTTTCAGTGCGGGCCGCGAGAGCGGTACCAAATCGAGGCAAACTCTGAATACTAGATATGACCTCAAAATAACAGGGGTCAAGGTCGGCCAGTGAGACGATGGGGGATAAGCTTCATCGTCGAGAGGGAAACAGCCCGGATCACCAGCTAAGGCCCTTAAATGACCGCTCAGTGATAAAGGAGGTAGGGGTGAAGCGATGTAGCTTTAGCTTGAAATTAAAATTGGATTGACTGAGTCAGAAAGCGATTAGAAACTTTAGCTTGAAATTGAAATTGGATTGACTGAGTCAGAAAGCGATTAGAAACTTAATATTGACGGGTGCTTAAAAGATAACCCAAAGATGGCAAGAGTTGGGCACTTTGCAAACAGGTGAAAATATGGAAGTCTAGTTTCACAGTGAACTTTTGCCTTTGTGGAAAGTTGAGCGTAGAAGTCTAATTTCAAAGTGACCCGGGAGTCGTTTCAAATACTAAACCTAAATTTGTTGTCTTATGCGATAAAATCTTTGGAAGTTGATGGTCCTATTGCCGTTGACCCCTTGACCACTTTCAAGTCAATGCTTGAATCAACACGTCATTCTAGTCATGTCAAACACCTCTTGAGGATTGGAAGAGAATCCTCAGTCAAAAAAGGGTGCATCTTCTTGACGATTCACGGGCATTGCAATGTGCTTGGATTTCCAATGACCAATAAGGTCCCAGTTCCTCTTCAGATTTACACATGAATAGTTAAAATTTCTAATCGAATTAATAGAAGAGAACAGTTGATTTAAGACACTAAATGTTAAAGATAATTTGATAAAGGTTCCATCATTATCCACTTGAGCCCTAATCCCCTCTTCTCCATATGTGTTTTTGCAGAAATTGTTCCAGTTTCTGAGAATTGTAAAATTGTTTATATAAGAACTTCTGATGATCTTCTTCCAATGAAATAACTTATACAAGAGCAAAGAACAGAGAGATGTGAGAAATATTATTGTAAAAATTGCTTATGGAAATTCAACACAGTAGCATACAAATTGCAACTAATGAGTTGCACAAAACTATTTATAACAAATGATGATACTATTTAAAATGATCTTGGCTTCATCACGATTGTAGAATGCTTCAGAATGTGCAGGCTGAACTGACCACCCTTTTCTGTGGTGTCAAGCTTTGATTGCCCTGGAGGAGGCAACAGCTCAAAGTTCTGCACCAAACGCCCCAAAGTGATACCGAGGATTGGCAACGCGAGGATAATTCCAGGGCAGCTCCTCCTCCCAACGCCGAATGGGAGATATCGGAAGTCATTGCCGTTGGCCTCAACCTTGGCCTCCTCTTCCAAGAACCTCTCGGGCCTGAACTCTTCAGGCTTCTTCCAGTGGGCGGGGTTGTTGGCCAGCCACCATGCATTCACCAAGATCTTGCTCTCGGCTGGAACATCATAACCACCAAGATTGGCGTCGTGGAGGTTCATGTGGGGTACCAATAGAGGAATTGCCATTCTGAGGCGAAGGGTCTCCTTGATCACGGCCTGCAAGTAGGGGAGCTTGTGGGTGTCAGGCTCAGTTACTTGCACTCCAGGTCCGAGGACTGTGTCGATCTCATCGCGCAGTTTCTTCTGGATTTCGGGATGGTTGACAAGTTCAGCAATGCCCCATTCAATCGACCACAATGTTGTCTCAATAGCTGACATTGAATATAAGAAGCAAACCATTAGCAGCATAATCTGCTTACATTCCAGGCCTGACAGGAAACTACTCTATGATGTTTTCTTAAGATCAGTTTCTTTCTTAGCATCTTTTGATGTGAGCTTTAAAAATTAAAACCAGAACAGCTTTTCTCATCTATGCAATGCCAATTATTTCTAAAAAATTGAAATGTGTTCTATCTGGCTGCCGGATTATTCAGACAGAAGAAGGTAAAAAACTTAGAAACATACCAGCAACGTTAATGTTTTCGACAATGTAAAGGACGTTGTCCTCATTGATTTCTCCCTTCTGTTGTGCCTCAAGAATATGATCAATGGCACACTTCAGGCTATTGTTGTCCATCCTCTTTGTGCTTGAAAGCTTCCTGCAACACAAGAAACATCACTTGTAAGACTACGGAGTACAACACTATGAAACTTCAAATCAATTTCTATCATTCAATATCTTTCCTAATTTAAACTTATCCAACCTTAAGTAAGAAAATGAGAATATTATATTTAGGGATGGATTTAAAATTTTTGTTCGATTTAGACTACGACACGTATATCCATCCTAACTGTAATACACAAATATTCTTTTTCCGGCCTTTATTCTATCAATTGCAATCCAATGATCAAAAAGTTCCTATGCAAGGACGTGGTTGGATACTTCCAATTAAGGGTATCTCCATTAGCTCCCATCAAAGCATAACAAAAACAGGATACATTGTTGAGCTCAACATTTGAAGCAATAATTGTTTTTTGCTGTTGTTTTTTTTTCTCACCTACCTAAATACAATGAAAGGCAGATCGCTATCTCTATCACATTCCCTCACCTACTCTGGATTTAGACCATTTATCAGTACAATTTCTATACTCTGAAATATCTATATTATTTAATCATAATTATATTTTCGAGGGCATCTACAAGCGTCTAATTTGTTCAAATCTGTTCAAGAAATCAAAATATCCCGTATAATTTTATAATCTTATAAAAGAATTTAAGTCGAACCTACTTTTTCCACTATCAACTTAGTTGGGTATCAATTGTTTTCATTATTTTGCCTTTGACAAAGGAAAAACACCATATAACCCACTAGGGGCGGAAATTGATTCAAATAATCGGATTCGGGTTTTCAGGTTTCAGATGAAAAAAATATTCAGATAGTTATTTTTTTTTAAAAAATAAATAAATAACTATCCGACCTAATATTAGATTTTCGACATTTCTCGTAACCGAGAACCCGAATCTGAATTTCCGCCCGTAGACTCCCCCACTGTAGAGTAAATAAGCAAATTTATCCATTTGCAAAAAAGTACAAAAATGATTCTGCTACAAAAAGTGGGGAAAAAAAAGCAGTTTAATGCAAAAAAGCAAAAAGTGAAAAGTGAACTTACTTTCTTTCCTCAACAAA
Organism: Cordia subcordata; assembly: GCA_028554755.1. NCBI lineage: Eukaryota > Viridiplantae > Streptophyta > Magnoliopsida > Boraginales > Cordiaceae > Cordia > Cordia subcordata. Next base: position 18,601,475 of record JAPTOF010000007.1, read on the forward strand.
GTAATCCTTAAACAGCTTCAACCTAGTCTCCTTAACTTCCTTGCAGATCTTCAAGTAACCCCTCAAGAAAGGCCTCAAGATGGGGATAAAATCGCCATAGTTGTATTCAAAGCTCTGAGCCAACCTACTCCTCTCACCATTCAAGGCCCTGAGCTTCAGAAACAAAGGGTCCTCCTCACTCTCAAACCTCCTATCAAACATGATCCTATACATGTTGTTGTACATCATCAGCTGCAGCCTCCTCCTCAGCACCACCCCCTTGGTGGAAGCTTCCGGATTCTTCTTCACATCATCCACCACATGCGCCACCTCAGCTTCCCACCCACCTCTGTACTGCTGCACCACCTTGTTGGTGAAGAATGGCACCGTCATGATCCTCCTCATCTTCCTCCAATGCTCGCCGTACACCGTGAACACCATGTCCTGCCCTTTCCCGGTGAAGATATCGAACACGACGTTTCGGGTTCGCGAGCCGAACTCCACCCCCTGTGTATGGAGCACCTCCTTGGCTAGGTCCGGTGATGACACCACGACTAGGTTTCTTTGCCCCATGCGGAGCAAAAACATGTTGCCGAACTTCTTCGCATACTCGGTGAGATTACGGTGGTTCAAGTCGTCTCCCACCTGGAGCCAGTTCCCGAATATGGGGACAGGGAGCGGCCCCGGTGGGAGTTTGAATTTCTTCCCTCGAAGCTTTGATGTAACAATGGCTACTGTGATGGCGAAGAATAGGCCGAGAAGGGTCTTCTCTAGGAGGAGAAGATCCATGGCTGAAGGAGGTGGTGGAAAATGGTGTTGGTTTTGGTTGGTGAGTGTGTGTGTTGGGGTTACGTGATGGCGTGGGGAGTATTTATAGATGCTGGGTGGCAGTTGTGGTTGACGGCGGGAGGCTGGGGGTTAGGTGGAAGATTTGGACTGCAATTTTAGTGCGGTTGGAGGGGTTTGACGGCGTTAAATTTAACGGCTGAAATCCATTGAATATAATGTCAAAAAAAAAAGAGAATAAAAGAGGTTGAAATCATTTTTGGTCTAAGCTAATTCCAAAGTTTCTCACCAACTTTACAGTTTGTTCACTTTCTTTTTATAGGAATTAGTGGAGTTAAGGTTTTGTTAATTTACAAGGATATATTTTTGAAGACAAATTGTGTATAGAATAAGAAATACAGATTTTATTTTTTATGATGAAAATTTGTTTATGGATGAAAATTCAAGTTAAGTAGATTACGAAATTATTTTGCCGGGAGAAAAATAAGAAATGAAGATACAAAACACTAGTAAAAGAGTAATTTCAAATGTTTGATCATTAAATTCTTTCTACAAGAAGTTACTATATTCATGGAAAAATTCATAAACAAATGTGAAAGTTTTTGAAGGATTTTGAACCCGTCAAATTTAATTCTTTTTAGTGAGAAATATATTATGTAACTAGAGATAACTCATTTGATATACACAAAAAATAAGTACTTACATATATATATATATATATATATATATTACAGTTAATGATAAGATAAATATAAATATGTTTTGTAATTCTTTTTGAATAAAATTATAACATTAATCATGTTTTTCTATGAGAGATTTGGAGTGAATATAATATTTAAATTAATACAATAGAATAGAAAATAGATTTTTAGATTAGGAAATAATTTTAAATGGATAAAAGAGATATACGATTTTGATATTTTTCTAAAGAAAGTTCATGAAATAATAACATAAAACATTGATGAAAAAAACATGTATTCCATTTCATATAACATATAAAATTTACAACTTTACACAAAAAAAAGAGTAAATATATACCAAAAAGAAAATTGAATTGATATTAGGGGCATGGTTGGAGGGTGGAGAGTAGTACCTACACTGTGCATATGGTGTACAGTACTCTGCATAAATAATGTACACTGTGTTGTGCGTGAACAGTACGTGCACAGTATTATATTAAGTTGCAAACATGTTCAAAATTTTTATATTACATGATTATAGATTATACTCTATGTTTAAAATTTTTATATTATATGTTCAAAACTCTTATATTACATGTTTAAAAATTTAAAAGCAAAGTCACAAAATAAATTTTATAATCTCATAAATTTAATACTTTATATCCAAAATTCTTATATTGCATGCTCATAGAGTATGTTCAAAATTCTTATATTATAGGTTTAAAACTCTTATATTACATACTCATAGAGCATGTTGAAAATTCTTATATCACATGTTCAAAATTTTTGTATTATAGGAACAAAACTCTTATATTAAATGTTCAAAAGTTTAAAAGTAAGTTTGCAAAATAAAAATTATAATCCCATAAATTTTATGCATGTCCATGGATAAAGATATGCGAGTAGATTTGGTATATGTTCAAAATCAATATACTATTAATTCAAAATGAATAATTGTTCTAGTTGATCAATTAATATTTTTAGTTCAAAACTATTGTTCTATATGTTCAAAACTAATACACTATTAGTTCAAAATGAATAAGTGTGATACATAATTAATTAACTGTCCTAGTTCAAAATTATTGTTCTATATATTCAAAACCAATATACTATTGGCTCAAAATAAATAAGTGTGCTATCTAATCAATTAACAATCCTAATTCAAAACTATTGTTCTATATATTTAAATTTTCTATATTATATGTTCAAAACTTTAATAAAGGAAATAGAAGAATTTGATTTAGCCAATACATTACACTTAATCTGCATTATTTTAATTCATTTGTTAGACATCCAAATTCTCCATCTTTGCACTCATATACATCAACTACATACTACACACCACCATCATGACCCACACCACTACCATGACGCACATATGAATCTGTTGTTACAAATATGATAAAATAACTAAAAAAAGAGAGAGAAAGAGAATAGCAACGACGCTCACATCGATGATGAAATGAAATCGACATGAAGATTAATGACAATCTTTATGGTCGCGCAAAGATGATGATTGCGATGATGATGTCCAATTTAAAATTGAACGGTTTAATTTTGCTGGAGAAAGACAGAAAGAAGAAAGAGGAAGAGAGAGAAAATAAAACGAGATGCTTCAGATTTTTTTTTAAAGCTCTTTATCTTTCACGTTATTTAAGATATACAGTAATCCAAAGGGCACGATTTCTACACAGCACAATAAAATTTGCAGGTGGAGGGGGCTAGGTGAGATGCGTGGTGATCCTAAAATGTCGTCAATATTAAAATTTATTATTATATTATTATAGTTATTTTGTCATATGAATTGTTCATGTCATGTGCCAACTAATTTGTCAACGTTAAGGTGGCTGCCACGTCCGTTACGTTTACGCAAAAAAGACACACACATTTGTGATTTGGAGTTTACTACAAATTTTTTAATAATTTTGTGGTGGGTCAGTCATTAAGTGCATGCTATAAAATAATTGTACTAGTTGCAATTAGTCTCTCACTCAAAGCATGCATTGGTTTACTTCTATCTTGACTGACCAGTGAGAGTCCTGCCCAGGAATTTCAGCTAGCCGTATTTCTTTGATTCTATTTTTTGTCAATAAACAAAGGAGTACCTTAAAGAATTATACAAGGATTAATTTATCCCAGTGGCATCTAGGTCCGATGATGTAACCTAGCTAAGTACGGAGGATTATTAGATACTTAGACTAAAGGCAAGTAATTTTTCAATTTAGAGTGAACAATTTAATAACAGGATAAGTTGACAGTTTCTGTGAATATACTAAAAACAAAAACAAGAAAGAAAATATAGCGACAAGTTGGTAAATAAGCAAAATACATCGAATTTAGATTTCTCATAATATTATAAATTACTCCAAAGATTTAAAACGTCATTGATTGATAACCTTATTTGGTGTGAGGAAATTCTGACCAAGTCAGCAACTATACAATGAGACTGCCGGTCAAGGCTCAAGCCAAGGAACCACTCCATAGGAATTTCGGGGGTGCTCCGTCGTGAATCTTTGACTCGGGAAGTTTTTTTTTTTGGTTTTTGGGGTCAAAGGATGTTACTATGATGGAGGCTAAGCACTCCACCAATCAGAGAGAAGACCACGCACTCTTATGGCCGAATCAAAGGAGCAATGCTTTGACCACTCAGTGCTTTATCTCATAGCCGAACCAATGTAATAGCTCTTTGGTCACATTCTATTATCATTCACGTCATGGCTGAAGCAATAAAGGTGTGCTTCGGTTGTGCACTTAATGACCGAACCAAGAGTGATAAGGTTGGACCTATCAACAACTTTATCCGATATAGGGGTGAGTATTATTCGATTATAATCGAATAAACGAATTGAACTGAAATATAAAATTTGGTTCGGTTATTTTTGGTTTTGGCTATTAAAAAAATGGAAAAAAAATGAGTTTTCGGTTTTTGGTTCAGTTTCGGTTATTTCTCTAACATTTCGGTTAACAACCGAATAGTTACTTTTCATTTTAAAATTTTATTTAATTATTATTTTTCAAGTTTACATTCATATGTATTTATAAGTTTATATCATTCTTATATGCATAATGTAAATTTTGATTATAGATATTGGAATTTGATTATTACAATTATAAATAAATTTAGTTTTTTGAATTAGTTTTGAATAATACATGATTTTTTAAAATAATTCGGTTATTTCGGTTATAACCGAAACTGAACCGAAAAAATTCGGTTAAAGAATTTCGGTTATTAATATAGTCCAGTTCAATTTCGGTTATCAATTTTTAAAATTTCTGAAATTCGGTTATTAAAATTCGGTTCGATTAAACCAAATGCTCACCCCTAAATTCCAATATACAGCCAAAGACTAAGGATGAAGCTTTGACTATTCTTTAGCTCTGCCAATCCCATGGGCAAACATGGAAGATGATGCATTAGCCATGCAAGAGGCAAAGTCATGACATCATGCATGTGATCACTATTTCCCTTTGTGAAAGGAGACAATTCTAATGGCAAAGTCAGTTATGCACTTAATGCAACATGAAAAAGGAAAGTCTCGGAGCTATTACTAAAACTCTTATAAATACCCTCTCCACTCCAGTAAGAAATGAAAGATCTTGAATTCATTTCTTTAAAGAGGAAAGTCTTAGAGCTAGGGCCAAGAGTCTTATAAATACCCCTTCCACTCCATGAAGAAGTGAGTGATCTTGGACTCATTTCCTCACATTTTTCTTTCTAGCATTCTTAACAGCTCAAGCATTGTCTTACTTAATCAGGAGTTCGAAGACATTTAGTCAAGCATAGAAGATCGAAGACACACTCCCTTGCTCATGAGTTAAGGAGAATTTTGTTATTTTATTGATATGGAGGTACTAATAAAAGCATATTACAAGAACATTGCTGTCTAATTTCGAAGGGGTTAAGGTCTTTTTAGAGGAGGTTAAGTCGTGGAGATGGTAAATTACCATCCAATTACAAGTCAAATTGTCCAAAAGAAAGTTCATAACTACTAATCAATGAGGCGATGAGCAATTCTTCTAATGCACTGGAATTGAACCCAATGAAATTCAGTAATAAGTATTTCAATATCCTTAATAATACAATCTAATATTTATGTTAGGAAATTAGGACGCATAACACACACTCACGTAGGGTAATTAAAGCATGAGCAACGAGAAAAGAATACGCACAATTAAACGTGGTTTGATCCTCTGCCTACGTCCACAAAAACCTCTACTAGATAGAAAAGAGTACAAACTCAATAAGATTTTTTGCACGGTCCGAAAAGTCTAAACGCTCCCTTACGGTGGTCTTACAATGGCTCTCTCTCTACCTAGACCCATTGCAAGACACACACATTATAATTAATGTAGAGTCCTATTTATAGGGGAGACTTCCTTGTCCTCCAACATATCAATCCTTTCATAATTAAAACATTTACCATAATTGAAATTTTAACTCTCATTATTACTCTTTCCTAATTTCAATATTAGCTTGGGCGTAGCACTTGAGTCACAACCCAACAAATTCCTTCCTTGGCAAGAAGTGCTAAGAATCTCCACAGCAGGAGAGAACATCACTCTTCTCTTCTTCTCAGCTTTCATTTGAGCTTCTTCGCACTTGTTGCATTTATCTCTCAGCGCTGTGCATCCCTCCAAGTAGCACACGTGTTTCTCATTCTTCCTCTCTTCAAGAATTAGTTTCTCTTCATGATACACTTTGCAGTAGTCTCCTTCACCAATGTACTTGTACCCTTTTGATGCCAACTCACCTAGCGAAATTATGTTGGACGCACAAGATGGCACATGCCTTATATTGCAGACGGTCTTGATATTACCATTGTTGAACCTCATGCGAAGTCTCCCATTACCAGCAATCTTCATCTTCTGGTTGTTCCCAATAGTGTTGTTTCCAAGCTTCTTACCCAAGCACAAAGTGTCAAAATTAGTTCTATCATTGTAAACGTGAAACGTTCCCACTGAATCTAACACCCAGTCAGTCTTCTTTCTCTTTGAGCCTTCATTAGCGTCCCTGTTTACCGCCATCAAAATAGTCTCACTACCATTGCTATCATCACCCTTAACAAGGTTAGCTGAGTCCTTGCCATAATCCTTCTCCTTGCCCTTAGATCTCCACTCTCTAAGCCTCTTCATGTCCTCTCTTAATCTAGGACATCTTGTTTGGATATGACCCTTCTTTCTATGGTAGTAGCATTCTCGATCGTCTTCTTCATCCCAAGCTCAGCTTTTTTATCTCGATTTACATCTACGAGAATTCCCTCTTCCAGACCTCCTCACTCGATTCGAAGCTTTAATGATTAGTGCTTGATCTCTACTAGGCACACTACTTCTTCCTAACATCCTCTCGTTTTCTCTCAAGAGCGTAGTCACTTTGTTCAACTGAAGAGTTTTCTTTCCAACGAAGATTGATTACACGAATGGCTTATATGACTTTAACAAGGAAGATAGTAATACGAGCGCTTGTTCTTCATCCATAATTCTCTTGTCAGGCTCCTCGACATTTATGAGCTTGACCATTAAATAGTTGAATTTGTCGATGTGATCCTGGATGACAGTTCCCTTTTCTATCTTAAATGAGTAGAGCTCCATCCTCAAACACAATCGATTAGTGATCGACTTCGACTCATAAATATTCTCCAACTTGTCGAACACCTCGCTCACCGTCGTCTCATCAATCACATGACATTTAATTTGCCGTGCTAAAGCCAACCGAAGGGTACTTACAGCTCTTCGTTGTAAGGATTTCCACTTCTTATCATTGACTTCTTCCAGTTTTATCTTTTCTATCACTTCATCAAGGCCTTGCTGTACCAAAAGGTTCTCGATAGTATTCCTCCACAAGTTGAAGTTCATGTTCCCATCAAATATTAGAATTTCAACTTTCGTATCGATCGTCGTCATGGCTCCTATGCACAAATTCGCTAAAACTCAACAATCCAACAAGAATTTGGCAAAACTGACCTAAAAAAACGGATTTAGGAAGTTGGAAAATGGTGGGGAGATCCTCAGTCAACTCGGACAAACCCCTGCAGTCCTTCGGTCAACGCTGGTCAAACTCTTTATTTGACTTTTTAACCACAAGCTCATAAAACTTGACCGGCTTGTATCTCATAATCCAACTGTCGGATCGTCACCAAATTTTAGCGGCTTACTCTCCTTATCGCAATGAACACACAGCAATAAAAGAATCATCGATCGAACTTTGGGAAAGCCTCCAAATGTGACCAGCAGATCTGTAAATTTTTGAACTCCTCTCGGCATCTCTTTTTTCATTTTTCGTGCAAACCAGCATCCTCCCTCCAACCAAGCTCTCAATACCACTTATTAGGAAATTAGGACGCATAACATACACTTATACAGTGGAATTAAAGCGCAAGTAACGAGAAAAGAATACGCATAATTAAACGTGATTCGGCCCTCTGCCTATATCCACAAAAACCTCCACTAGATAGAAAAGAGTACAAACTTGATAGGACTTTTTCCACGGTCTAAAAAATCTAAACCCTTCCTCACGGTGTTCTTACAATAGCTCTCTCTCTCCCTAGACCTATTGCAGGACACACACACTACAATTAATATAAGAGTCCTATTTATAAAGGAGACTTTCTTGTCCTCCAAGACAAGGGTTTCCTATTCTATCAATCCTCTCATAATTATGACTCTTACCATAATTAAAATTTTGATTTTCATTTTTACTCTTTCCTAATTTCAATATTAGCTTAGGCTTAGCACTTGAGCCACAACCCAACAAATTCCTTCCTTGGCAAGAAGTGCCAAGAATCTCCACAGTAAGTGAGAACGTCACTCTTCTCTTCTTCTCAGCCTTCACTTGAGCTTCTTCACACTTGTCGCATTTATCTCTCAGTGCAGTGCATCCCTTTAAATAGCACACGTGCTTCTCGTTCTTTTTCCCTTCAAGAACTAGTTTCTCTCTACGATACACTTTATAGTAGTCTCCTTCACCAACGTACTTATACTCTTTTAATGCCAACTCACCCAGCGAAATTATGTTGGACGCATAAGATGGCACATACCTTACATTGGAGATGGTCTTGATACTACCATTGTTGAACCTCATGTGAAGTCTCCCATTGCCAGCAATCTTCATCTTTTGGTTGTTCCCAACAGTGTTGTATCCAAGCTTATTACCCAAGCGCAAAGTGTTCAAACTAGCTCTATCATTGTAAACGTGAAACATTCCCACTGAATCTAACACCCAGTCAATCTTCTTCCACTTCGAGCCTTCATTAGCATCCCTGTTTACCGCCATCAAAACAGTCTCACTACCATTGCTATCATCACCTTTAACAAGGTTTGCTGAGTCCTTGTCATAATCCTTCTCCTTGCCCTTAGATCTCCACTCTCTAAGGCTCTTCATGTCTTCCCTTAATCTAGGACATCTTGTTTGGATATGACCCTTCTTTCTATAGTAGTAGCATTCTCGATCGTCTTCTCCATCCTAAGCTCGGCTTTTTGATCTCGATCTACCTCTGCGAGAATTCCCTCTTCTAGAACTCCTTCCTTGATTCGAAGCTTCAACGAATAGTGCTTGATCTCCACTAGGCACACTACTTCTTCCCAACATCCTCTCATTCTCTCTCAAGAGTGCAGTCACTTCGTTCAACTAGAGAGTTATTATGGGCTTCACATGAAACTCTTTTTTCTCAAGTCCAAAAAACAAATGTGGGCTCCACATGAAACTTAGCATGTGTGAGCTACTTGTTTTTGTTATGGAACTAGACATTTTCCACACGAAAAAATTATGTCATGTGTAAGTTGTAATAGCCCATTTTAGAGCGTGAGTATTTAAACAATCATGCAAAAGTAAATTATGAGTCTCTTATATACAAAAAAAAAAAAAGGGGGGCAGGGGGAAGGATCCATTGATAGATTTATGTATTGACTTTTGTTAAGGTTCAATGAGTGAGGTTAGTATGATATAGTTAAAAACTAATGAATTGGATGAATTATTTTAAGTTTGTTAATATTAAACTATGAATTGCTTCAAGCTTGTCAATTCAGAACTTAGGGTAGATATATATTTTCAGTTCTCTTTCTATTTGTTTCATTATTTTAGTCAATTATTTTGCCAACTTTATTTTATAATTCAATTGATTTTTTAATTTTCTTTATATTTGAAACTTAATGATTATTTATTTTAGACATCAATATTTGCGAAAGGTGTGTTAGCAAATCATAGCAAATAAGAAAAATATATTGCTAGTCTATTACCTCCAATATTAGAACGATTGTCATTTTTGTCTTTTTGCAAGAGTCCATGAATGGGCATTTTTGGGTTGCCATGCTGTATATAATCTTTCCATTAAAATTGAGAGAGTATTAACGGTTGAGATTTGTTTTTCGGTTGTACGGTTGAGATTCATTTAATGCATTTAAATTAAAGGCTTAGATTTTGGTCCTGTCACACAAATCGAAAAGCATTTTTTATTTTAAACTGCGTGGTGATAGTTGTTTACAGCTTTCTCATCAAAGATGTTTTTTGCGTAGGTTATTATTTCAGCCATGTTGTCACATATCTCAGCATCTATTGCTTCCGTGACATTAATTCTGACCACTGAACTCGTAAGTCTTTGGAAAAAAAACTTACACAATCACTCATCTCTTTTTCTTCACATGCAAATAAGATCAAAGTAATTGACAAGGTGAGAAATGTTGAAGGAATTGATTATGGCTTAAGAGAATTTTGGTTGTGCTATGTTTCTCTCATTACAGATAGAGTTGTCTATTTATCTCACATGCAGCATGTAGGTATCGGTTGATGCTGGTGTAGTGCTTTTTTATCTATATCTTTTGAGGAAGCATTTTCAAATTTATTTATTTGTGTATTGTTCGGCAACTACTTTTTCAGTGATTTTTAGTGTTTTCATGAGTCAAAACACTATTTATTCAAATTATTCCTGGTCGGTGAACTAGTGTTTCAAATAACTTTTAAGATAGTTTTTTAGCGTTTCAATTAGCGTTTTTCAAAAGCTAAAAAAATTTTAGCTTTTCATTTTTTTCGGGCCAATTCTATCCTTTCTTTTTTTTTTTGGCAATTCTATTTTTTCTCCAATCTCTCTATATATTTTTATTTTTTTTCACAAATATAAATAAAAAATAATATAAAAATAAATTTCAAATTCTATATAATCAACATTATTAAAAAGTATAAGTTTTATTAATACTTTTTTGACAAAATAATTTTGAATTTATTAAAATTAATTTTTATAATATTTATACAAATGTCTCAAAAATTACTTATAGTTTAATTTCAAAATATGATTATAAAAAATAAATCTATAATTTTGAAATATATTATCTTACTCCCATAATAATAATAACAATTATAATTATCATAACAACAATAATAGTAACATGATATCAATGTCTTTTTTTGTCATTTTACATTGTTAGCATAATATTAATTATTATATTGATTAAATAATTTTTATGATGAAAATTATATTTGAATTACTAAAAGCATCTTGTGAGTTTGCATGAATATTATAAGATGTGCTTGGAAGATATGGAATTTGCTTAGTCTTGAGCCTTTGTCACATTGAAGACCATTCAATAAAGATTAGAGCTCAAGCAGGAAAAAGAAGAAGATGAAAAGGCATAAGGCGGAGACAAGGCGTCATAAAAGGTATTGACGCTTACGCTCATTGTGGATAGCTTTAAGTTCATATAATAGTTCAAAACTTCTTATCTTTATTGCATATTTGATTTGAAACCTTAGGGGCAATGCTTTACAGAAAGCAAAGCTTAATTTGATTGCATAATTTCTTCAAACATTTGTGTTGAGATGTTTTTAAGCCTCATTTGATCTTTAAAAACATGTTTGAAGTTGGTTTGGTGTTGTCAAAATGGTTTGATCTTCAATAAAATTGGTCTTTGGCTTCTTGGCTTTGTTTCCAGCAATTCTGGAGTGGTCGGATCCCCTACCCAGTCAACCGGCTGACCAGGGAGATCGCTTGGCCAAGTCAAAAACCCTAGGGATAAGTCGGACCCCTTAGCAGGTCGATCGGCTAAGGCACCCGGCCTAGTCAGTGAGCAAAGTCATAAACTGGTCGACTGAACGTCTACAATAATAAATGTTATAGCCGTTTTATGTCCGTTTGCACTAACCTTTACCCTTTTCTTCACCAACCAAACCCTAATATTTTAAATCACTTTAAATACATCTTTCCAACACTCAATAAGTAGAATCTAAGCTTGCCAAACTCTTCATTATCATCTATTGTTTAGAAATCCTTGAGCTATTATTATTAGTCTTTGAGCATTCAAGAGTTATATTTTGCTATATCCATTTTTGAGAAGTTTAGCTTCATTACACATTTAATGTTTCAAATCCTTGTTGTATACACACTCTTTTAGATAGAAAATATTCAGAGATACATTTTATTTGGCTACAGAGAGTATGTGAAAGTCCTAAAGAGTAAGATTCTTGGGTTTTCTAAAGATTGAGTTTCAAAGAGTTGTACACTTGGTTTGTACTTCACCATGCTTTGAAGAAGCATTATAGTGCAGTTGATTGAAGTTCTAAGGGGGGTATCGTTAGGCGACATACGTAGGCACACTGAACTACCTAAAAATCGTTTGTCTTTTTCTTCTTTTTTTCTATTTTACATTACTTGTCATTATTAATTGTTTGGTCTTAAGATATTTGCCCCAACATACATTTATCAGCTAATTTAACAACTAATTTTACTAAACACATTTTAATTCAATCAGTTAGCTAAACAACTGTCAACTAATAGGTAAAATACAAAAGCTATCAACTATTCAAATAGCTATCCGCTGCTCCAATACCTAAATTTGCCAAAAGGCCCTTTAGTATACGTTAAAGTCAATTTATTTTGTCATTCGGCACACTGTAATTTGTCAACATGGTATTTTTGTAATCATATTACTTTTTAAGAGTATTGTGCAAGCTTTAAAAATGGATCAATTATCTACTTACAACTACGTTAACATGTAGGCGAGTAAAAGTTTGACACTGTTTTGTTTTTTCTTTAAGGGTTTTCAAAGAAAAGTATTTACATTCCCAATCAACATTTAGTAAATGTAATGATTATTGAAATTCTTTCTTTTCGTGTATTTTATTATTATATAACACGTTAATTTATATAATATAATTAAATTCTTTTTCGTAAGAATTTCTCTACTGTCAAATATTATTTATTTTTAATTTTTAATAATATAAAACTAAAATGCATTATAATTTTCCTATGCCATGCATGGGTACTTCACTATTATTATTAAATTGCAAGTTACATCCTAAGTACTTATTTCTCTCTCTCTTTTTTTTTTTATTACATTACATAGCCAATCCCTAGAGACAGCCGATTTCTACATTGGAAGGAAGGGTGTTATATTTGCATTTCTCATTAATTCAATCGAATACTAACTTATATAATAATATGCTAATTATATTACAGGGTTTTAAAATTCCTTCTATACTTTACTTTCCTCCATTAATGGATGGGCAGTTATTCAAACTGTATTCAATTTGAAACCAAGTGATGTCGTTGAATTGTTCACCACTGAAAATTTATTATTATTATTATTATTATTATTATTATTATTATTATTATTATTATTATTATTGTTACAAACACAGAGATTTTATTTAAGTACCAAAGTCAAACATGTCATATGCTCCATGCGGAGCTATATCAGCACAGAGCAAAGAGATTAGTCCTCACATTACAAAATAGATTTAACGTAATTTAAATATGATGATAATTCCGCAATAAACTTTTTATATTTTTCTTATTTAATAATAAACTTTTACTATATTAAATTATTTTATGTCTTAGATGACATAAAATTCCATATTCTCCCCCTGAAACGTACGGGTAAAAACCTAGTAATAATAATAATAATAATAATAATATTTCAATTTCAGGTGTAGATTGATAAGTCAAAAGGCGTTTTACAGAGTTTGCCACGTAAAAGTGCGTTTATCATTTCGCAAGCAATTTGTCGGACTTCAGCTCTCACATGATCTTTGGACTCTTTCTATATCCCAGTCACCTTTTATTCATTTCTAATTTTCTTTGGGTTAGTACATGTTAATTAATTTATATTTTCGCCCTTAGTGATCTTTTTCACTTACTACTTAATTCATGTACCAACTCGGATAAACTATCACAACCATTAATATAAATTTGTTATAAATCTAATGTAGTCTCACCAAAATGAATTTTTCAATATAAAAAGCAATTCAAACTTTTCACCAAATTTCACACGTAATTACCAAAAATTTTTTGTATTAGTTTATTTCGACTCATTTGGATTAGCTTTTTAAAAGACTATTTTTATATAACTTTTGAAAAATAAAAAAGAAATTTTTTTCTATTTTTATATAACTTTTGAAAAATAAAAAAGAAAAATTTTTTCTTTGTGAGAAGCTTAACCCTAAAGTCTAATTTCTAAACTCTAAATATTTATTGTAAAAATAATATATTTAAAAAAAATAAAATACTTTTTTTAAATAAAAAATCAATCCAAACAAACTCTTAAGTGCAAATACTAATATATTACACAAGAGTTACTTGGGGCTCGTTTAGATTGGTTTTTTTCAAAAGTGATTTTTTTAATAGTTTTTAAAAAATAGCTTTTTTCGAGAAGCTGAAAATTCTGATTTCTAAAAAAAGTTATATTTGAACTTTTTCAAAATTTTAATTTTTTTAGAAACTAAATTAAATAATTATTGTAAATTTAATGTAATTTTTTTCAAAAAAAAAAGTATCTTTTTTAAAAAAAAAAATCAATCTAATCAAGCCCTTACCTTGTAGGATGATTTAAGAAAACACTTCATGTACGGGCTCCTACCAACATCATGTAAATTATTACAAGAAAACAGATGGGTGGAATATAGGAAGGTAGATGAGAAGGATGCCATAATGTGTACACCTACCAAGCATCCTTCTCACCTGTCACCACCACTGCGACACATTGAGTCACCAACACATGAGACACACACAGCATCTGACGGAGGTATTCTGACCATGAAATTTGACAATCTTGATGTAAAGAAGGGCTGTCTGGTGCAGATACCGTTACGAAAAGTCGTTATAAAAAGAAAATGATCTATATTAAATATTATCATTGAGTTTTCAGGTTTTTGCACTCGTTATTAATACTTCTATTGATATTAAAATTTATTATTTCTAATCGTTCTCATAATAAATTTATCATTTTCAACCATTTTTTTCTTTATTAGTTTGAATACTTTGGTTATATTATGGTCTTTCTAACACTAAAATTTTGTACTCGTTAATATTACATTAATATTTTCATTGATAAAAAAATTATTATTTCTAATTATCCTGAAAATAAATTTATTATTTTTAAAAACTCATTCTTTTTAAAGTTGGCTATAGTTAATTTGAAATAATTAAAAACAAAAAATTTTCATATTCATAGAATCATTTAATTAATCTTAACGATTACAATTTCAGGAGAGACAGGGAAGGTATCTTGGGAATTGTTAAGTTACAACAAATTAATTATCAAAAGAACACTTTGGCATCATGAAATTCCTTCAAAAATGACCTGTATTTGAAGATGATAGACAAGAACATGCTCCAAGCCTTAGTTATTTCTGTAGATAATGGGAATTTGCGTATAGAGAAAAAAAAAATATGCTAAGTGTAGAAAAATATAGCATAAAAATTGTCCGTTTGATGACTTCACACGAGACAAATTTCATAGCCGAGCAGTTTGACACATCAAAAATTCCTAGCTTTCAGTTAGCACAACTTGAACACAGAAGCCGATTTTTAATTATTGAGCAACAAACCAAATCGTTCAGACATCATAACCAAGCCCAGAAACCAATTAGTTATAAATTCCTCAGTTTGAACTCACCAGTAAGCCATGGAATAGATGGGATATGCATTTTGCTTCAGAATCACAACTTTGGGCCTGTTTGGATTGACTTTTTTTCCTGAAAAATTTACATTAAATTTGTAATAACTATTTGATTTGGCTTCCAAAAAAGCTGAAACTCTGAAAAAAAGCTCAAATACAGTTTTTTTTAAAAGTCAGGATTTTTAGCTTCTTAAAAAAAGCTGTTTTTCAAAAGCTGTTAAAAAAAGCACTTTTGAAAAGAGCCAATCTAATCGAGCCCTTTGTATTATGTCCAAGAACATGAAGGGTTTGAATGTGAAATTTCTTATCACTCCTCTCGAGGGTCTCAATGATCTTTTCACACAAAGGTCGGGAATAGCCATCCCCCCTGTTGCACTATTAGATTTGTGATACCATATGTCTGCTGCATAAAAGTCCAATAGGTTCAACTTAGTTATGCATAAAATCATACTCACAGCAGAAGATCTTGGTCCAGGCTTTGGATAAGGAATCATCAAATCCACCTACGAGACGCACCTGTTTCATGGCACTCGTGGAATTAACATGATAATTCATGGTAAAGTAAGAAAAGCACGAGTTTTGGCCCGATAAGAAAACAAAAAAAAAGCCAAAAGACAAAAATTGAAACAAAAACAATCCTAGTAAATATCAAATGGGGCAAAGTTGTGTCTTTTGTAACAATAAAACGTCGAAAATAATCTAGTTTGTATGCTTTCTCTATTAAGCCTGGCCAACTGGCAACTATTTCTCAAATAGACAGAAAAGCTTGTTGCTGATGGAATTGGTTGAACAGCGCCGCGACAGAATTCACATAATTACTAACGGAGCTATAAAGATAATAAAATTGATATCAGTCGTACACCGTGTGAAACGTCTTACACGTAGAAAATAAAAGCTCGGGAGACAAATGAAGAGTCAAGAGTAATCAAACTTAACAAGTGCAAACTGTAATTCTCATTCCTCAACTTGTTTATAACAAAAAACCATTACAACCAACACCTAATCATACACGAAAACCAGAAAGTCATACAAGCAGCACTGCCTAGCAAAAGACTGAAAGGATAAAATAGAAGCCAAAAGAATGCTTGTCGATTGATATTCTGAAAATTAAATAAATAAAATTAAATTGGACTAAGTTTATTGTCTACTATTAAAAATAAATCAACTTGTTGTACAATAGAAATTAAATACGAAAGCGCTAGTACCCTCAAAACATTACTAATCTGTATCTATGGAAGCTCTAAATTGAATATACGAACCTCAGTTCCTATGGCTTCCCAAAGATCTATATTGTAATTTCCATATCTTAAATGTGTAATTTGATAATTGAAATGCATGTTTGATTGATTTTTTGCTTATTGAAGTAAATCTCATAAGATCCATTTGCTTACTGAAATTAATCTGGTCGGAGTTTGTTAAAGAAGAATGCATAATGCTAACTTAAAGACTCCTGTGGGTTCAATTGATGACCTTATAAGATATAAAATTTTAAATATTTTTGTTTATTGCTTTCATAGAGTAGTTACCTAATGGAGATGTGCCAAGTCCTACCAAACCTATGATCTATATGTTGTAATGATCAATTGTTGTCTTTATATTACAATTATGGTTACCATTCTCCTAAGTATAATAATGATACAAATGTTTGACAACATGATTTTATGGTAGTAAAGACACGTGAGACCAACTTGCACTTGACTTGTATATTTTCAAACATTCAAAAGTTAAAAATGTGGTAAAGCGGATCTCACAAAAGAATTTGTTTTATATATATAAAGATTCATGTATGAATTTTTCCTATTTTCTAATAAGTGGGGGTATCTATATTTAAGTAGTTAGAGAATACAAAACAATTTTGTAAATAAATAAATTGTGATATCAAAAATGAAAAATATCTTAATTAGTCTAGCATATCAATGTGGTGAATTTTGAGGGATCAGAGATATAACATATATTTATATACATACATACATATATATCATTTGTATGCATATTCCATAATGAGTACCATTTGAGCCATGTATATTTATAACAAAACCACAAAAGTATGACAAAATTTCTTGTATGTATATTTCTTCTTGAAATGGTCTCACGTTTGTTGCATCGCAATTAAAGGAAGAGAATTGAGTTTGGAAAAGAATTCAACCTTACATTCTCGAGGGTCTGATTCTTAATTTGTTGACCACTATAAGCTACTAGTTATCTGACGATAGGATTCAATGTTTCTCTCTGTTTCGGTTAAACACGAGGGACAAGAAAATATTATAATAATAATAATAGCTAAATTAATGCAAGGACCTTTGCATAGCAAATTGAAAGCAATGTGTTTTGCCCCTCTTACAATAGTAATTTGGCTACCAATCTTACGAAATTAGAGCTCAGTACCTTATTTTTGAGAGAGGTAGTTACAACCACTTAAATTATACTTTAATCTCTCATTGTAATGTGTTGTTTCCGTTACAACATATATGAGAGTGAAAGTAAGAGAATAAGAGAAAATTCTTCCTATCAATTCTTTTTTGTTTACCCCAACCGAATTCAATATAATCTTCTGCAATTCACAAAGTCAAACAAGTCATTTTTTTCTAACAGAAATATCTTTTAACCACTTCAACTGCTCTTCGAACCCTGATCTTTGTAACTAATTTCAATACTCCCGTCCTACTTAGAGGGTGTTTGGTTTGGCTTTTTTTCTGGTCAAACGTTCTTAAAGCCTAATTTAAGCTAATGAAAGTATTTGTTTTAATTAGAAACGTGCTTTTTTTAAGTGACTTTAAGTAGAAAATAAAAAGCTCCCCAATCCCAACTTTTACTTTTTATGGCTTTAAGCACTTTGAAAAAAAGCAAGTTAGACTAAATCATTTATTATCTTATCCTTACCTTTTTTATTTTTATTACTAAAATATCTTTACTCTTTTATCTTATACTTACCTTTTTAAATTTTATTTTAATGTCCTTAATAGTTATTTTAACTATATAACTTACTTTTCAACCCACTTTAATCAAACATGTAAATATTTTTTTTATAACTACAACTTTTATTTAAACATATAATTACTTAAAATTAAAAATAAAAAAAGTCACTTAAAGTTAAAAGTGCTTTAAGTAAGTTTTTTGTAAGCCAATCCAAACACTCTCTTAGAACCATGTACACATACTCGTTTCACTATCAACACTCTCATTCACGTCGAATATACATATAATCAATTTTTGAAAGATATGCAAATTAAATGGTGAGCTACTAACAAAAGTGAGTGAGTTTTTAATGGGAAATTTACTGCCGATGCACTAAATTTTCGATGGTGCCCGACAACATGTAATGTAAAAAAGTCACAAACACACGAGTGGCCACAAGTATTTGTTTCAACAAAGCAGAGTTGAAAGTATCCAGGAAAAAGCAGCTTATACTTTATGGGTACGTTTGGATTTTTTTTTTTTTTAATAATTTTTTAAAGAAAAAAATACATTTTTATAATAATTATTTAACTTAATTTTTATAAAAAATTAAAAATTTTAAAAAAAATAAATAAATTTTTTTTTTACAAGATAGAATTTTTAACTTTATAAAAAAATATTTATTTTTAAAAAATTCTTAAAAAAATATTTTTTAAAAAAATCAACCCAAACTTTCATTGGAGAGTTGGGGGGCGTTACTCCAAATCGCACACATTTTTGATCGATTCGATCCATTCAAAACCCTAAATCATATGTATAGGTTGTAATTAACCTGATATACACACACTCTCTCATGAAGCTTCTCGAAACTCCTTGTTTGTTTTCGTCTCGCGAGGTTTGTCTCCTCTTTTTAGAGCAATTTTCTAATAAGTGTTTTTGAGGCATTTGCAAGCTGGCTATGGACTACGGATCCTACGATAGCAGCGGTAATTTAGTTTTTTCGTTTTCTTTCTAAATTTTTATCAACTTTAACTAGCTGAAAGTTCGAATTTTTTGACGGAAATCTCGATTTTACTTTGTGGTTTTTAGTGATTTAATTGTTGAATTAGGGTTGCAATATGCATTGGGCTTTTCATTAGCTAAATATTCGATTTTTAAATCGGGAAATTCGATTTAATTAGTTTGTTTCTAGTGATTCAGTTCTTGAATTCGGGTTACGATATGTATTGAGCGTTTTGTTAGCTAAATGTTCCATTTTAACTGTAATTTGATCCTAATTAAGGTTTCACAGTGATATAATTGATGAATTAGGGGCACAATATGCATTGAGATTTTTATTAGCTAAACGTTTGGCTTTATAATGTAAATTTCATTTTTTAGGGATTTAATTGTTGAATTAGGGATGGGAATTCTCAAATTACAATCTCGTTTTTTTTTTTTGAAACACCTCATCCCCATGGGATTCAAACCCAGGACCTCATTTCTTGCCACTTCATGCACACGCAAACTTCTTCCCTACCCCTTGAATTATGTATTAGATATCTGAACGTAGATTCATAGTGGATCTTTTATTGTTTATTTACAGATATTGTTAGTAGGATATAAAGGAGAGCTGTGGGAGTAGAAGAGGAGGTCATGGCGTGTCAAAAGGAGAAGAAAAGCAAAAAGAATAAGGGGAATGAGGAGGGGGTTAAGGAGAGCAAGCATAGTGGGAATGTTGTGGTTGAGGATGATAAAGGGGTTTTTGAGAAGGATGTAATGAAGAAGAAGAATGTCGATAAAGGGGATACGAAGAAAAAGAAGACGAAGGAGAAAGTAAATATGGGTACTGAAGAGAGTGATAAGAGGATTCTTGAGAAAGAAGATATTCTGGGGGAAAATAACGTCCATAACGATGTTTTGGAGACAAATGATGGTGATAAAGGGGATAGGGAGAAAAAGATGAATAAGAAGAAGAAGAAGAAAGTGAATATACATACTGAGGATGGTGGCATTGAGGGAAAGAAAGGGATTGAGGATGGTGGGATTATGAGTCGATGTGGTGATGAGGAAGTTATGGAGGATGTGGATCAGAAGAAGAAGAAGAAGAAAAAGAAGGTAAGGGATAAGGATGATATGAGTTCTGGGGAGCAAGATTCAACAGTGTGGAAAGCAACGGATAGTGGGAAAGAAGATGGTAAGGGTCTTGAGGTATCTGGTGAAGGTCGTGATGGGAAATCTAAGGATAAGATGGAAAGGAAAAAGAAGAAGAGAGAGAAGGGACAGACAAAAGATGATTTGGAAGGTGTTGGCGTAACTGCTGAGGGCAGTGATATGGAGAAGGTTGAAAGGAAAAAGAGTAGAAAAGAGAAGGGAGGAAGTATAAATGACTTGGGTGCAGGAAGGCAAGATAGCGTGGCTAAAAATTTGGCATTTGCTGAAGGCAATTTGTGTTCAACTGAAAATGTTAAACAGAATGCTAACGCGAAAAACAACAGTAAAGGCAAGAGGAAAAAGGCCAACCCTGAAAAAGGAGGTTCTGACAATCCGAAGCCTAAAAAAGGAAAGAAGAAAGTTAGATTTTCAGGTCAAGTAGAGGTCTTTCCTTTATCAGCTGATCCAGAGAGTCAGAAGAGTGAAGATGGAGAAGACAAGCTAGTGCAAGGTAAGCGCTTTTCACGTGAGGATGATGAAATCATCAAAGAGGCTGTATCTAAGTATATAGAGGAACATGCCTTGGGCGAAGAAGGTTTGAAAATGGTTCTAAACTGTAAGTCTTACCCTGAAGTAAAAGATTGTTGGAAGCATATAGCAAAAGCTATACCATACCGACCTCGAGCTTCTGTCTATTACCGTGCCCAAGTTTTGTATCGAAGGGGGGAGAAGCGTAAATGGACTGAAGAAGAATATGAAGAATTAAGAAGGTTTCAGGAAAAACATGGAAACCAATGGAAGGTTTTAGCAGAAGAATTTGGGAAACATAGGTTTCATGTGAAGGATACCTGGCGAAGAATAAAGTTTCTTAACAGGAAGAAAGGGCACTGGTCTCAGGATGAGTACCAAACTTTATTTGATTTGGTGAACACTGATCTGCAAATGAAGTTATCCGAAGAAAAGAAAACCAAGCATGGCATGTTGCGGGATAATATCCACTGGACAGCAATAAGTGATAAATTGTCCACACGTTCTGATGCTTTATGCTGTATGAAATGGTACAATCAGTTGACATCCCCTATGGTAGCTGAAGGTCTTTGGGCTGATGCTGATGATTATCGCCTAATTAATGAACTTTATAGCTTGGATTCGAGCTGCTTAGAAGATGTGGATTGGGACAATCTTCTTGACCACAGATCTGGAGATGTCTGTCGAAAGCGTTGGAGTCAAATGGTTCTCCATATTGGTCAACATGTGACCAAGTCATTTGCTGAACAAGTTGAAATACTTGCAGGGCGATACTGCCCTCATTTAATCGAGGTAAGAGAGGCCTGGGATAGCAAACCTGCTGTTGATTGATATGACATCTACAAACAAGATGAAAGTATTTAACAAGAGTCTGAGAGCATTTATTTTTGTATTTCTCTAAGATATCTTTTATTAAGTTCTGTTCACTTCTGATATGCTCCTTATGTTGTAGTATTGATAAGGTATATCACTTAATCACATTGATTGCAGTCCACTCAATTGATGTACACTTCTGGTATCTAAACGAATACTTTTTTGACAAAAATATGGTCTCTGAAGATATAATTGTTTTATTTGGTCACTTTATTAAGTGACTGGCTAATGTGGAAAAGGTTAATATTTCAATCAGTACCTGAAGGTGCTGAAGCTGAATTTGTTTGTGTTCATCGTTGCATAATCTATCTTCATTTATTTGGTTCACCTCATTGCAGTTTTTATGGTTTTCTTAGAAGTGCCAAGAGGGAGACACCAGAATGCTGTTTGTGTCTTAATTCTTTCTAGCTGGAACCACTGTGGTCATATATTCACCAGAATAGTTGTCAGTACTATGTTTTTTTGTTTTTCCTTTTTTGGTTGTGTAGCTGTCAGTAATTGAATATGTAGATTGGGGAAATCTCACAAGCGTGCTCTTATTACGCGTATGTCGGTCCCACTTGCGCATGGACTTGTCTACCCCGGATGTTCAAAACGTCTGGATATTTCTAATTTGTTCAGGGGTTATAGATTAGGGAAAAGTCTCACAGATGTCCCACTTATCAGAGGTGTATGGGTGCCATGTGTGTGTGGTTCTCACTCACCAATAGACTCATTCACCGGGGATGTTCACAATGTCCAGAGGTTTTCAATCTGTGATAGATTGGAGTACTCGCTTCAATTTCTACTGCAGCTGACCTATAATTGCACAAAGGTGCAAGCTCAAACTAGATGTTCAGGGCAGCAGATCTGCTTCTACTTAAATGGGTAAGTAACCTGTCTTAGAGAGTGTTTGGCAGTGGTTATTTGGTTGCTTACAACCACCCAGTTAAGCACTGTCAAATACTCTCTTTGTGGTTAGCTTAAAGTAGCTTCTTGAAATATATGTTTTCAGCCCAAAAGCTCAGCTGTCCCCTCTGTGCTCTCGTTGTTATTATCTCCTCCGGCTCACGTGAGAGAAGAGTCTCGCATGCTATATGTTACAAGTGATGATTTTAAGCTAAATCTTTTGGGATTGATATTCATCAATTATTTTCATGAAACCTTATTCTTGGGCTTGATTTGTTGTTAAAGCTCAAGATATTTTGTGGTTTTGAGCAGGACAGTTTTGTGTTTTCAGCCCGAAAGCTCATCTGTCTCCTCTGTGCTCTTGTTGTTATTGTCTCCTCTGGCTCACTTGGGAGAAGTCTCGCATGCCATATGTTCCAAAGGATGATTTTTTAGCTATATCGTTCGGGATTGCTATTCATCAATTATTTTCATGACACCTTATTCTTGGGCTTGACTTCTTGTGAAAGCTCAAGATATTTTATGGTTTTGAGCAGGACAGTTTTGTTCTGCAACGTAGAATAGTGCTTTAGAACATGAATAAGTGCATTTTCTCATAACTTGAAAGAAATTGTTTGTTGATAATTAAAAAGCACACTCTTTAATTTCTCTACTTGGAACACATAGTAACAAGAGTTAAAAACTTGATAAATTGAATGGGATCACATAATATACTGCGTCTTTAATGCTCCAAACTTGAGAATAGTCTCTTCAACATATGTTATCAAGGTTTTGTTAACTTGCAGTGCTTGTATGGAATTTGTGCATCAACTCTGTTTAATTCTTGAGCATCCATCTGCATTTTGTGATCTAAAAAGTTGCCACCGAACATGAAACCAGCTTCTTAGTTTTTCCCCGAATTGGGGTTTGCTTCATTTAACTACAGATTCTATGGGATTTATCCTTTTCGATTCAGCTAGGACATCAGATCAATTTGTTGATACTCCGGAAAGTGGTGCTGTTCGTGAAGGTACGTGTTTATCTTGAAATTTCAAAGGATTAAGTTTCCAGTTGACGTTCTTGATAACCAGGAAACAAGTTGATTCTTGCTTTACGCCTCCTGCTTCCTGTAAATAATACTTTGGTGTGTAGTGCTGCCTTTCCATTATACAAGCAGTGTGTATATTTACTTATTTAGGTATAAGTAAATACCTAAATAAGTTACTCAAACTATATGTCTGATCTTTTAGAGAAGATGAACCAATGTGATGATAAACATCTTTAAGTTTGTTAACATAATAAATAAACAAATTAATATCTTCTCT
Source organism: Cordia subcordata (assembly GCA_028554755.1). NCBI lineage: Eukaryota > Viridiplantae > Streptophyta > Magnoliopsida > Boraginales > Cordiaceae > Cordia > Cordia subcordata. The sequence goes on from JAPTOF010000007.1 coordinate 18,625,422, forward strand.
ACAAGTTTAAGCTTTTAAATGAGGTAGTAACTCTAAGACGGTATCAACGCCTAGAAGTCAAATGACACAGGTTTGGTCCTTACCGTCACCCATTTAATTAAATTGTTCACGTGCAAGTTCTAAACAAATCAAGCTGCACATGAAGGGGTGTGTTAATATAATAAATAAATAAATCAATATCCTCTTTACAAGTTTAAACTTTTAGATGAGGTGGTAACTCTAAAAAAGTTCAAAGTATGTCTAGTATTATTTACATAACATAGTGAATATATGTAAAATATTGAACTACAAGAAGTTTTAACTCAGAAAAATCAACACAAACTACAGGAAGTTAATGTAGCAGGTTGTTTTTATTTTCTCGGTCGTCATAGAACTGTAAATCATTTAGCAGCCATAGATTATCCTAAAATTGAAGTATTTAACAAGAAGATTAGCTAAATAAGTTGGTATCTTAGCTTCACATTCAAGTGGTGTTGCAACTTTTAGCAACTTCTCAGCAGGTTGATTGGCTTATCGTTGGATGAGTTTTGGTAACAGTGTCAGAGACTGAGCTGTCTGAGCAAAGTTATAATTATTTCAGAAACAGTAGGTAAGTGAGCCAAAAAAGAAAAGAAAAGCGCCAAGAAGAAACCGGTACTAGTAATTGGTTTGAAGATTGCTAGCTGCAATATCATTTTGAAAATAATAAGAATACCTTAAAAGGACTCTTCCAACAGAATAAGTTCCCGACGTTCTAGATCAAATAGAAAAGTCAGACATTTTTGGACATTAGATATCGATTTATAAAGGGTAAAAAGCTCTAAACCCTCCTGTGTTTTATCGAAAGTGTATCTAATACTACTGTGTTTTTAAAACTCTCTGATAATTCCCTTGTGGTTTCTGAAACTAATTTAACGTGCCCCAATTCTAACGTTTTGTCAAAAACATTAACATAAATATTTAGAAGACTAATATACCCTTGTTTTTTAAGCATTTCTTTTTCCTCTTTTCTAAACCATTATCGCTTCGTCCTCCCCCAGCCCCCACCCTCTCTTCCCTCTTCCTACCTAAACCAAAATCCCAAAATTCCATCCCCATCAAGGGCAACACTATCCCCTTTCTCTACAAACTAACCCCAAACCAAAACCCTCGCTCTCTACCTGTCGACCCACCTAAGTCCCCACCCCCAACTCTAGCAAACCCAACACATTATTTGTAGTGTGCGTGAGTGGCGTGTCCGGGGGTGGGTGCTTCATCTCTTTGATATTGAAAGCTTTTTCTCTTTAAAGATTTTTGTTGCTGTGGTGTGTCTTAGTTGTGTTTGTGAGGGCAGGGGGTTGTGTGGTGTGTATAAATGAGTTTAATGGTGGCAGAGATGGTGAGTGTGTGTGGTGTAATAGTGGCAAAGATGATAAGTGTTTTGGTTTAATGGTGGCAGAGATGGAAAGTGGTGAGTTTTCTAATCTAATGGTGGCAAAGATGATAGCTCTGACAAGGGGGTTGGTGGTTGTGATGGGTGGTAGCAGTGGAGGTTGATTTTTTAATTTTTTCTGTTACAAAATACGTCCCATAACAAAATAAAATGCAAACTCATTTGTAGTTTAGTTGGTTAGAATGCATCCAACTTAATTGAATTCTACAAAATAAAAATTCTCGACTTGTGATTTGTGATAACGAGCATTGGTGCCGGCCAGAACAAGGGAGTTTGAAGATCATAATTGATGCTTCTTGTAATGTGTTGACTAAGATTGCAAGTTTAGGATATGCCTGTTGAGATGGGTTTAGTCATGTAGTTGCTAGGCGAAGTTTGAATTTTGTTGTAGAGTCTATTTCACATGATATGATGTCTTTGAGTGATAAGGATGTATGGATTTTGTTGTAACTTGAACTGTTTATGTTGAATAAAATTATCTCATCTTTTGACAGAAAAAAAAAATGAAAAGAGAGGAGTGTTTTTGGCAGAAAACAAGTTTATTCCAAAAGAAGAAGCCAAGTTGCAATTTGGTGAGTATAACACACTCACTGTTAAAAATAACAGAATTTTTTAACAGAAGGGGCATGCCGCTTTGTTTTAGAAATCACAAGGGGTTATGAGAGAGTTTTAAAAACATAGGAGTATTTGATACACTTCCGATAAAACACAGGGGGGCTTGGAGCTTTTTACCCATTTATAAATACAAATTACAATCTAATTTCCCTTTGCTGTATCACGTAGATTATTTAGAAAAGTTTTAATTTAAATGTAAAAATCAGTTTTATTGGCACTATACTAATTGTCCTCTTAAGGCATGATAGTCGAGGTGTATTGTTTTAGCAAGTGAATTCATTTAGGGCGGATCAACACATCGTCGATTAGCAAAGTTTGAGTTACTTGAATTCTCAATCTTATAAATATTTATTATTTTTAATATTTACTTATTTAATAAGTTACTAATGAGAAAAAAGAATATAAAAGATGACATACAAGAATGCTAGAAATGGTAATGGAGAAATGTCGTAGTGTTGTGAAATGGACATTCACAACATGCAAAAATTATTTTTGCGAATAAGTCAACAATTGATGCTATAAGTACTTAGGAAATTGTTATAGCATGCAAAGTTTGAAAAAATTGGATATATGCATGTCCTCTCATTTAATGCATTGTTTCCTCATTTTTTGCTATAAAAGAAGTTGGAATGGTAGAAGCTTAGGAGAAGATAAAGAAGTAGTATATACAAGAAGTATTAGATAAGAGAAAAGAAGAGAGAAACAAGAGTGATATTATATTGTAATAGAAAAAGATTTTATTATTCAAATTATTTTATACCACATTATATTTAAGTTATCTTATAACACGTTATCAGCACGAGTCTCTGCTGACGGAGAGTTCTGCAAATTATTAAAAGGTACACAATCTTACAAAAATTTCGGTAACAATTCTTATTTTATTTTTTGCATTACATCATATCTATAATATAAAGTTTTTTTTTACTATCCTATTTATTTTACATTGTATTTATTCTAGAAATAAAATTTACGTTATATTATTTCTTTTAGAGTATATTATTGCAATATTTTCTCTTCAATAAAATAATAATGATAAAATAAAATAATAACAAATACTGTAATTTTTTTGAAGACCTAATTACCGTGACTTTAAGGACATGATCACCTTGACTTTTGGATATGTGATTATGATGACTTAATTAAAAATAATGATGACTTCTAAGGACATAAACACTAATATACTTATATAACGATTAACTGTAATAATTATACAACATGTTATTTAAAATTGACATCTTATATTATATTATGTCATGCTTATAAGTTTCACATGCCATATTTGTAATTTATTTCTACATGATTATATTTATTGATTTACAAGTTACGTCAGATAAATATATTATTATTTCACTTACTAATTTATTTTTTGAAATATGCTAGATTTATAATGTCAAATCTCACGAAGCTTGAATTTGTGGCCCTTGATATTTCTGGAAACAATTATTTATTATGGATCCTAGATGCCGAAATACATCTCAATGCCAAGGACCTTGGAGAAACAATTAAAGAAGGAAATAGCACATCTTTACAGGATCGCGCTAAAGCATTGATATTCCTTCGTCATCATCTCCATGGAGGGTTTAAAGCTGAATATCTTACGATAAAGGATCCACAAATCCTTTGGCAAAATTTGAAGAAAATATTTGATCACAGGTAGGAAGATTCGAAGGCTTGGAATGCTAGCAAAAGCAGATGGCCCTTACTACACTAAGCCCTACAAGAGTAAATCCAGAATTTATAATTTGGGGTGGTAGAAAAGTATTTATGCTAAACAGGGATGAAACTATGTATAGTGTGGGAGGGGCCCTGGCCCCCCTCCCTCCCCAACCCCACCCAATTTTTTTTCCCCCTTACGAAACAAATTTGTATTATGAAAAACTAATGCACATTGCAAAAGAAAAAAGAAAAAAAAAGCTTCCAACAAAAAGAAAAGGGACACGTAAATGATAAGAACATATAAATGGTAACCTTTTATTTAGATTGGAAATTTAATTTAATAAATGGTAATTTAATTTTTTTAAATTGATATCTTTACAAATTACAATTAACCTTATGTATTCTTTTTTTTTTCAAATTAATTTGATGATATTTGTCAATTGGTACACAAATTCTATCATGCGGATTTTGCTAAATATGATATGGTGCAATTAAGGGTCCAATTTGAACATTTTGATCATATGCAAGAACTTTCTAATTTTAAAGAATTGTCAATGATCTCTAATTTTTGTCAATAGTTGGTGAAAACCAAAAAGGCCGAATTTATTCTCTTGTGTACAAAGTAGCGACTCTTCTTCTTACTCTTTCAATTTCTATAGCTATTACCGAGCAGTCATTTTTTACAACGAACATAATTAAAATTAAGCTCCACAACAAGATTGAAGAGGGACTTCTCTTTGATTGATTGCTACTATATATCAAAAAAAAAAATTACTGAAACATTTGCGGTAGATTCACTTATAGATGATTTTTGTGACTTGAAAGAATGACGTGCTCTATTGTGAAAGGTTACAAGTAATTTGAGACTATTTTAGTAATAAATATGTAATCTTTGCACTTTTTTAAATTTTATATTATTTATGTTTGGCCCCCTCAATATTTTATCCTGTGTCCGTCCCTTACGCCATTTTAGTGCAAACTCAGGACCTTCATTTCAAATAAAAGGTGCTTGCCCACTAAGCTACCTTAAAAATTATTACACATTAAGGGATGCCGAAATATATATATACAAAATCTTTGACTTACAAAAATAAAAAATAAATAAATAAAGTTAATAATTTAGTGGTGGCAGCCGCCACCGTGCACCACCATAGTGGGTCCACCCCCATATATATATGTGTGTGTGTGTGGAGAAATTTGATAATGTGACTCATTAATAAGAATATATTTGCTCATAATATTATTATAAAAAAATTATTAATATAATTATAAAAAATTGATATGAATAATTCATATATATGTTGGATCTCGTTTGTTGAGTTGTGTTGATTTATACTCCTAACTAACACCCCTTGATTATAATTTTTTGCTCTTCTAGAATATTCTTGGAGAACGTTTCCAACAAAAGAGTTACTTTGAATTAGTTTAAAATCTTATTTCAATTCAAGAGGGAAATTTTGATACGACAAAAGTACGGAGAGGGAGATGATTAAGAGCCTGTTTAGTTCATCTTTTAGATACTTAAAATTGTTTTTCTTGAGTTTGAAAGTAGAATCTAACCAGTTTGATTTAAAAGAGTTTATATATAAAAGTCAAAGTTTAAAAAAATTAGAAAATAAAAAGCTCTAAAGTTGAGCTTTTTCAAAAAAAAAAAATTTAAAAAACTATTTATAGAGCATGTCAGATTTTTCTTTTTTTATTATTCTTTTTTCCTAAAAACTACCACTTTATATTTTTAAAAATCTAATATTGCATTCAAAATTATTACTACATACACTTGGCTTACATAGAAAAATCTCAAGATTCCCATCTTATAAAGGTTTGGATTACTCCCTATATTAACCAATTGATTTTTTTTATAATGTAATCCCAATGATTCTTAACATGAGCTAGGCTTTTGGCTTAATTTTCACACTACATATATCTACCCATGTGTGACCCATTCAACTGGTTTCATCTCAGACATCTATTTGCGTAGTGGCTCATCCCTACAAGTAATCCAACAAAGCTATATCTCATTTGTTCTGGATCCGACATCCATCTAAGTAATGTAAGCACTGTTTCAGGTCACATAACCATTTAAGTTCAATCTACTTGTCAAGTGGTGCAGATACTAATCCGAAACACACACAAGGAACTATTATAATATATACTTATCCTACATGAAAAAATATCAAGATTCAAGACCACCTTATAAAAGTATGAACTACTTATCATATTGACCAATTAATCTTATGATGGAACCTCTTTTGCCTAAATCTTGCTTGAATTGGAACTTTTATAAGGAAAAAGATCATATAAAAATTACCTCCTCATCCTTCGCTTGGGATCTTATCTGATGCAAGCGTCCTGTTGACTGGAATCAAGTTATCTGGTCTAGTAAGTCAGTTCCTAAACACTCTTTTTGTGCTTTGCTTTCATGGTTAGATAGAAATCCCACTAAACATAGGCTTATTTCCTGGGGTATCTCGACTGATCCTCTCCGTACTTTTTGTTGTTGCTGTACTAAAACTAGAAATCACCTGTACTTCGATTGCAGCTTAGAATTCGGTTTAGACGTAGGATACCTATCCAGAAGATTTCGTAAATGAGATTGATTAAAGGCCCCCATTGGTTCAACAACTGGAAGGGGATTTGCTGTTGGCTGATTAGCAGATGCACTGGTAATTTACTGTATGCTACTGCGATGAGGCTCTTCTTTGTAGCAGCTATTTTCCACATCTGAAGGGATAGAAATTCCTGACTCCATGATTGCTTTGCCCTCAGCGAAGATCACATCCTTTCCAACATTATTTTTTACATGAAAAACAAATTGTATATGGGTAGGAAGTATAAAAATTTTTCCTTGAGTGGGATGATTTGTAAAAATCTGAATCTTGACACTAGAATCTTAGTCTAGTGTTGCTCTGTTTGGTTGTAAATATTTTTGACGTAATGGAAATCACTTACTTGCGTAGCAAAAAAAAAATCATAAAAAAATTATGAATTTCTATTAGTTGGATCCGAAAGGAAATGAAAGGAATTGGCAAACTTTATGTGTAAATTAACATTTATACTCTTTTCTTGTTTATGTATACTGTCCATCCAAGGTCAAAATGATCACTGTACAAAATACAGATTCTCTCCCTTTATTCGACCCAATCTAGGAGAATTTAATTTTGGCGTTATAAAATAGTAATGCTTGTCCCTTTGTTTATTCTTGCGAACCATATCCTTCTGACCAAATAGGAGAGGGATAAAATTTTCCAAGATAGCAAATGCACCACGAGGCTCTATAAAAAATCTTCTTAGATTTTAGATTAGAATACATATTACCTGGACAAGAGGACGTAATTTAGTAGTAGCATTTTTCACTTGAAACTTACAATTTTAGATATCAAATTTGAATCATCAATAAAAACAAGTAAGAAATCGTTATTGACCCTCTTTAGAAAAGAGGAAAAAAAAAAAAAAAAGGAAAGAGGAATACATATTGCATGCTGAACCACAAAACCCGTATATGTTAGTAAACTCGGATTGCGGTCATGGCTTCTCGTCACTAGAATTCTTTGTGTGTGTGTGTGTGTGTGTGAAGAAATGCCATGATCAACGATTAGATTAGTTTATAGTTTTTCTCGTGAACTTAATTGTCTAGCATGCTATCAAGTATATGCTGACAATTTATGATTTTGTTTGTATAAATAAATAGTTTATATGTTGTTTGTGTATTGTCACCTATATTGAAAATGTAAATCCTTATTATGAAAACTAGATATTGGAGGAACTTATATCATTGAATAAATCCCATTAATCATATGACATATTCTCTCTTCTTTTCTGGCCTTTTTTTTTTCTTTAATCCCCACTCCCAATTCAAACCTCCTTTTCCCATGGGATTTGAACCTAAGACTTCACACCTGAGAGAAAATAGTCTCAATCACTTGAACTACTCTCTAATTCCTATAACAGATTCTTTCTCTCCTTCTAATAGTTTATGCATTTATTTATTTCACCGTTAAACGAACATTTGTTATTAACCACAATATTTGATAAATTTTCAAAACCAAACCAATTGTGACTTACCTCAAGTCAGTGAAAATATTTAGAAAAACCCTCATTTAAAATTTAATAAATAATGCAAAATATGACACTGAGTCATTCTTGTTTACTCAATGAATCGCATTCTCGAGGAACTTGCATGTAACGGGTCATTTGCCATATAAGACACTCAAATCAGGCCCAACTTTTCAAGCCCAAACAACCTCTCATAATAAAAGTCCTGGAGAATTTGTGAAAGCCACTTCTTATATTTATATTTTAAAATTGCATATATCATTTAAAATCTTAAAATTGTCTTGTAATAATCCAAAATCTATTTCCATTGGGCTTCAATGTTATAAATATTTAAAATAATCTCTACAATTATTGTCTATACATCTTGAAAACTAGTCATATGACCATATACGTTCTATTATTTTGGAATTAAACTAAAAATCAAAAAATTTTCATATCAAGCTTTTTTTTTTTTTGGTTATTTTACAAGTTATGCAAGTCGTTGGAAGAAAGGAACAGCTTTGGTAGGCTTTTGCGAGACGTCATATGATGTCATATTACCTTGAATCATACTTGAGGATTACACATGAAAATTTTTTTTCCTTTCATACAAGGACAATGATCACATGACACCATGACCATAGTTACGAGAGGATTTAAATTCTAAAAATTTGTGATATGGGCTATATGGCCAAGTAAAATACAATAAATTAATTGAATATTATTACCCAATCCTGTTCCAAGCAAATAATTTACTTGAGAACTGTAAATAGATGCAAATCAACATAGAAGAGATTGCAGAAAAGACTCTCCCATAGAAGAATTTGTACACTAATGGTGGTAAATTTTAGAAGAAATAGAATAAAACCCATACAATGTATGGGAGAAATGATTATTTTTAATATTTCTTTTACTATTGATAGCTAAATTTTTTACCGTCTATAATAAGATAAAATATAAATATATTTTGTAAAAATTTAATTATTAATAAGTTTTGACACTTATATTTTTATACAAATATATAATAATTGAATAAATTATTTAATTAGGAAAGCATAATAAGAAACAGTATAATGCTAGAAAAGAAAATTAATAAAATATGAATGATATATATTGGAGTTTAACTCATTTTGAAAAAAAATAATAGAATTATGATATGAGGCACTCAAAGATAAAAATGGAATGTGTAGAATTTTATAGTTTTGTGAAGATAAAATATAAATATATTTTGTAAATTTAATTTTTGATAAGGTTTCCAATAGTAATCATATTTATGTGCACAAAAAATATATGGAAGGGCATAAAAACAGTGTTAGTAGATTTTTTTTTGTGCACATATTATTTTAGTAATATAATAAAACAATATTGCATGATATATATGTGATGATCAAAAGCAAAGAGATATAAAAACAATGCCACATGACAAAATGTAGTGCATCTAATTTTTAGAGGGAGAGCATTGTGGTGCCTTTAGTTATTGTTTTAGTATATAGTATAGAAGTCCACGAGGATAATTCAAGAATTTCTTCTCTTGAACAACTATTTGATGGTTATTTCTCACATAATTGCCATACTGAAATAGCTATAAAGTTTATAAACTATGACCAACAGCACTTATGGATGAGATAATGCTCGTCAAGTTGGCATGGAAGGTATTAATGATGAGGGAACATTATGATAGAGGTGTTCAAAAGAAAATATCTTAATAATGAATTACTAATGCATTCTCTCAAAAGCTATTGACTTTACCACCATTTATAAGGATGTTAAAGTTATGGAAGTATCAAACGGACAGAAAGAAACAAGGAGACGGTTCAATTTTGTGTTGGATTGTTGTGTAAGGGGAAAGTGTCTTCTTAAAGAAGCCTTTTAAGTTGTAAAAGTGTCTTTTTGAAGAAGCCTTTCAAGTTGTATTAGGTGTTGAGCTTAAGAAAATAGTAGGGTACTATGTTTGGAGGATAGATCTAAATAATATTAACCCTATTTTTGGCTATTCTTCAAGGGTGAGGTTGATTTGTATAGATTTCTTTCAAGGAAAGATGGCATAAATGACTTGGTGCTCCAAAAAGGAAAAAGAAATAAAAGGGGGAAGGGGACGGTTACTGAATGGAGTACTTTTTACTATAATGCTAGGATAGACAAGGAGTTAGTAAAATGAATGTGTCTTGTAAGACTTCGACCTTACAACACAATATTTTTGCTATAATGCTAGGATAGATAAAGAGTTAGTGAAATAAACATGTCTTGTAAAACTTCGACTTTACGCCAGACAAGTTTGATAGCGGACTCAATAGTTATTTATGCAAAAGAGATTAACGACACATTGACTAAAATTTGGAGACAAGTGCACGTTTGTTGAAATTGGATAGGAATTAAGCCGAGGTTATAAGCTTGACATAAATGGTTGCGCTAAGAGAAATTCGAGAATTCCTGGTACAAAGGGTTTGCCAATGGATGAAGCCGAGTAGTAGATAAACGGAGAAATCACGTAACTTCGTTTTTTACCCAAAAAAAGAACAAGAAATATTATGACTAATTATGTCATTTTTGCGATGTTAAGGACCAAATTACAAATCGAGTAAACATTAGGGACGTGAAGTTAAAATTTCCCTAAAATATCACACGTCCCTCCTTGCTCTCGGGAGGCTCTCGCATCTTATCCCGCGAAACAAAAACAAGAAGATCATCAGTTCCCCGTAACAGCGATGTCTTACGTGCCACCTCATCTGCGAAACTCCACCGCCGCCGGCTCCGTCCTTTACAGCAACAACGACCACTTCTTCTCTTCAAAGCTCAATTCTCAGCATTCTCAATCGAAAACCGATGCTATAAACCGCAGTTGCAATTTTACCAATTCGTCCGTAGGTTTAGCGAATAATGCAGCTCGCCGGAGCTTCTCCAGTAACTACTCGGCGCCGAGGACGCCGGCGGTTTCCGAAGCTGTTTTCCCTCAGTGGAAGCCCTCCGAACGCGTACTCGGGCTTAAACCTGAACAGGTTCGATCATTATCCTAGTTCTCTGTAGAACTTTCCGGAATTCATCTCATTTGCCTGTCCATTTTCATCTTTTTAGCTCGAAATGTTAATCTTTTTGATGATTTTTTTCCTTCTTGATTTTAGGCTTTTTTGATCTGTTTCTGGGGCCTTTTGATGATTAAGCTTTGTGTATGCTATCTTTTAATCATTATGTGTCTTATCGACACTGTCCCTGTAGTAGCTTTCTTTTTTCTGTTTCTGGGACTTTTTGATGATTAAGCTTTGTCTATTCTATCTTTTAATTATTATGTATCTTATCGACACTGTGCCTGTAGTAGCTTATTTTATTTTATTATTATTTTTGTTTATGGCAATTGCACTCGTCAACTAGTATTTAGTGTGGCGTTTGCCGCACCTTAGTCCAACCTACAGTCTCCACAAATTGCAATTAAGACGATTTACAAAGAACTGAGATTTCCAATGTGGGAGATCATTTTGTATCGGCGTATTACTAATTTGATATCACAGTGTCATGTTTTGAAATTGGAAAGACAAATTTCTGTAGTAACTCTTTAGTGGACATATTATGGAAGTTGTATTATGAGTTCTTGTGTTCCACAAAAACGTCCAGGTGATGCGTTGACATTAGCTTACCATCAAACTTGGACCAGAAAATCATTTTCTGGAATTCAAGTTGGCCCGTAATGTTTACTTTAATTCCCAAATTAGTTGCAAAAAATGGCACAGCATGTGTGCCATTGTTGGTCACATTTTAGCATAAAGATAATGTAAGGACTATCTTGAACTGTTATTCAGGACCATGAGATGACTTTTGAAATGAAGGGAGTCTTAGTTAACATTAGGGACTAGTAATCCCATGGAGGTGATAAATCCCTTTCCTATAAATTCAATGAATGAGTTACCTCATTGATGTTTGCCCAAATTTAACAAGGAGATATATATGAATAGATTGGATAATGGAGTAATATTCTTTGTGCTTTGCTTAATCTCTCTTAGTATAAACTTTGGATGATTGTTGCTATAGGCGTGGCTAAATGGAAAATAGTGTTGTCTTAACGTCATCTTCTCATCGGCCATGCTATTGGACTCTTATCTATTATAAGTTTGTTAACTCGAGATATTACATTTGACTTTCTTTTCTGATTTGAGGTACCTGTCATTTTTGCTTATGTTTCTAGGTTTTTTTCCATTTTTCCTCCCATGACTGGTTACTTTATGCTCCAATTTGTACTTTCTGTGTTTGAGTCGAAGATTTGTTAATATTCATGATTTCAGTTAGATGTTAAAGTGAGAAATAGGAATAGGTAGTTTGAAGTCTTTGAAATTACTGGTGAGTGGTTTAGTGGTTGAGATTTATATCAGCAGAATGGAGAATAGAATTGACTAACTCTATTTTTATATTTTTGAATATCAAAAGCAGCATCTTGAAATTTTTGCTGGTTTTTTCTTAATACAAAGAAATATATGTAAATAAGCTAGAGCAGAGCCAAAATGAAAAGATAAATAAATATATAGTTTATGAAATAAAGCAGGAGCATGGCATATGGACTCTTTAGTGGTATTTCTGAAGGATTTCTGTAATTCACATGGATGGATGCCCTTGCTGCATTTTTATTTACAGATTGAAGAAATTCGTTTGAGGCTTAATATTGATGTTACAGTTGCTCCAGGCTCGCCTCCTGCCCCACCACCAGTTGAATCTTTCAGTGACATGGTGAGGTCACTTAGCTGTGAGATTGCATTTGTTTGCATCTGGTGTAAATTCATTTCATGTGACTAGATGTGTCATTGATTTCTTTGTGTCGAAAGCAGGGTTTGCATCTGAGCATTATGAAGGATATCAATGAGCATGAATATACAACGCCTACTTCTATTCAGGCTCAGGCTATGCCTGTTGCTCTTAGTGGAAGAGATCTCTTGGGATGTGCAGAAACCGGTAGCGGCAAAACTGCTGCATTTGCAATACCCATGATACAGGTTTGTTCTTCTCGTGCTCTCGCCATGTGCAGTTTTTAAGTCATATATTTCCATTTGAGGGGGATAACAGATCTACTTTTTATCTTGTGGATTATGTTTTCTCATGCCCCTCTGCTTTTCTTGTTTGCAGCATTGCCTTGCACAAGGTCCTGTTCGACGTGGTGATGGACCTTTGGCATTGGTGTTGGCTCCCACAAGAGAACTTGCTCAACAAATAGAGAAAGAGGTAAGGTAGCTAATATTTAGGTCCTAAGAAGTGTCTATACTTTTATGTAGATATACAGAATAATTGTAATTATTGTGACTCTTTAAGATATGTTCACAATTGTAAACGATATGTTCACAACTAGTGAATGATATATTCAAAATCTGTGAACGATTTTGGAGTTTGCAGTCGAAGGTGTTACTTGTGTCTGATCAACAATCGGATTGTTGTGTTGTATTCGTCAACGTGAGCAGAGTGAATTCATTAAATCTCATGTTAATCTGGTGGCTAGATTATGAGATCCATTGGGTGGTGCACCATACACCTTTGAGTGTACCATAATGTGGGTGTATAATATGGTTTGCGTTTTCTCCCCTCCTGTAATGTTATTGTCTCTCAATTTAGTATACGTTACGTTTGTAGGTTAAGGCTTTCAGTCAATCTCTGGACAATTTTAAAACTGCAATCATTGTGGGCGGCACAAATATAACAGAGCAGGTAATTGTTTTACTTTAATTAATTGTTTCAGCATCCTCTGCTTCTTTTTACGAGTAGCTTATGAGCACGTCTTATTGCTCTTGAGTTGAGGTTGCAGAAAAGTCTGTAGAAGGAATTTGCCAGTCTTTGTTGGTCACTTTTCAATTCTTTCCTGATGTTTCCCGTCTTTACAGTTTCCCTTTTTCTCTCCATTCATAGGGTTTCTTATATTGTTACCACTACTGGTTCGTATTTCTGTTCCAAAGTGTTATCATCACATATTCTTATTTTCCAGTATATTGGATTATATACAGAGGTCTGAGCTGCGAACAGGGGTTAATATAGTGGTTGCTACTCCTGGAAGATTTATTGATCATTTACAACAAGGAAATTTTTCTCTTTCCCGGGCATCATTTATTGTTTTAGATGAGGCTGACAGGATGCTTGATATGGGATTTGAACCTCAAATCAGAGAGGTAAATGCTTCTGTTCATTTGATCATTATCAGACTACAAACCCTTTTCTCCCTCCTAATCATGATATGGACTGTAACCCACTAGCTTTCCTTACGATTCATATGCGTTGCCTCCTTAAAACAAGCTTTCAGTACATCTACTAAATTTACAATATTCTCATTTGAATCTCTATGATGCTTGAGTCCTGTAATCTCATGGAAGTGAGCATATGAGTGCTGTCTGACTGTGTTGCAGGTGATGCGAAATCTTCCGCAGAAGCATCAGACATTGTTGTTCAGTGCGACCATGCCCGTGGAGATTGAAGCACTTGCACAGGTTTCTTCTTTTGTTTTGAGCATGAGCCTTCAGTTAACTGGTTTTATCTTATTAGTCTATACTTTGAATGACATGGTTTCTTAATTCATTATCTTGACATGTTTCTATTTGGTAAAATTGTTTGGAAATTTGAAATTCTTCTTTTGCTTCCAATTTAGTGAATATTATTCACGAATTCTAGTGGCATATTGAAGGAGAAATTGGGAGGAATTTAAGCAGAAACCAGAGATAATAGCAGCGGAATATAAAAAATTTTAAGCTAATAAAATCTCACAATACTTCATGTTACACGCAACAAGCATAAAAAGATGAACATATATATCCACCAAACCTATGTGATTATTAGAGATAAGGGCATATCTCTAACACACATAACGGGGGTTGATGGAGACAATTTTGGTCATACTTGCTTCTTTTAGCGTTGCCATGATATTACAGGCCTTAGTTTAAAAAGATGAACGTATATATCCACCAAACCTATGCGATTATTTCCAGAATAATTCTCACGAACACTCTTATATATTATTCTATGATAAGTATTGGACACGAATACATGCATACATATGTACATATTGCAAGTGCGCCTATATTCTATCAATTGAAATCTTTTGCTCATCGAACTTTGCTTTTCTAATATATGCATTCCTTCAGGAGTATCTGACCAATCCAGTTCAAGTAAAGGTTGGAAAAGTAAGCAGCCCAACTATGAGTGTGTCCCAGATTCTGGAGAAAGTACCTGAAAATGAGAAGGTATGCCATTCACAGGCACCTAAACGAAATAACATATGTTGATTGATCTTGATATGGTTCTTAACTACTATTGAAGAGTGATAAATCTTTGATTGTCGCATATGATAATGTTGTTTAGAAATTTGTTTAATCTATTTCCTAATGTGTGCATGCTGCTGTTTATTTAATTCCTTTCTTATTTCTCAAGGCAAGGAGCTTATTATGTTATTCCATTTCAGAATTTTATGTGTTGTGTGCAGAACAGTCTAAAATTTTAGCATGAAGACTGTACTGCTCTAAGGAAGAAATTTCAACTTAACAGTGAGATATTGAGGGTAATGTTGCTGCATAACACATAGTACATGTGGTCATATGTTGATGAAAGGTTGGGCACTTGGTTTTGTCGAGAGGTTCCCTACTAGCCATGCTCTTAGTGGTGATGATGCCTTTACTTTAGAAATAAATGAATGCTCAAGTTGTAGCTTTGACATGGAGGCTGCTGAAAAATCGTTTTGGATGAGAATGCTCATGCTAATGAATTTTTATTAGTTTGGGCCTTGTTTTATAGTGAGGTTGGGGTGCAAACATCTCTTGTCAATGACAATAGTCAGGAAGTTTAGAATATTGAGATGTAGATTTGATTTTATAAGTACTTCAGGTGCTCATAAGTTCATTTGACCAAATTATAAGCTAACTCAAACCCCCTTGGTTAAATTGTGTAAGGGCCTTTCCTAATAATTCTCATGTTTTGTATTTTATTATAGATTGACCAATAAGAGAAGAACTATTTTCTAGTGCACCATTAACGCTTGTTATTTGTTTAAGTTGTACTTTATGAAGTGATTCCAAATTTTGTTATGTTCCGCTTTAAAAATGTTCAGAACTCAAATTGGTTCATGTTTCCTTTTGCCATGATGCTGATGGTTCGCCATCATTACATGAAACAGTATGTCATTGACCTTTCTCATCAACCTGTGATTGTTTGTGAAGGCATTTTAACTTGGCAAGTTACTTCTGAAGGCTGGCTTCGAAAAGGCTATTTATTTATGACTAAGTCATGTTCATTTTTTTATATTGTGGATCAAAATCTTCCCACGGCTAAGTCCCGTTAGTAGGCACCTGATTTGCACCCACCTATTGCAGCATGATAGAATAGACAAATGGAGATTTTCCTGCTATAGCATGCTGGCATCTGCATGATTTGCACTATGGTATGTTTATTAAGATGAGTGGGCATAAAAGTTTTAGGTGTTGAACTCTTGCACATGATAGCTTCAAGTTGGGCTAGGTTTTGAACGGAGGGCAGAAGGATAGAGGAGCACCGGAATAATAGGTCCTGTCTGAACCAAGAAAAGGAAAAGGAAAAGGAAAAGAAAGAATGAGTGAGTGGGTGAGTGCAGTAGGTTATGTTATCCCTGGACAATGTTCACTATAACATTGGGAAGGAAGATGGACAAAGTAGTCCCAAGTCAACCGTGGGATTGGGAAATGCATATTCTACTTAAATTGTGTTATCTAAAGTTTTCTTTTACTGTTGTTCTAGATGAATGATTTGGAAATATCAAAGTCCTTCAATTTGGAGAAATAATAGCTGAAGAAGAACTTATGGCTGTTGTTTCCTTGTAGATTGACCGCCTTCTTGATCTGCTAGTGGAGGAGGCTTCTCAGGCTGAAAGAGCTGGCCACCCTTTTCCTTTGACCATAGTATTTGTTGAACGGAAGGTATGATTGATCAGGCTTTACGGCCAATTGAAGTCTTTTGCTTTTCTCCTTCCCCCTCTCTCTCTCCCAAAGCTGCTTCTTTGTCTTTGTGTATAGATAGCACAATTGTGAATCATACTTCCTCCTTGAATAAGCTAATGTTCATGACTGCTGTAGCAACAGGATGAACATTCTTTTTCTCTATTATCCCTTTTGCTTTAGAGAAGTTAACAGGCAGGTGAACTGGGCATGGTAATTGTCTGTAGTTGACCTTGTGACACCCCAGCCTTCATGATCAGAGAAATAACGAACATATTATGATGGTCAGTAGTCATTCAATTTTTCATCCGGGAATTTCAGAAGATCAAAAGGTTTGAATCTTTTGATGTTAACTAATGGTCTTTGGAACTGTGGGCTAGACAACAGCACTAATTTCATCTTTTTTTATTGGTTTAAGTAATGTAAACTACATACTATGTCATATTGGCTTTTCCAGTTACTTGGAAATTAGAGAAGATTTAAAAAACTTCGTGTGTACTGCTTATGTCTCTTCCCCTTACGAGGTTCAGATACTGCTTCTCCTTTGATTATGTTGTTTATACGTCCTTGATGGAATCATCTATTTTACAGTGCTTTTGGCTAATGATTGCATAATGGGTCTGGAACATTTTTCTATTAGTTTCTTTTCATGCATCACATAGTTGATGCCAAGCTTTCCATACAGTTATCATGGAACTTCATTTTTTGTAATTGTTCTCTTATGCTTGGTACCTCAAATCTCAAAATTCGTACAGACCAGGTGTGATGAAGTTGCAGATGCTTTGCTGAAGCAAGGTCTACTTGCTGCTAGTCTTCATGGTGGTCGTAGTCAAAATGAAAGAGAGGCAGCTCTTCAGAACTTCAGGCGTGGTCCTATTAGGATCCTGGTATGTCGTGAAGCATTATGAGCATTGAATTATACATTGGCTCATTGAGTGCGTACATATACGTCTGTCAGTTCTCTTTGCTATCACAATGGTTGCCAAATCAACAACTGAGGTCTCTGGCTCGGCAATTGATATTGAGTAAACTTTTGGGTAACATGCACCGTATCCCTTGTGGTTACTCAAATAAGCTAGTTACTCTATAAATCCATAATGACCTCGTAAACTTCACGTGTTTTCTAAATATTGCACTCTCCTTAGACCTCAACTCCGTCAACAGAACAAGTGAAATGGACTTGTCCAGTATATATCATCAACTCAGAGATGATCTCATAAAACCTTAGCCTGTGTTTAAATGCATAACCCCCCTCCTGTATATATCATCAGAAACTAGTTACCCCTTGATCTTATAAGCTAGGCACTACCTGTGTCCTACTAAAATGAACTTGTAGGACCATGTTTTTTGAAATGTTGCAAATAGAGAGCAGCTTCCATGATCACAATGCCGACAACCTAAAGTCAGAAAGTTAGTGCATGAGATGCACTAGCCAGAAGTCTTTTAAACTTGGTATTCTTCATGAAGCACTTCCTTCTCTAGCTATCTTATCTAATATGGAATCTTGCTCTCTAATTTACCAAGGGGCAATCTGTTAATTATCTACTGCCTTTGTGGCTTTCATGGACTAGATAAAGAACAAAAAATTCGACTATCAGCGGGTGAGTTCGACTTCAAAAGCCATGAGCCCCATTCACAAAAGCGTGCGGAACAAACTTGCCACTTTTGATTAACTTGTCGCTGTTTGCAGGTTGCTACTGATGTTGCATCTCGTGGCTTGGATGTCACTAGTGTAGCTCATGTGATCAATTTGGATCTTCCAAAGGTAAATCCAGATGCAAGTGAAAGTTTTTTCCTCAGCTAGTATCCATCTGAAATTTGCCCATATGTGTGGGATGTTTACTTAAATTCTGGTGATATATAGACTCAAGAATAATCTATTTAGCAAGTTATGAACGTTCTCCCAAATGAATGCAAATTTCTATCTAACCTTCTAAATTTATCCATGACCTGTCTTCTAAAATTGTACCTCGACCGCCTATTAAGATTGCTCTGTATTGAAACTTCTGCTGAATTTTAGCTTGTCTTTTGCCTCTGAAACTTCAATATAGAGGAAACTGATGTTTCCATTTTGGCTGCCTCGAGTTAGACCATGGAAGATTATGTACACCGTATTGGAAGGACTGGTCGTGCAGGATCAACAGGCCGAGCAACATCGCTTTACACTGACCGTGATATGGTGATTTCCTGCACCTCTCTTTGCTTTGTTCTCTTTTATTTAGTGATGTTCACGTGAACTGACTTATTGGTCTTCTCTTTTGTGCTTGGCGATTACTTTATGTTGCAGTATCTTGTGGCACAAATAAAAAAAGCAGTTGTAGATGTTGGCTCTGGGAAAGAAGTAGCTTATGCGACAGGGAAGGTATGGTTTTTTCCATTATTTGTTTAGCTTGAGGTGTTCACATTTAGTACGGACACATTGATGTGGAAATACTTTGCTTGTTCCTTCCTCCCTCTCTCTCTGATGTTAGATAGAGTTTGCTTTGGTTTACTGAATTTTCAGGTTTATTGATATGTTTCCTTGTGCTTTTCTCATTTCCTTGCTGTCGCTTTCTTGGTTTTTAGACTGCAAGGAGGAAGGAGAAAGAAAATGCAGCTGCTCAAAGGGAAGCAAGGGTTTCACTTTCAATGCTTTCCTCGGCAGGACCATCAGCAATAAATGTGGAGGACAAGTACAGGCACATGATTGCCCCAGCCATGATCAGAAAAGAGGGTGCTGCAGATGATGCTTGGGATGACTGATAGAACTTCTGCTGGCCTCTTACTGTTTAGCTCTTGTGGTTCACTTGGTGTGTAAAGAAGGCCCCATTAAGCTAAGGTCTGTGAATGCTGATACTTTCTTTTGTTTACCTGTTCCCAAATAAGTTGGTGTCATGAACAACTCTTGGAAGTTGGAAACTCTTACTCCGTTGCTGCCCCTCTAGTTTTTCCTTCCCTCTCCCCCTACCCCTCCTCCCTCCTTGTTTCTTTCTCTTTTCCCTTTATGTGGTGATGTGCTGTACACTAAGAAGTTATTAATGAAAAGGACTTGCATTTGCAGGTTTTACCTGTGGCTAGAGTTTGAAGTACAAAACTGCTTTAGCGTGGCTTGTTTGTAAGTCTGTGATCTACACCTGTAGTTCTTTCTAGCAATTAGCCTTTGTGTTGCTGTTGGACTGGTCCAGTGCCCATATTGTAACTCATCAAAATTTGTAAATGAAGCTAAAACTATGTTTCTTTCCCTTATCTTTTTCTTTTCAGAATGTAATTATAATGCTGAACAATGGAAATCGGAGAATTGAAACTTGCTGAACTTTGCTATGGCCATTTGCTTAAAACCACTGAGAAATGCTAGTCAGATATTTGTCGTAGCAAATTTGGAAGCAAGTTCTAATTGATCTCAATCTAGTATTCTAAAAGAAGAGGAAGATGTGACCAAAGAAAACTATTCAAATAAGCACACGATTAATCTCAAAAAGTCTTTGCATATGGTGAGTGACAATGACTTGCTTATGCTGCCATGAGTGCGATGAAAGCGCAATGTGATGCAGGATGCTGGAACTTATATATCAAGAGTTGTCGTTTTGATGGCAGCTTCTATATTATCATTGACTTCAGGTTTCTGTGTTTCATCACTATGTGGTTAGTTATCGTATGATCATATTTAGTCTAAAGTAGGAGGTTTATGCCCTTTTGAGACTCGGCAGGTTGAACAGATTGTTTTGTGTTTATGTTATTTGCTTGGAAAATTGTGACAATTTGTTAAGTTGATCCTTACACATTACATTCTGCATGAACTATTGGACACATGGTTGCCTTGCCTCGGTAAGGTTTCTAATGGTCTGTCCTTTCTAACCCTTACATATTTTGTGGCATTCATTTTCCGGGGTCCGTTTTGGGTAAACTTTTGGAACTCGGCTATGGGTCTTTTCTCGAGATGGAATGGTTTTTTTTCTTTTTCTTTTTAATTTATCATGATCGTGAATGATGGAATCGTTACATGTGGTATGTGTCAGCCTCGTCAGGCCCTATTCTTTTGGGTTTCTGTTTGGGTAAAATTTTGGAACCCGGGTGTGGGTTTTTTTTGGAGATGGAATAGGTTTTTTTTTTTTTTTTTTTTTTAATTTACCATGATCATGAATGTTGGTGTCACTACACAGCAGGTGTCAGCCTTGTCAGCCCCCGTTTTTTCGTGTTTCTATTTGGGTAAAATTTTGGAACTCAGGTGTGGGTTCTTTCTCGACATGGAATGGTCTTTTTCTTTTTCTTTTTAACTTACCGTGATCGTGAATGATGGAATCATTACGCTTATTATGTGTCGGCCTCGTTTGTCCCTGTTTTTGTAAGATTTTAACAGTAACAAACAGCGTAGAGATCCGTTAGTATCACCAAATATGCTAGTGGCAGATTTATGTGGTCGCGACAACCCCAAAAACTAAGTTTACGAATATTTTTTTAATTGAAAAGTTAATTAGTCCTTGTTAATTTATTAAGTTTTGTTTTCAGATTCATTCAACCCCTACAAAATTCTTACCAGTGACAGGTTCTAAGTCCACCTCTCTGCGTATGCGGTGACCAGTAAACGAGGCTTAGGTGGACTTGTTAAGCATGGCTCGCTCTGATGTCATCCCATTCAAATAAACGAGAATTCTTTTACTACCATATGGTGTTATAATCAAAATCTGATTCTAATTCACAGTCAAATCATTTCATTGTAATTTTGATTTCATATTCGGTGTGAGCATTCAAGTGTTGAGATGACCTTTCTTTAGTACAAGAGGATTGAAAATAACGTACATATAGTACTCTTAAAAGATAAAAATTCTTGAGGATCACTGCAAGAACTTCTCATTTTTGAAGTTGTTGTTAAAGAATATGATGCTGATCATATAGCGACTCTGGTTCGCTCGCCAAGAATAAGAATGTAATATAATATTACAAGTAAGCGCTAAAGAGGGGGTGGCATCTCTCCTAAAAGAAAGAATCCGACACCCCTTTTTCGTATGCACGGAAGAAGTAGAATCCATGAAATGAAAGCTATCCTGCCTTCTTTCTTTGCTCTTATATCAATGTTCATAACCACCAAATGCTGCTCACAATGTAAATGATCCATTAAGTAGAGAAAAGAAAAATCAATAATCACAAACTAGGAGATGGTTTGCAAGTTGCAAGGCAACTCTATCAATAAACATGTACAGCACCAGTCCCTATCTAATCTGGAAGAGCCATGCACTTTGTAAACAATTAAAATCTATCCTTGGCTAATACACGTGTGTTTCACCTCTGAATTTCATACTGAAAAGTGACATTGTTTCTTTTGGTTTGAGAATTTTCCTTCTCAGACCTGTTGGCCATCCACTACCCCATCTTAATATACAAGAAATTAAGACAACTAACTTTGATCAACATCGCTATGCTGCCGTCTAAGCAGTCACGACAGAAGCAAGAGAGAAACGTGGTCAGAAGGGTGTCGCGACTAGCGCGACATCTCAACTATCTTGGTTAAGAAGGAAAAAGTACTGCAGCAGCAGGAAAGAAAGAAAACCATGCACACTCGAGAAGACAAGAAACTAACACTACTTGATAACTCAGGATGCCATTACAGGACATCTCTTGTGCCCGATAACAGCCTCTCGTAGCCGGTGATATCCATTCCGGTAATGCTCAAGGGAGAAGCAGAGTTGCCTGATCGCCTCTCGCTTCTCTTCTGCTCCTTCTTCGATAATTTCTTGCTGTCGTTCAATCTCCTCTTCCAATTCTCTGATTCTTGATCTCAGCTCCTGTGCAAGTTTATGCGCCCCTTGAATTTCAGCAATCAGCTTGATGTGCTCCATGTGAAGTTGATGCAAATGTTTGCTCAGTTCATCAATTCGGTCATCTTTACAACTTGTGTCTGCAATCAGTTCAGCAACCTTGGCATCAAGTTCATCTTTCTCAGCCATCATTATGTTGTATGTCAGTCTAAATGCATCGAGATTCTTCTGTAATTCTGCTACTTGTTCGTTCCTCTCTGAAACGGTTGTCTTCAATTGCGAGATTTCGGCTCCAAGGAAAGCTTCCATTTCTGATTTTCCAGACTTGACTCGTCTGACATCATCCTCTAATGATTGACGTTTTAGATCCAGTTCTTTTAGATTATTCTCCATATATGATCTCTCCTTTTGCAACCTGGTAATTTCTGCTTGGAGCTTTGAGTTTTCCTCTGATAAACTTTTGTTGGCATTGGTTATTGTTACTTTTAATTGCCTGATTTCTTGATCACGGTCTGACAAACTTGATTTGTATCTTGTAATACGATCCTGCAGCTTCGAGACCTCTCTTTCCGCCTTATCTAGTTTAGCTTTCCAAACAGAAACATCTTCTTTTGACAATCCAAGTTGGTCCTGCAAGTTTTGGATATTAGTCCGGTTATTCTTGAGCTCCTGCCTTAAGCTTGCGGTTTCCTTCTCAGAATCATAAAGCTTCTCTTTTGTGTTTTTCAGCTCTTCCTCGAGTGCCAGAGTTCTATCCTCTGTTTCAGACCCATTGGTACTTCCTTGGAGCCCTGCGACCGGTTCTTTCTCAACTTCCAAACAGGATTCATTGGTTTTGACATCTTTTCCTATAATATCAAGCTCGCCTTGTGCACGACCAAAAGAATTAAGAGATTCATACCTCTGGAGCTTTTTGGTCAGCCTGTTAATCTCTTCTTCTGATAGCCGGAGCTTTTCCTTTGCATCCCTCAGCTCCTCATAATCTGCTATCCTAGAAAAAGGGATATCACTATTTCCATTTTTGTATCCTGTGGAAGAGGATTCAGAAACACAAGCTTGTTGCAGCCTTAGGGATTCAGAAACATAAACTTGTTGCGGCCTTAATTTCTCTTTCACATCACGAAGTTCAATCTCCAATTCAGCAATCTTCCTGCGCCATATTTCATCATCATTGCTACGCATACTGGGGTGATTAATAACAGCGGAATCATCTGATTCAGATTCAGAATCCAAAGTTGATGATTCATCTCCTTCTCTATAGCCTAATTCTGAATTGGTGCCAACGAAAATATCAAATCCGGCAGCACGAGGACCCGATCTTCGACGACTAAGCCGGTGATCAGGAGAGGGGCAAATGGATGGTGGTTCAGAGGTGACTTCAGAGATTCCTGAGCCCTGAGATTGGATGTCCAAGGGAACGTTTTTCCGGAGTTCTCCACTGACATGATCATAACGCTCAGCCAATGACCGATACATGCGGTAGAACTCCTCAACAAGATTAACTAATTCAGGTCTCTTCTGATAATACATTTCGGCCTTTTTAGCAAATGAATCTCCATCCTCCTCAATGAGTTTCAACATTCGTTTGACATGCTGATCCATATCTAATATCAAGGACATTACGGTTAATTTTTTGTTTGGCATTTTCAATTTTCAGATTTCCAGAACATGCGATAATTTTGTATACAGCAAAGTTTAGGTCTTATGCAGCCCTCCCCCGAGTGTTAACCTTTCCAAGAGGAGTGGTTACCATTGCTTTAGTTTTCCACCTATCGCCAAATTTCTTTCTTATCACTAATGTATGGTATTGTCTTATTGATGAAAAGTAAAATATTTATAACTCATGCAACATGCAACAGATATTACAGGACAAAAGAATTTGTCAAACAGGAAAAGAATGGTAGTTATGGTTTTTTATTTCCTTAAAAAGAAAAAAACAAAAAAAACTGATCACACATTTCTGAGGTTAATAATGAGATAATGCTTTGTGGCATGTGTGTTTCCATGAAATAGTGTATTTGCCTCACCAACTTTCATATAAGGATGAGACTTTGAATAATTTGTTTTCTCTATAAATATGAAAAATAAAAGATACTTATGTATATAATAAATTCATCAACCTATGTGTGCAAAGAAAAGATCCCTTAATCATAGGGTAGCCGTAGGACATGTACCCCAACCTTGTCTAAATTTATTTTATTTCTTTGCTTAAAATGCCTATACTTTTGCTTCCCAACACAAATCCTCATATGCGTGGCTCCCCTAAGTTAGGAATATTGTTAAATAGATTGGAGACTTTGGCAAAAGAAAATCATGCTCATACGCAAGCATCTTTGTTCCGCATTAGCACTTTTGGAAGAATTTCATTGAACATTGTGAATCGACCTAAATATGAATTAATTGAAGAATAACTAGAGACAATTCTCTCACCTTCGAGGTTCTCTTCAAGCCACCTGGAGTTTCTGGGACTGATATGGCTATCCCACAACCAGGAATGTGATTTCTTTGACTCTGACCTCTTCATCTTATGTGACTTAACCTGAAATAAGACATCCAATTTATATAAACATATGGATGTAACGTATAAATAGCTTCATTTTCCTACTTTAACGTGAGATTTTAGCTGTTGAACTGCTGAGCTCGGCACAAACTAGTATTTTCACGGGGGCTTCAGTTCTAATGAGATAGGTGTTAGGTGTTTGATTTCTTACCAAGGTTGAAGCCATTATGTTCAGTTCTCTGAAAACCTTTTCTCCGAAACTGAGATCACTGTTGCACTACCTGCAAGTTAACTTGATTAGGTACATATCTAACAGATTCAGTAATGGTTAGTATAATAACTCATACTTCAAGCTGTTATCATGCCATGCTTTATGTCATTCACCAAAAGATGCATTTCATATGTCCACAAAGTAGCTGTCCACCAACTTCATTTCTCCAAATGTCATGTGATTATGTAATGAAAAAAGTCATCAATTTCTTAATGAAATCTTATTTATTATTATCTTTCTAAATAAAATCTTATTCAGTTTTTGCTTTTCTATACACACATTCTAAGAAGCAAAGAACCAAAATTGTTTACTATGCTGAATATAATTACTTATTCAGAATTAAGATTGAGAATTCTTAAAATACTTTATCTGCTACATTATATACTCAAATCTTGCTATACCTCACTAATTAACCTTTTTTGTCTCTTGCAATTACAACATGTATTAGTATGTATTGGTACAACAACGGCTCGTTTGGATTGGTTTTTTTAAAAGTGTTTTTTTTTATAATTTTGGAAAAAAGTATGTTTTTTTTTTTTTTTGAAGTGCCTTATTATGAATCGTAAAAAGTATGTTTTTTTCTAAAAGCGCCTTTTTATGAATCATAAAGTTATGAGCGGGTCTTTTCTTGACAAGAAGATCAACAGGTGGCAGCATACTGAGCTGGCCCAATAAAAGTTAAAACTGTTGATAAAATGGGCTAGCAAGGCCAGGCCCAACACAAGTTGACCAAGTGGACCAGCGGATCCACAACAGTAGTAGGACAAAGGTATAGTCATGCCACGTGTTTCAACCCAAAAAAGTCATGCCACGTGTCAACTATTGGTCAAAGCAAGGACAGCTCATCTTTGCATATGTAAAGAGCAAAATAAGAAAGAAAAATGAGAACAACTTTTAAGGTTGGCACGACTGTCTGAGCAAACACCATCCAGCTATATACACTCGGTCGTGCCATAAAATAAATAAAATTAAAATCATGACTAAGATCACCTCCATATCTTCCCCAACCCCATCAAAAATTTTCATTGAAAAAGTACAATTTTTTCATTTTTTTCGTGTTAAAAATAATAAATAAATGATTTCTTTTTTTTTTTTACAAATTATAACTCCGTTAACAAAACTATAACATTCAAAGTTTATTCTTTTCAACAAAATGATAACTCTATATTTATTGATGCACCACTAAAAAGAATACGATCACGAATAAGCAATCATTTACATTGGGTTTGATAAACTCATTGAATACAGAATACTTAAGAGGAAAATGGAAAAACCTAAAGAAAATTGCATCAGATCATTTGTGATCAGAGAAGAATTCAGTTACATGTAAATTTATTTATAAAGCTTTTACGTTTTGAATGAGAAAAAGAAAAAGAAAAAAGAAAGAGAAAAAGGAAACCAAGAATCTGGGAGAGAAAATGAAGGAAAGAAGAGGGAAAAGGGAAGGAAAGGTCTCACCTTTTGTGTGTTTTGTGTTGTTGAAGCTTCCAGTGAAGACTGGAGTAGTATCAAACAAGATGGTTTTGCAAGAGAGACAAGAATAATTTGTGTTGGATTGGATTGAAAAAAAAAATCCAAAAATAAAACTAAAAAAAACCACAAGAGAGAGTGTTTTAGCTCTCTGGGCAAGAGAGACAAGAGAGATGATGAACAATGCTTGTATCTTGGAAGAAATATATATATCTATATATATATATATATATATGAATAATCGTGTAGGTGTGGGGTGAGGGGTTGCCGGGGGGGGGGGGGGTCTGTTTTCATTTGGGTAAGAGGAAAAGGGACCATTGTGGAAAGAAAAGCTTGGACTTTTCTACACATAGGGAAGGTTTGATGCTTCTTCAAGTCAAATGCTATTACCTCATTTTTGTTGATTTTTCTTAGAAGAGATTGTGAGTTTCAATAAATTGAGTGAAAGGAGATTTTCTTGAGTGAGATTTAAATGGTGTTTGGTGATACTTATTTCGGATGCTTATTTTTTACAAAATTTGATTTGAATGGGGTTTTTTTTTTTTGTTATGTTGAGTACTTTATTAAATATGTTGTTAAAGGTTATATGAAAACTAGGGGAGCGAATAAGATTAGATACTCTAATAGTTCTAACTGTAAACGGTGGCTATTGGGTGATGTGCATATTGACTTGTGCGATGTTATAGTTAACGGGTTATGCAGTGTTTATTTTGAATGTTTATAAGTATTTTTTTTATAAAATATTAATAATCTTTTCTTTTTCAATTTTGAAATAAATATAACCAAACAGGGTGTTAATCTAGTTTGAAATTTTGAATTATTGGAATATGACCGGATAGAGTCCAAGTCTAACGTTAATATCACACCATAAGGATAGCAATCGCTTTATTAATGAGTATTATAAATTTGTTTAAAAACTGTATCTTTTTTCATTAATAAATTTGAAATTCAAAGTAGCTATTATTTGTTGAATATATGACACCAATCATTCATATCGAGTTATTTATACAGTGCAAGTTTAGTACCTAGATGTTTAGGAATGGGTTTATAGAACAAAACTTGAAGCCATTGCAAGTAAAGATGGAAAAGTGGATTTTTCTGAGAAGAGATTGTGATTTGCAATAAATTAAGTAAAGGAGATTTTCTTAGAGGATGTTTGGTCTTGTTTATTTTGGCTATTTATTTTTTTGTGAAAATTTGATGAGGATTTTTATTTATTTTCAGTATTTATAAAAAATTATTGTTAAATAGGCTGCTAAAGGGTGTTTGCTAGTATTTATTTTGAATATTTATAAGTACTTTTTATAAAAAAATTAATTAGAGTACTTTTTTTTTAAATTAAACATGCAAAAATGTATAACCAAATAGGGTCTTAATCACGTTTGAAAATTTGAAGTATTGGAACATGGCCCTCGGTTGGGGGCCAAGTCTAACGTTAATATCATTATAAGGTTAGCAATCGCTTTATTAATGACTATTATGAATTTGTTTAAAAACTCGATCTTTTACATTAATAAATTTGAAATTCAAAGTATTTACTATTTCTGAATATGATATTGATCAAGCGAGAGTCTAGAAATTTTGGTCTCAGGCGTGACCATAAAAGCACCTATTCATTTTGAGTTATTTATACAATGCAATTTTCATAGCTAGAAGTCTAGAAATGGGTTTATAGAACAAAAGTTGGAGCCATTGCGACGAAGTATAGATGCAAAATGTGCTATTTTACAATTTTCAACTCCCTCTAGTTTTCAACCAAAAAAAAAATCCCTTTACTTGTATATAAACTATTAATATAATAAATAAATACACCAAAACTCGCTCTACAAAATTCTTTTTTTAAATGAGGTAATAACTCATTATGGTGTTATGAAAGTTTAAAAATTAAACGGTCTTTGATTCAAAACTTGTTACTACACACATTTAAGATATTAAAATCATCTAGGTGCAAGTTCCAAAAGCATGTCACTTTGGCATCCAAGAACGTGCTTTGTAACAAATAAACGCATCACTATACTGTGTATAATTTCATGATCACATCTATGGGCTTAATTTTGGTCATATATGTTGGTTGTGCACCACATATCTATTATTTTATGAGAACTATAAATGACCTAAAAAAATAAATAAAATGATGCCTTTGTCTACATTATTTTCACATTAACCATTTTTTGTAGAGATTAAAAAGAAAAAGAAAAAGCAAATGGGTTACAGAACAAAAAGGTGGAGGGATTAGAAACAACGTAGAAGGAGGCCAAAAGCAGATGTAAAGTAACTTTTAACTTTGTTTGATAAGGACATTAATTATAGAGAAAATAATCGATTATTTTTATTTATTTTACAAAGAAAATAATCGACTTTATTGCACGAGGCATTTTTTCTTTTCCCTAATGGGGGACAAGATATGCATTTGGGAATAGTTTGTTAACCAAAATATCAAAGACAATGCGTGCACCAAATTGGATAGTGTTTTCTACTCGTCTCCTGACTAATTATGCCCATAATCTTTATAAAATCTTTTGTCTCCGATGCTGACACATTTATTTATTTATTATTATAACCGACCTTTATCTAATAATAGATTTTTCTAGTTGTGTGATGATAGTAAGAAAAACAACACATATTTGTTAATGATAAACAAGAAATCTCAGAAGCGTGAAAGGGACAACAAATGGGAGGCACTACAACCTGCTGTGATATTGAGGTTATCGGACTAAATCGAATAAAGGTTGGAACTCGGAACTTTAACGTGGATGGATACTTTAAAGGAAATATAGGATTGACAAGAGTAGGAGGATGTCTTTCGAGACACAATGGGCCAATAAATATCAGGTTTTGTCATCAATTTGGGATTGCAACAAATAGTAAAGTGAAACTAATGATTCTTTAGGAGGGGTTGCATTGCGGGTTCTATGAATGTCGAAAATTTCATTGTTGAGATAGACTCTCTTGGACCTTCAAGCTTGTGACAGAATCCATCCCACAAGGTAACGTAACAGACTTTTTTCTGAAGGATTGTTGTAGTATTCTTGGTCAGAGAAGGGATTATACCATGAGGCATGTTTATAAAGAAGCTAACAGATGTGTAAATTGACTTGCCAACTATGTCTCAATCTCATGATTATTAATGAGGCTCCGACACAACTCTAATCTTTCTTGGATATGGGTAGCGCAGTCTTGTAATTTCTTGTAGAGCTCTAATTTAATTGGCTTTATGCCTCCCATATAATCCAAAAGAACAAGTAATAACAATAAAATAAATGTAAATTTGCCTTTTAGCATTGGGTGATGTAAATTACTCCTTTCTTGTTAATAGAAGATTCAGTCCAATAAAACCTTATACTAATAAAGAAGACCGACTATACGAATTTGACAATATAACTCATTTTTAACAACAATTTTTCATTTTCATTGAGAATCGATACTCTTATTCTAGACACGTTCTCCGTTGACCTAAAACAAAAAAAAGACATAATCAGTTTTGTCAAAATTCCATCAGATCTGGACCCAAGATCAAGGTTCATCTTTTGCTGCAATTTTATTATCAAAATTGAAAGAAAGGTTGATTGTATCCCTTTCTTTTGAAAAAAAAAAATTTTAAGCAAAATTGAATGAAAAGATTGGTCAATTGCAAGCCTAGTGCTTACAGGTGCCTTTGTTGAGTCCGTGTCAATTGCCAACCCTGCACGTTCTTTCTTCAACATTGTCCTCTTCTCTCTTTTTTTTTTTTTTTAATTTATATAAATTGCTCTTCATTGATATCACGTAAGGTGAAGTTCAATGATCACATCAGTGAAAAAATATCTTTTCAGGAATATTTAACAATGAATAATTTATAGATAAATATTATGCATTTAAATATTAATTTGAATTAATTATTTTTGTATATCTCTCAGACTAATGTGAGATGTCAAACATTATATTTTAACGTGAAAGAGAAGAAAAGACATGGGAAAGATGGAAATAATATCTAGCGACAATAATTTTTTGGGCTAAAGAAAAGGAACAATATATATATATATATATATATATATATATATATAACGTCTATCTGATTATTAAGACAAGATGAGAGGGAGGATTAATTTCATTTTGGTTTATGAGATTTCTGGGTCATTTTTTGTATATTGATTCCTTTGAATATTGTGTTCGAGCTTCAAGTTACCATCACTTAATCGAGAAAAGATTGAATTAATAGTGTGCAGACATTATATCAATTGGCTGGTGAAAAAAGAAAAAAGAAAAAGAAAAATATAAGCATCATATTGAATGATGGTGGAAAATGTTGCCATGCTGAGTGAAGGATCTTGAAGTCTAACGAAGGATCATGAAGTTCAATAAAGGACTTTGTATGCAATGGGGTGATTATTTATAATCGTACTTCTTGTCAATTCACAAGCAAATATATTTATCTAAAAAGACGGGTAAATGTACGTTGTTCTAATAATTTGTCTAATTAATTGATTATTTTATATATTTTAAAACATATCATATTATTTTTTATACTTTTAAAAAGTGGCATATAATTTCTTACCTTAGCAATTTCAGTCCAAATGAACTTATTGCGCATATATGAGTTTTAAAACGTACAATGTGCTATATATTTTTATAAAGCTATAATTATTTTCAGCTAAAGGCATTTAAATAATAACCCAAAAAGAGGCGATTCTACCAACTTTTGAAAACTATAAGAGAGTACAGTGATAAGTTTTAAAGACAGACGGAGTAATTAATTAATTAAACAAATTATAGAGGGTTACATGGCACCTTTCGAAAAGTACAAGGGGATAATATGATAAATTTTAAAATATAAAAGAATAATTAAATAACTAGACACATCACAAGCTGTAATATGAATTTCATCCTAAAAAATATCGATTCGAATTTAAAAAAGTTCTGTTATAATAAACTACTATCCGATCACATTAATTTGCAAACTGAATCTTAAGCCACACAATCTAGAAAACAAGAGGCAGGCAAAGTGGATAACAATTGCGGTCACAATGAAATAGCAATTCACGTCTGAAAATTCTTCCCACCATAATTAAGAGGACGAAAAATGGCCTCTTTAGACCACTTCCTCGATTGAAAGTTTCATACCATGAAGGGTCTTTCTAAAATGTCTAATAATTAATTGGGACGGCTAAAAGCACTACACTGGAGGCATTTGGCCTGACTCTACATTAATTATAACCGACAAAAGAAGTGGTCTTGCGGAAGACTAATAGCTAGCAGAAAATAAAAAAATAGAAGATATCAGGATAAGAAAGTAGTTTAAGTAATGTTGATAATAGAATGGGATATAAGGGCAAGGTTTGTTAATCCCCTACTCCAAATTTGTCAGAAAAACTTTGCCTCTATCCCTATTTTGTATTTGCTAGTGAGGTTGAATGGAAAAAAACTACGCTCGTCTCTACGGGGTATTGCTCAACAAAGTCAATGGGGCTAAGCAATGAGATAGAACAGGATCACACCCCCCCCCCCCACATATTAATAACATAAGTAAATTTTAACGTAAAAACATAGCAAAGAGTTGCTGAGATTTGAACTTTTTTTTAGTATAAATCCCCCACCCCCAATTCAACCCCTATCCTTTATAGGATTTAAACTCAGGATTTCATTTTTGGAAAAGATAGCTTCAACCACTTGATTTAGCACCTAATCCCAAAGAGATTTGAACTTTAGTCTTTGAAATAGCAAAAGAAATTTTTGCCACTAAATTAAAAAAAAAAATCTTTAATATAATGATTATAATAGAACTATAAAATTATATAGTTAGATAAAAAATATATATATATACCCAAATATACTGGAGTGAGTGGGATGGGATTGATAAACCCCTAGCTCTCCTCATTTCTATACTATGGTAGGGGCAAAAGACTCTATCTGATCACTAGTGGGCCTTTTTGCCAAAAACCCCACCCTGGTACTCCTATAAAATGGGGCGAAATGAAGTACCATTACTTTTCCTAAATTCAAGTGATTGAATGAATTATTCCATTAAAAAATGAGATTAGGGTTTGGATTTCAAATGAGCCAGAGATCAAGTTGGAATGGAGATTTTTTATTCTTTTGAAAAGAAGAAGAAGAAGGTGGTCAGGAAAAGGGTTGATCAAGAGCGGATTTAAGACTTTTTCTAATGAGTTTCATAAATTTAATATTTTAAAAGTAAAAAGTTAATTTACCTTTTAAACTTGAAATGCTTTAAAATTTCAAATATTTAATTGGATCATGCAGCCTTAACCGACCCTTGTTTGAATTGGCCCTTAACATTGATTGTGGCTTGTTGAGAACTTGAAATGAAGCATACAAAGGGTAATGACTTTTCATCAACCTTTGATGTGAAAAGTTTAATAGAGAGATTTGCTTGACTAGTTCTTTTTTTTTTTTTTTTTTTGAAATCTTATAAATTTTTTTATGCCTATTCTCTTTTCCTTTAATTTTTAAGTCTCATCTTGCAATAGGAGAGGAATTAAGAAAAAGAAACACATCAATTTGTTACAAAATTTTTATGAGTTTCTTCTCTTTAACTTTTTTCCCCTTAAAATCAGAAAACAAACTTCACTGACACTGTGAAACAACACAGATAATCCAAAAGGACATGGGACAGAAAGCCCAAGAGAAAAATATAAGTTCATGACCCAAATAATACACAGACACAAAAGCCCCAAACCCATGCAAATTGGAGTAAGGTTTTTTTTTCCTTTATTTTTTATTTTTTACGTTGGAAATTTATATTTTTCAAAAACAGTAGTTTTTGAAAGAAAAAAAAAGTTATAAGAAAATTATTCTTAAAAAAAAAAAAATCCAAACAAGCCCATAATGTCAGAAGTGGAGCCTATCGCTTTGCAGATGATCTTATCAATTTCCCAAGGTTTTTTTGGAGAAACAACCTGGAAGATCAAACTCCTCTCCAAAGTCAAGAGCTTGTTGAAATTCAACCCCAAATGCAGAGAACTCTCTTTTTCTTTTTTTTGGTTAAAAAAGAATATTTATTACACAAAATATCATCATAACAAAATACAACAAAGCAACAAGATCACACCAACTCAACCAATGGACCACAACCCAACAAACAAAAGAAAACAAGATGGACCAAACCAAGCGGCCCAAAACCTAGGACCAACCGAAACCAACAAACAGCAATTAATATGATGAAAATTTCACCAAAAAAAAAAGGTAAATTGTAGGAGACATAAGGGGCTTGAACCCGTCAGCTAAAAAAAAAAAAAAAAAAATTGCCTTTCGCGCAACCATCGAACCACAACCCCACACATGTCACCAAGGCAGATCCGACAAGCAATACTCTACTTTCCCTTTATGTAGAATTTGCAATTTCCTTTCATTCTCCATATTTTGATTGTAATTATTCATAGCTGCCTGTTGCTAGCAGGAGTAAGCATGAACGTTTTGTTGACTTTTATTCATTAAGAACTTTGGCAAGGTCTTAGCTATAATACCATGCCACTTTTACACGTACTTATAAGGATGCTCTCTTTTTCAGTTTCTTTTCGTTTTTAAGATGAAGTAAATTATGAATCATTAAATTTATTCTTTTAAACATACCCCGTCTGTAAATATTTTATTTTAAAAACTACTTTTTCTTTTTTCTAAGACGAGATTTTTTAACACAAAAACTTAATTTAGATTTGTATTGGCCCAACTTTGATATAGAGTAATGGGCCAAATTCTCATATAGGTCCATACATATTCCTGGTTGACTAACACAGAGCCCACAAGAAAAATCCAAGATAGATAGGGAAATAAAAGGAAGATTTGCAAGTGAAGGAGAAATCTTCTCCTTTGTATCACGTATTCAATCATAATAAATTCACTGCTTGAATTTGAGAAGAAATGGGGTTAAAAGATGGAGGCCTAACCCCTAAAAGAAATGGAAGAAATAAGCATTCACGCATAATCACGTACTTTATTTTCTTACACGTATAACTTTTCATCCTCCTCAGTATCACTAATTCTCAAAAAAGGGATTATCAACTTCTTTGAAAGGAGACGATTATAATCATAGAGACCACCTTGAGATTTACATGAATAAATGTCAAAATACTGAACCGATTATTAGAGTACTTTCATGTTTGTACTAGCATATATCATATACAGGTTGTACCAATAACATTTAAAGGATTAAAATCTTATAGTTTCAATATAGGCAGGCATGGATGTGAAATATTAAAGTTTAGTTGTGTCTTCTCAATTCCTAATCTGTTTGTCTTATTATGTCTCAAACTGCCATATGGTTAAGATAGCACATGGAGAAGAGGAACCTTAATTATATGAATTCCTATTTGGCCGATAAATACATGCGTCATAAGGTAAATAAGAATCAATATTACAAAAAGCGTTTCAAACGAAAATAATCTATTTTTAGATGCTTAAACGATGTCGATTTAATTTCTAATATTAAAAATATTTAAATAATTAACTTGAGTCACAATCGTTTAACATCTTTCTTTTTATTTCAATTTCCTCATGACAAAAAAATCATTTTAAACAGAATCATATTAAACTATTCTCAAAGTCATCAATTGGTGTCTAAATATTAGATTTCGAATTACAAATATAAGCCTTCTTAACTCATTTGAGGTAATGAGTAAACTAATTCTCATATCCACTCTAAAGTTAGTGATTTTATCTTTTTTTTTTTGGTTAAAGAAATACGAACTAGCTGAACCTTATTTCACAATATAAAACACGTTTAAAAATCTTGTACACGCGATATGTAGAAGTAAGGAGAACAATCACAACCTTATTGATAAAGCTAAAACATCATTGGATGCATAAATATCTATAATTCTCTTTTCCCAACTTCTTTATGGGAGATCATGTTTAATCATTGCATTCATGGCCTCCTGGGTCAGATCGAAAAAGTGAAATAATTACTAATATATATTTACATACTAATTTATAATGAATAACCTATTGTAAACACGCTAACATTGAATTTGTTTTAAAATTTACATACTTTTGATCAAAACTGAGTTACGGATAAAATTATTTATGTTATTGTGTTTGGCTTTTACCGTTGAAAAATCCAATGGGGCTCTTATTAGCATATTGTTTGTGACATTAGTGGAAGGCGGCTAGCCTCTTTTTTCTTTTTTTTTTTTGGGTTTTAGTGGGCATATTTAGGCTTTTTGTAGTAGTTACTTTCATTTCTGTTTGGCCACCAACTGTGGGACCCTAAAGCCCGTGATTTTACTGTTTTTAATTTATTCAGGCTACCTCTCATTTTTTTTTTTTTTGGTTAAACTCCCACATATACGAAATCCAAGATCTCACGTCTAACAAAGACAGTTTTAACCATTTGAGGCATCTTTTAATCCCTTAAACTACTCTTTATGTTACTTTCATATATGTTTTTAATTTTCCTTCCATAAGGTTTTCTTAAATCTTTGAAGGATAAAAATGTTGGAAAATTTCTCTTTAAAGTGGGTTAACGTTAATTATTTTTGGTTTTATAAAATAGGCTAAATATCTGGTTCACAAATTGACTCTATGATTATATTGGTTTAAACCCACCTCATAAATCAATACGGTGTTATTGTGCGTAGGCCCATATATTTTGATAAATCCTTTTATGGGTAGGACTATGAGAATTTATTATAAATGTAGTTAGGTCCCCTCTCCTACTCCTAACCTTAACAGTTTGTTTTCTATAGACATCTCTTAATTTTGAGTAGAGAAGGGAGAGGAAGATCCTAGTCTAAACCAGTTAACAGTTTTCTTCAATATTATGTCATTGAATAATTCATTTACAATAATGGCTTAATTAGGTATGTACTTCTGTTATTAATTATATCTTTGAATTTATTACTGTAAATTCATGTATTCGATCCTTATATTGCTTTAAAAAAATCCTTTACCTTTGGTCAAATAATGGTGCTATAAACTGTTTTTTTCAAAAAAAAAAAAAGCAAAAAAAAAGCAAGGGAATAGGTGTTTGTTTATACCTTGTTATGAGCACATAAAGCAACATATAAGCTTTGAATATGATAAAAACCAGTTACTCCAATAAAACCCAGTAAACGATATAAGGCTCGTCCTCACTCCTTAGTAAACAATTACTCTTACAAAACAAGGAAGGCTAAACGCCAAGAGGTGGGGGGTTTCGATGATAGTCTCTTTGATAATCAAGTTAGATATATCTTGTTTAGAAGGAAAAGGTATAAAAATTAGATAATATTTTGAAAGTGCGCTGCTAAAAATGAAAAGAGTTACCTCGTTGATAGTGTTCACGAAAGTTTATATGTTATGCTAGTGACGTCATTAAATTAGACCGATTGGGGTAGCGAGATCAGGCCGGATAGCTTTCGTTCAGCCCGATCAAACTCATAACTAAACATGTCAAAATTATTTTGTTGCTTATAAATTAATTTGACCGTCTTATAAGCTTAATCAAACCCGTTAATTTTTCATTATCGAAAAACAAATTGAATGGCATCAGGGCTGTCTTTCAAAATCATCCATAGTTGCCATGTAGAGAAATTATGGAACACGATTTTTAAGCCACTTTGCATGAATGTTAATATGCAGATATCAGTAGTAACAGATGTCGATAAGAGCATATTCTCGGGTGGATATTTGTTTATACTATGATAGGTCTTGGTTAACTTTCGAGCAAATAATTCACTTTTGAAAAGGACGGGAACAAGTTCAAGAAATTTAATGTATATTATTAGGAAATTATATATAGACGAGTGATATAAGATATTCGTTATTAATTTCGTTTTAGTAATCAAAAGCGTATGTCATAATCACTTTTCATTATGTAACAATCACATCTTTAATTTAATTTTTATTAAACAATACAATTATTTACAAAAATAAATAATGAATTTCAAGACTAACAAATTGACACAAGTCGCCATTTCTCTTTTGTTATAAAATAAAGTACAATTGTATTTCATTTCAAATTATCTTTTTAATCTCGTTACAAAATTGTGAAGTTCTTGATCAACTTAAAACATACATTGTGAAGAGTTTTTTCTCTTTTTTTTCTCTTTTTCTTTTTGGTTAAGTAAGCAAGTAATTTCATTAAGAAAAACAATTCCATATGTTAGTCAATCTACAGAAACCAAGCCAAGATATTAATATCTACATTCTGAGCTCTGCAAATGGTCCGGCTAATGTTATCATTCATATGATTTTACTTATGCACAGTAAATGCTTTATACAATATATATATATATATATATATATATATATTTGCAAAAACCTATTGTTCACACAACGCAACATGGTCATGTAGCCTCCCATTACATTCTCTTTAACTGTGGTTGATAGTAGCTTTATAAATTAGTTTGATCATTTTAGCTTCAAGAGTGTTGGTATTGTATTGCGGACAAGCCAAGTACTAATCTCATACCAATTTAAAGAATTGTTGCACAACGAAATTTATAAATTCAAGATAAATTAATGTAATCTTACTTAAAATAAATTTTCATCAGTTAAAAAAAATACAGCTACAAACTTCTCTACGTGGGATATCTTCATCGGTAAGTTTTCCCAGTATGGAGAGATTTGCTAGCGACAAATTGCTGAAATTAATATAATACCTGCCAACAATTACAATATTATAATCCGTTGCATAGTTTCTTGCTCGTGCCTACAGAAATTAAAGACATGATAAATCGAACAATTTGGTTACATGATAAAAAACAAAAGGAAGAATAAAAAACATAGGGATGTCCGGTTATTTTACGTAGATATACAATGTTATGTTGTACATAAACTAAAATAATTAAAGTTGTTTGACTCGCTCTCACGTCTGATTAATTAATTAAAATTCATGGAATAAAATATTTGTTTGGTCAAGATGTGAGATTAAAGTATCATATTAGAAGCAATATTGCACAAAGCCATGCAAGTTTTTGTTTAAGAAAAGCAAAAAAAAAAAAAAAAAGAATATACACACACACATATAAGATAAGAAACAATCATAATCCTCGTATTGTTTTCTTTTAAGATTTCATTTCACCATATTATTATATCACATAACAGCAGCATTTACTTCCACCTCTCAAATTTAGCATTGCTTTTGTAAATAGATTTAACATATATAGCAGGGACTTTTACCTATAAAATTCATTTACTGCCACTTACGTACAGGATTATAGCTATTAATCACTTATGGTTTTTAAATTTTTCTTTAAATTTTAACCCTAAAATTTAAAATACACAATTATTTAAAATGTTTAATATTTAAAAAATTATATTATCAAATTAATATTAAAATCTATGCATCACATAAATATAACGCAAAGTTTTAGACTCACTTTTGGAGCTCATGACTCCTAGTTTTGGAGTTCTAACTTGGCTCTCTAGTTGATTTTGTAGCTCTTGTAGCTAAACTACAAAAAGTTTTGCATTACATATTTATATTTAGTAGAAGGGCCGTCTCCTAAATGCCTCTTTAGTGTTCAAGTGAACTATCCCTGACTATCACTAGAATACCTAAAGGAGGTCCTTTAGATAATGAAAATTCTAAGTTTCCAATGGGTCTGTATTCACAATGGAACTATGGTCCAATACTTTGCAATCAAGGGCGTATCTCCATTTACTTTTGGTATTTTTTTTTCCCACGCAATTTTAAGGGAGTCCAAGACTAATTATGCAACAATCCTTTTCGGGTTGGTCACATCTCTCTTACCTCCTCCAAAAAACATTGGCGTTGCTCCAAAACTTCCATGATTATCAATACTCAATAGTCAGATTAAGACTGCAATTTGCTAACCAATTAACGCAACACTGCTATTTACTTCTGGTATTTAATGATCCTATTCGTAACATCCTCAAACCTATCAATGAACTTCTTACACTTTTTTAGACACCACTAGTTGTTGATAATTTGAAGAAAAGGAATTATAAAAATGAAAACTACACGTACGATCTTAATCATAAATTTTGAAAATATCCACTAATATTCTCCTATCTTAAACTTTTCCTTTTCTGGTTAAGCTGAGATATTCTGAGATAGTGATGAGATTCTATTCTATGGAGATAATGGAAATATCAATAAATCTAAATACCAAAGGTTTTAGTGCAGACCTCATGAGAGATTAAACAAGCAAAAATGGAAAAAAAAAAAAAAGAGAGAGAGAGAGTAAAGAGTAGGCTGTCAACGTGGAGACGCAACAAACAAGTGGAAGAATTTGACGAATCGAAGGCGACAATCCATAAGCAATAAGAGCCGCCAACCTCGTCGTCTGACGTGGACGAGTGGCTGCAGAGCCACTAAGTTTCGGGACACGTGTCAACTACCCAGTACCCCCAATCAACTTCAACACCACCCACTCTGCTCTCTACTTATTAATCAAACCAGAGAGAGCAACGAGCATTTCAAGCAGATTCATTTAACCATTGATGCCACTAGAAGCCACACCCCCAAATAAAGAAAAAGAAAAAAAAAATTGTATTCCATTAAAAATGTTGTAGACATTGTTGATGTTTATTGATAATGACATTGATATTTTACATATACAATATCCTCCACTTTTTCAACGCTAGCGTGACAACCAAGATATGATCAAATGCCAAGTAACACATCTCACTCTCTTCTTCTCTTTTTTCTGCTTTTAATATTAGTAAGTTTTTCTTCTATATAACACATCGTCCCCACCTCTCGAAGCCTCCCACATAACAACAAACATACCCCACTTAGTTAAATTTTTGTAGACTATTCTCCATTATTCATACTTCACATGCATTTTTTTTCATACGAGAAAAATTTAGTGATTAATAAATTTTCAGTTTAATGAGCTTTTTTAATTAAAATTATTGCAACAAGTCAAACAAGACACTCAACTTGATAACAACCGACACGACTCCAAACAATACACAAGTAATGTTCTCCCTTCACCTCCACTAGAACAACCCATGCGGACAATTCACGTGCACTTTTATTCTCTGGTTCTGATTATCATTTCAGGTATGTTTATAGATGGCCAATTTGTGGCAGATTGAATCGCTTAAACAATTAAGGTAAATGCTTATTTTTTCATATTG
This sequence comes from Cordia subcordata, assembly GCA_028554755.1. Taxonomy (NCBI): domain Eukaryota; kingdom Viridiplantae; phylum Streptophyta; class Magnoliopsida; order Boraginales; family Cordiaceae; genus Cordia; species Cordia subcordata. Next base: position 18,666,046 of record JAPTOF010000007.1, read on the forward strand.
GACGCTTAATCTCCCTCTTAACTATTTTGGCTTTTGGAAAAATAGATGTTAATGCTACTGGCCTCTCATACTAAATTCAGTGGTTTTTGCAACAAAGAAAAGAATTTTTTGCACACTTTAATCAATTCTCAAACGTACAAAATGATACAACTAAAAGATAATTGGTACACATAACTTATCTGTATTTTACAAAAGATAATTTTGACAACTCAAACACGTAATTCTGAATCACATAATTAACTCTACTGATGTTTCAGAACTCCTTTTTTTTTCGAATATATAATAGCATAAATATTTAATTAATTTAATACGCTTGACACTAAGAAATGAAAGAAAAATAAAAGCTAAAATATCTCCCACAAAAGCGTCCTCATATAATACTATAAACACCCATATTTCTGACAAGTCAGCAGTACACGTAGAGCACTCGGATTACGCACAAATTGCACAGAAACCCCTTGACGTCTGCGGAAATTTTAAAACAGCCCCCAACTAAACCGTAACGAATTATCACCAACTGTCGACGAGGAAATCGTCGAAGTCAACCTCGCCGAATTCCTCGGCGTACTTTTTCCACGACATCCACATATCCGGCTGATCAAACGCCATGTCAACGTCGAAAGCAAACGAGTCAACGTCTCCGTAACCGAGCCCATTAAACGGCGTTGAGTCACTGCGAGGCAAAACTGACGTCGGAGACAAAACGGCGTCGTTGGAAAAGCAAGAAACGCCGCCTTCGCTCTCAGTTTGACTTTGGTCAAATCCAACCGTCGCCGTTTCCGTTATAAACTCCTTGGGAAAATTGGTGACGGCGTTAGATCCTTTCAACTTAACGGCCGCTCTGTCGTAAACACTCGCCGCTTCCTCGGCGGTGTCGTAAGTCCCCAGCCAAAGCCTCTTCCGCCTCGTCGGATCTCGTATCTCCGCGGCCCATCTCCCCCACGGCCGCCGCCGTACACCCCTGAACTTCTTCCGGCGAGTGACGTCATTTTCCGGCGCGTTCATCACACTCTGCAAGCTCCTTTTCTTGGTACTTTTCCCATCCTGCCGCGGCGATTTCGCCGGCCGGCCAAATTTGATCTCCTCGACATGTCTCTTTACTCTTCTTAGAATTATTCTTCGGTTACCATCTTCATCATCGTCGGAGGAGTCGGTGGCGTCGGCGTCGGTGAGGATGATCCTGACGACTTTGTGGCGGAGTGGGGTGCAAGAACCGCCGCGCACGGCGGAGATGTCATCGGGGATGGGCTTGTTTGTAGTGACTACGTGTTCTGAGAATTTCACTGCTGCAGGTTGCTTTAAAGCCATGGCCATGGTGGAAAACTCGTTTTGGGTTGACATAGCCATATTGGGTATAGGGTTTTGCATGATCATCAAGAACATGCAAGAAGAATCATAATTAATAAGTAGAAAAAGAAAAAAAAAGCTTACCCAGAAGCTGAACAAGCTAAACTCAACTCTGAGCTGCTTATAAGTTATGTTTGATGATGACAACGTTGTGGTGAGAGTACATATGAAGTGAAAAAAAAAAAGAAAAAGAAAAATATGCAAATTTAGTGTTTGTAACTTTGATGGGAAACAAGGGAACAAACACTCAGTAGTATCCGTAAACGCAAAAGCGATCGTTCCGTTTTCGTTCCGAATTTTTATCAGCGGAGGTGAACAATAGAAGAGGGTTTTAATTTTCATGTATTGTAACTTTGGAAGTAAAACTAAGGACGTAAATGGAGAGGGAGAGTGTGCTTAGGTTGTAATATATAGTGCACGGAGGCAATATATAATGCAGTGTAGGGGCGCTAGAAATGGCAGATATTCACACACTGGGTGTGTGGGCATGCACACACTTGCCTTGTTGAGAGTATTCACTATAAACTTTTACTCTTTATCTTTTTTTGGCTCGAGACTAAGAGGGTGTTTGTATTGGCTTAGAAAGAGTTATTTAAAATATTTTTAGTTTTAAGTGATTTTTTTATTGTTAATTTTAAGTAGTTAGGTGTTTGAATAAAAGTTATAGTTATAAAAATAAGTATTTATATGTTTGATTAAAATATGTAAAAAAGTAAGTTATATAGTTAAAATAACTATTAAAGACATTAAAGTAAAATTTAAAAAGATAAGTATAAGATCAAAGAGTAAAAATATTTATAACGTATTTATTAATATTTAAATTTGTATTCTTTTTATTATTAGAGTGATGTTATTATCATTTTAACTAATAAATTATCGCTTGTCAGTAATTTTTAGTTTATTTTTAGGTAGGCTAATTTGTAACGTGGCTGTGGGACAGCTGGCATTTCGATGACTGTGTTATGCGGCGCCTTTTTGCAAAATAAAATCTCGTAGATTTGGCCTTTTTGCTAAAACTACCCACTTTTTGTCACCGGATTGGATCAAGGAACACCAGAAGACGCGAAAAAGAGAAAGTTTTTTTGTTTTTTATTTTGTCAAAAAGGAAAAGGCTTAGTGAAGCGAAATTACTACGAAGGTAGAGACTGAAGAAAATTTGGGGTCCAATGTTGTAGTTTATTTGATATTATTAGCACAGAAAACTTTGAAAAATTCTTGCACTTGCAAAACATTTTGTCATATGTGTAATATAATTGATATATTTGACGACAAAAGAAATTAATTCAATTGAATTGCAACCCCAACCACCCAAAAAAAAAAATTGAATTGCGACAAAAAATAGAAAATTGATTTAGTTGAAATAATTGAATCACCCTCCATAGCCGCGCGCTCCTCTTTCTCTCTCGCTATTATGAATAATGGAGTTAAGATTTTTAGTTAGGGGACGAAAGCGTAAAAGTATAGTACTAAAATAATATGAAGGTAAAACGTATCAGATTTCTTCGTGATTTATTACAAATGCACAATACTTTTTGTGGTGTCAAAAATCTAACAACGAGCTCTTATAATGAGTAAAAGTTTCACACATAACCTTACCATCTACACTTCTTAGCGGTGTTAAAAATTTACACTAGAAAAAGATTAATAGTCTTACCCACTTGTTTAACTTTTTTTTTTTAAATCAAACACAAGCAGAACAATTTAAAAAAAAATCTCAAATACCTAAACGTGCATAACAAATCCCTCTCTCAAACATGAAGGCTTTCATAAAATCAAAATCCCCAAATCAATTTTACCCTAATTTTCAAATACTCAAATTGAAACAATCAACTACATACTGGTCGAATGCTTGTTGTGTAAATGTTTCCTTCACCAGAGAGAAAAAAAATTAATGAATGTTACTCTTCCCGCGCAATCCACCCGTTCCCCTCAACTCGCACAATAAGGAAGAAAGAAGAAAATGAGAGTAAAGATGGCATTGTAAAATTCTTTATTAAATTGCATCTAAATTCTCTGTTGACAGAGGACCATTCCAATTATGTCTTCCAATTTTGGTTTAATTGGAAAAGTGTTTGATAGAAAAAAGAAAATTTAACCAAGTGGCTAAGGTTATTAATGTTTTTTTACTGAAAATTTTTTACACCGTTAGGAGAGTATAATCGGTAAGAGGTACGTGTGGAACTTTTCCTCACTACAAGTTCTGTTGTAGGGCTTTTGGTACTATAAATTGTGTTGTGCACGTATAATAGACTACCAGTACATTTTACCAAAAAATTAATAAATAAGTTTTAATAACACATTTTATATGGAAAATAGCACAAATAGATTATGCATATAGATGTATATATGTATATACATATATATATATATATATATATATATATATAATGCACACGCGTTTGTGCGTGTGTTTGTATGCGCGATGTATGTTTTCAACTATTCTTATTAGAAAATAAAATATACATAATGTACTAGTCGAATAAAAAGATATTTCTTATCCTCTAAACATAGTTGAGTACAACTAAAATAATTATTGCTCATATATTGATCCCCAAAAAATTATATATTGTAAATTTACACGTCTTCTTTTGGCATTTTTCTTTTATGCCAGAAAAATAACAAAAATTTAATACTTAAATTATCAGTTATATCTTTCTCTATTAAATATATAATTACCAAGTAAAAAGTATTTTAATAAAGAATTAAATATTATTGTTAGCAAAAATCATTAAAAATAAACTAAATAACCGACAACATTTGAAATTTTATATACCTAATTACCTTTAATGATTTTTCAAGTGTTTGTGTAGAAGGCCTAGGCATTAACTCATCAAGTGGGTGTAATCTCCAGTTTTAGTTTCTTATGATTATGATTCTCTCTTAACTCTCATTTGGTCTTAATTTTCTAACTTAAAATTTCAATCATGTATTTTATTCTTAAAATATCAATAAACGTTGACTATCAATTTAAATATCAAATCTCTACCAAAATTCTCATTTTTTCACTATTATTTTCCACTGTTGCAAACTTTTTTATTTAAATTAATGGTCTATATTTTAAGAATAAAATACATAATTGAAATTTTAAATTAGAAAGTTAGAACTAAATAATATTTTAGGAGAGGATCCATCCTGTATTATAGGTATGTTGGTCAGGCTTGATTGTGATATGATTAATGCTCTGTTTGTTACAGTCTTATTTTAAGATACTTATCCTATTAAAATGAGGATAAATCTTATAAGATTTTATCATGCATCCTATAAAAATTTAAAACAAAACCATACTTTTTATCTTATAACAAATAAGCAATCATTCCTATCTTATTTTTTACAACTATAGAATACATGGTGTATATGATAAGATATCTTAAATCTTATAAGATGTCTCCAAATTTCAATAGGATAAGCATCTTAAAATAAGATCATTCCAAACACACTATAAGTCTATTATGCCGTTTGTGGTATTCTGGATTCCATTTGGACACGTTTTACATTTGTTTAGGATTTCTTTTATCTTATATCAATTGTACTAGTTATACAACTTGACATATTTATAGCCTAGCTAATCGCATGGCAAATGAGTAGTTGATGCAATTATGATAAATAACTTTCTTTCCGTTAAGATTTGGACATCTTCTCGGAGCCCTGTTCGAGTTTGCATATCAAGTTTTTCTTTTTTTTCTTATTAATGTCAAAGTAAATAAAACAAAAAACTCTAAAAGAATTTAGTATATACCCGCACCTAAAGTTTCAAATTTTAGATACTTTTCAATTTTGTAAGTGTGACTTGCAGATGGGGCAAAAAACCTCATGAATGACCGTTGTTATTGCTGATCAAACATCAAACGTTGACACCGCCATATACAATTAATTTATCATCTTATTATATTATTATTTTCAGCGTGGTTGATTTTTACCATTGTGTTAGACATGTTCATAATGAGAAACATAATGTTTACCAAGTAAAAAATGAAATATATATAAGTGAAACTAATACACGGTGACATAAAACAACACGACTATTAAAGATTAATAACAATTACCTAATCACTAAACTAATTAGATGACTTCATATCAAACCTAGAAAAGCAGATGTTGAAAAGTAAGAGAGGAGTTGGTATTTTTGACTTGGAAAATAAGCAAAGGAGGAAGACACAGTGGGACAAGCACGTGAAGGCACCACCTCATTGCTTGTCAACAAAGCAATAATTTATTTGTACAATATAATTTTCAGCTGTAAAGTAATATAATGAGAAATAATACAACGTAAAAAATCACGATTTCAAAATAATAATAACACTGATTTTTGTTAAAAAAGTTGTAATAACTTTAGTGTTTTGAGCCTACCATATTCAAATCTATCATCGATCAAAGGACGTTAATATTGAAGCCCCTTTAGTGTGTGTTGTGTTTCAATTTTTCATGCAAGTCGAATAACTCACAACCTGGCTTCATTAAGTATTGAAATGAAAGCGCACTGACTGAGAATTGCTAAAAGGACCAGACATATCACAACTTTGATTTAACTTGATGAATCATTGATATTATCAAAAGTTGCAAGTCCAAATTATAAATTATGTTACTCAGACTCGGATATGGGTCTTGAATGTGAATACGAAACTTATAGTGTGCTTAGAATGAACTTATTATAAGTTACTTATGTTATTAAAATGAAAATACATTTTATAAGATTTAAGCAATTTTATCATACATGCATCCTATGAAAACTTAAAATAAAATCATACTTTTTATCTTACAAGATATAAGTAATCCATTCTTACTTTATTTTCTACAACTATAAAGATAAGATATCTTATCACAAGTATATTATAAAACTGAAAGCAAAGTATATTATGAAATTCAAAACAAATTATATTTTTCTATATAAAAAAAGTATATTATGATAAAGCATATACCAAACAAAACATTAATATCATATTTAACTGTTAAACTTATATGACAAAAAAGAGGAGGTAAAGAAAGATGAGAATAAAAAAGGAAGGGGATTTTGAAGGGAAAATAACGAGAAAAAATTTAAACGTGAAATTTTCAAAAATTGTTCGATATAAAAAAATTAATACAATACAGGAAAGTTGACTTAAACCTAGCACCAGGGAGTGCACAGATGCCGAAGCATGCCAATGGCACGCTGTGCCCTCAAAGCTACACCAAAAGTTAGGGGTGTACAAGAAGTCGTAAAAACCGTAATAACCAATTTGGTCGAATGGAATCAATCAAAAACTATTGGTTTTTAACGTAATTCGATCGGTTGCGGTTTTAATTTTGAAAAACCTCCACAGGCAGTTCAGTTAACGGATTCAAAGGGTAAAAACTGAAATTTAACAAAACCGTCCGCCTATACTACTATTATATATTTTTATATATATTATATATGTATTATATATTAATAAATATTTAGAAAATATATATATAAGTTAAGTTTTTAAACATAAAAAGTTAAAAACAAACTAATCTGCATCATATTTTCTCTTGCGCTGCTAAGATTACAAATTTCATTTCTTAGATCTCACTTCTCAGACTACAAACTAATCAGCATCAATCTCACTTCTCATATCTCTCTCATCTCAAGTAAAATCTCATATTTAATCTAATCTCTAATCTCCAATTCTTAATCTCTATTTCTCTTGCGCCAAAGTTGCTATCACTTCAATCATTTTGATTTTTGAAAATGATTATTCTTCTTCTGCTAATCTCGATTTCTCTAATCTCTTAATTGATGTATGCTACTATTTCACGACTTCGCGTAAGGCGTAAGCTCAAAGTCCAAAATTCTCGATCTTGATTCTTGACTCTTGGGTTCTACTGCTTGCTAGTAGCTTGGTACACATATATTTTTTTTCTCTATGTTTCTTTTTTCTCTCTTTTTTTTTCTATCCAATAACTAAATTAGCTTGAAAGTATTGATTTGTCTATTATTTTTGTAATTTGGTTATATAATATTATAAATTGCTCAAATTTGTCTATTATTATAAAGTGATTATCTTTCGTAAACTGATTATTATAATATTGTAATTTTGTTATATTATAATATTATAATTTGTCTATTATTGTAATATTGTAATTTGTCTATCTGGTTGGTGGTGTTGATGAATGATGACTAATGTTATTGATATTGATGTTGTAGAAGTCTATTTGTGTGTCTTTCTTCTTCTTCTAGGCATTTGATCTTTTGCATCAAACAGTTGGTTATGTGTAATTTATATTTTTCATTGTGATTTGTGAGACAAGTTGTATATATTTATGTTGTGTGGCTGCTGCTTGGTTGAAAAAAAAGAAATGGCCAACTGTTGTATTTGAACAGAGAATCTGAAGAACAGATGACATTATGAACAAGTGTAATGTTGTATATGTTTTTTGAATGACTATGACAAAGTGTAATGTTGTGTTATATTTTTTGAATAATTATGAATAGGTGTACTTCTTCGGTCTATTTACTTTTACAGCAGTTTATCTTCCTTGGGTCAGTTTCATTTTGTTCAAGAACAAGTACTTTTTATCGTAAAACCGACTAAAAAAACTACTCAAACCACACAAATCGTATAGACCAAAACTGATGATTTCTTAATTGAACTGGACAGCTTTGACTTTAAAAAATAAAAAACCACAAATTTCGATTCAATTAGAAATTTCATACAAAAACTGACCGAAATCGCTTGTATACACCCCTACCAAAAGTTCAATTAAGCCTAGTCTGATCAATTGTCTTATGTTGGCCGCAGCTGACCTAGGAAAGTGCATGAGAATTGCACCCACTCACAACGTGCTCCAAAACGTTTGGCCGACCAGCAGCAAGCCAAAATCACATCTTGTTTTCTTCTTGTGTCCTCTGGTGAATGCGACATCACAAGGCGCAAGGACAACCAAAGGCGAGAGCTTCCATGGTGTGGGGTTGTGGGAAAGAATGGCCCTCCTCACCAACCTTCCCTCCTACTAGCATTTTGTTTCTCCTTTCGGCAGAATGCGAGAATCAGAACGTGGGGATCTGTGTGTGGTGGGGACAGGAAGGGAGGCGATTCGCTTGGCGGAAAATGGTCTCTATCCTATTCTCATTATGATCACAAAGCAGAGACATAGACATGTTATGGACCATTAAGCACACAACTCGTCCAGCAGTTGGTGCGAGCACGCTAGCCCTGCCCCAACTATTTTGGGGACTGAAGGCCCCTACTACGGGTCCATAAACTAGTGTTGGGGGCACGCATCGCTTCTAGCTTGAAGTTTGACTTAGAGATTGTAGACTCAAAATCTACAATTACATGAGATGGGGGAATCAACAAACTACGAGAAAGAAAACAAAAAGAGCGGGGTGAATCTTTGACATTGGTGTCGTGTTGGCCGAAAACACTCTGACGCTCAAATCAATGGTGTAAAATGATTAGAGCAAACCGGAGCTTTCAGTGTGAATATTGGACTATGGGTTTGCAAGTTATCCAGTGCGTAGGACGTTTACTTAGTGGATCGCCATTAATTATCCACAAAGTAAACGTCCTACCCACTACATAGCTCACATATCCATAGTCTAATAACCATGCTAAAAAGCTCCTATTTGCTCTAACCTCCCTCCCTTTCATTATTACCTTTACACTTGCTCGAACACTGAATTGAGTGTTGAAGCTTCTTTAATTGGCATCATACTGTTGTCAAATATTCACCTTGCTTCTAGTGCTTTCTTCCTTGCCACCCTGTCATCAAAGATTTACCCCGCCCTTCTGCTTTCTTTCTTGCAGGTTACCGGTGCCCTCATCTCACGTAATTGTAAATTTTGCTCCCCCAGAGATATTCAGTCATAATCTCAGAATTTTGACTCAGAAATATTCAAATCATAATATAGCATAAGGCAGCTTCGCACCACTGGCTTTTCAACCTAGTTCAATGACCAATTGTGCAATATCTATATTTCATCATATACTAGGTTGAATTACTATAGCGCCATTGTCTTCTAAATTGAGCCTCTTAACTCAATTTTGGCTGCAGAAGCATTGCCAGAAACATCTTCGGTTTAACATAGATGGTTCCTCAATCAATTGAGGTATCATACCGCAACAAAAGGATAAGAGATCAAGAAGGGTACACAATCCAATTAAAAAACAACAAAGGATCACTAAATTACAGTTTCCTCACTGTTTCAAGTCTTGAAATCCATATTCACATTTTAGGAGATCCAGTTGCTGACCAACTTGAGTTTTAAGAAAGAACATTGAACACTGCACGATGTCCCTAGACCAATAAAGTTTATTCTTTCACTCATCACAATGAAAGAAATTAAAGTTAAAAATCTTCTCCACATGCCAATGTGTTTTACTGTCATCCCATGGCATATTTTTGTGTCCAGCTGCGAGCGGTGGCCTCGTATTTGGCCCTGTCTGTCTTGTACATGTGGGCAATTTCTGGCACAAGTGGATCATCAGGGTTGGGGTCCGTCAAGAGGGAACAGATTGACAGCAGAACCTGAAACAAGGGATGCTTCAAACGTAAACTTATGCTCTATTTGTTATAGTCTTATTTTAAGATACTTATCCTATTGAAATGAGGGTAAATCTTATAAGATTTAAGAAATCTTATCATGCATCATATGAAAATTTAAAACAAAACCATACTTTTTATCTTATAAGAAATAAACAATCATTCTTATTTTATTTTTTACAACTATAGAATGCAGTGTATATGATAAGACATCTTAAATCTTATAAGATATCTCTAAATTTCAATAGGATAAGTATTTTAAAATAAGATCATTCCAAACACACTATTAGTTGGACCAAAATCTATACTTCTATGATTTACAAATATGGAAGAATCATAGTAGAAGGTTGACGTAAATAACTATACCATAATTGAAACAAGCAGCCAAGTTGAGTACAAACTATTCAATGTCAAAAATCCAGGGAATGTCAAAAATCCAGGGAATACCAAAGTAATCACAAGATGGTAGAGAATATCAAGTTTCTATATTTCCTACTGATTAAAGAGACCTTTTTCTGTCACTGGCACCTATCGTACATTTTCAGAACAGAATGAGTAAGCATGTCAGTGCTACACTGAATAACAGACCACGAGACTCCATAAACTACCATGATGTGTGAACTCATGCTGGTTGCTCAGAGATAAGTACTCAAAGGTTAGAAATTTTGAATAACAATTAAGCACTACATCTGATCTGCATTACATTCCAAAATGCTGTAGACAGCAGAGTACCAAGACAAGACAAATAGATAACTTCCCTTCCAGCCTTCATAACAATAACTGCTGGGAAATAAGATAATTCTAAAAACTGACCACTTCTCATTGAGACATCACTTGAGAATTTTCAAGAATTTCCTATATTCGACAACTAAGATGAGAAAACAGGGGCCAGCGCAAAACAGTAAACAGCCGTTTGAACAAGTACCCTTCTTAAACAGAAGGCACAGGTAATAATAGTGCTAGTGATCCTACCAATTTTAGTTTTGAAGAAATCAGAGAATGAGAAACATGTAAAGAACAAGTTCAGCTTTACAAAATGTTTGCCTAGGCTTGATGAAATTTCAGGAGAACATTTTATCATCAGTTTTTGCAGAAATTGTTTTAGAAAGATCATGAAGTATCAGAATACCATGGTATACTTGAAAGAGTTAAGCACACAGACGAAAGCTATCCTCTCAAACCAAAGGTATCATATCACAAAAAAGAGCCACCCGATAAGTCAGCATCTTCTTGACAAATAATGCAAGTTTCAGCCTACAGACCTAGAAGCCTTCACAGACAATAAAAAGAAGGAAAAGTAAAATCCTAAGATGCTGCACTCTAAATCAGATCCTTGCAAGGAAGATAATTAACTGCACATAACACCAAGAAAATATGAGCATTTCCTAAAGCCTTTATTGCCAGAATATTGTGCAATAGCTTCCCGAGTGAAACATACACTTCCCATTTCGACCCAACCAAAAGCCTCTAACCATAACAAGGATAAATATCCATCAAGCAGCAACATAATCACAAATTACTTTTCAATCACATATTACAGACAAAATAAGTAAAAGACTTATTCATAAAGACTGAACATGGGCACCACCCCAATCGACAGTGGCAGCTACTAATAAATGCCAAACCATACAAAAGTTAAAAACTGTAAAACTGGTATGAACCTTGGATATGGTCAATGCTGGACTCCACTGCTCTTTCAGGATATCCAGACAGATACTTCCATTGCTATTGATGTTTGGATGGAAAACCTTTGTCCTGAATGCCACCTAAAACAATGGAATCCATAAACCATTACAACCCCATGCCCCAAATTACTTAAAACCTAATATTTACAATTGTCTTGGGAAACAGAATCTTCCTCTTAAAACAGAAATATCACGAAAGCCGCACCCCCCAAAAAAATAAAATAAAAACTAAGCATTAGATTTCATTGTCAACAATCAGGCATTAGGCCAAGCAATTATTCCACAACAGTTTAAGAACATCCCATTAATTTTAAGCATAAGAAAAGGTTTGAAAATTAACAGTCTGTTGCAGCATCAATGAAATCAAGGTTAACTGAGGACTTGTAAAGAATAACCTTTTGGTGCAACAAACCAAAGAGAAGGGAAGATAAATGCTAAGGTCGACCAAAGAATCAAGGAAAAAAGAAATGCATCAAGAGTCTCTTTTGTGACTGGAGAATACCCATTAAGTTAAAACCAAAGTATTACAAGATTGCCATAAGAAACATATTGTTGTATGGTTTGGACTGTTCGACAACGAAGTATTTGTAGGCTCAGAAGATGTCAAATGTGAATAAGATGAAAATGCTGAGATGGATGTGTGGCAACAATAGGAGGGGCAAAACTAGAACCAAGGTGATACAGTGAAAAGTGGGAATGGGTCCTATTGAAGATAAGGAAGGACTTATTGAAATGGTCTGGACATGTTCAAAGACAACTGGTGCAGGTACATGTGAGAAAATATGGAAGTATGGAAGTTGCATGCTACAAGAGGTAAAAGAAGATCTAAGATGAATTGAATAGAAATGTTTAAACAAGACCTCGCATACATGGAATTCTTTGGGAAGGGCTCTCAATAGGTTTGACTAGGTCATGACATCTATATAGTTGCTCTCACCAAGCAAGATAAAGCTTGGTTTAAATTTGACTGCAATATCAGGAAAATCTGACCTAAAATGGACCAAATGACCACATTGGTGGGAGTATTTGAACCTAAGGATTATCAGAAAATCAGATTGGCACTCTTAGTGAGTAAAATGGTCCAACTCATTAAGAAAAGTAAACATGTTCGCACAACCATTTCAATCAGAAGTAGTTCACAAATAGATAACCAGCAATATAATTTCAGAGAAACAACCCAATGAAGTGATAGAGCAGAAAACCATACCTTTGGAGGCTTAAACGGATAATCAGGAGGAAAATGAATAGAAACAAGAAATACACCTCCAGCGTAAGGGCTATCCGAGGGCCCCATAATTGTTGCTTGCCAGTGGAACATATCTTCTGCCACAGGACCTGCAGTCAATGGAATATGCAATGAAACTCCTTAAGATCCCACTAAAACATATAACAAGTGAGTAGTAAGCCACAAATAATAGAATAGTGTGAGGTAAGGTAATAAATTAGATGAGAACGCAATTGAATTTGTACACCTTCTATACTGCCAGTCATTTATTTATTTACTTTTTGGCTAGGGGGCGATTTGGGGGAGGCAAGGGACTATTATCATTCAGAATACTACTATCTAGGAAATATGGAAGAAGAAGCACCAAGTATCTCAGATTTATGTTGAAAATTTGAGAAGCAGGTAACAACATGCATCCATTAATTAAGCCTCAAGTAGGGCATCTAAAACTTGCCCTATTTTAAAGTGAAGTTATCAAGATGTCATCAACCATGATCACCAGATTCATCCAACCCCCAGGAACTGCATACCAGATCGCACATATCGATTCATGGTATATTTGCATACAAAACATTATGATTCATGTTCTAGTTCACTTAAGTTGGCAACTCATGTAGTTAAGCCACCAAGAGACATGCAAGAAGGAAAAAAGGAAAGGGAAAAATAACTTTAAGTCTTTGCTTGTTTTTAGTTTCTTGTCGGACCAAGATAAAGTACTAGTTTTATTTTTCTTTGTTTCAAGTTATATATTCATTAGAAAATTTTCTTATCTATAAAGTTTGAATTTTAGAATTTAACTGAACTCTAGAGCAAATGGATTTTAGTAATTAATAAACAAAATAAACCATTGCTCTACATGACATTTGGTAAATGAAACTAATCACAAAGTACCATCATCCCAACTAATGTACCAAGGAAGTCTACCCACATCGTACCCTATAAACTCCTTAGCCGCATACCCTGTACACAAACTTGTACCAAGACTCAAAATGCAATTGCGGATCTGGTGCCTATGGTCTTCCATTCCGCTGGTTTTTTTACTGCACTGGTAGATTAGATCATAGATCTTTTTCCCCCTAAACCTAAAGGAAGTTAGTCTCAACCAAGTTGATTTATTATCATTTTCAGTATTCATCAACTCAGTTTAACTCTTATAACATTTCTAGTTCAGCAGACTCATCATATTGGAGATCTCAAACCACAAGTTCCAACCATCATCTAAACTTTGGGTTCCAACTATAATCCTCAATCTACTAATCTATCTATTCCTACAATAATCTACAAGCTAAAATTAGGCTATTTATTTTATTAAAAAAAAAAAAAGAAGGAAAAAAGCCATACCAGCACTGCAAGAGGTGGGAGGATCCTTCTGCAGATCCTTGAGCTCTTTCAATATCCTTTTAGATGCCATATTTACCCTTTTCAAGCTTCAGATCAGAGCTTTGTCCTGCTCATCGCAGCAATTTTATTAGCTCAAAAAACCAAATTATTAAACAAAATTTTTAACAGAAAGAAAATTAAATTATACAGAAAACACCAGCCTAAAACCCATTAAATAAAACAACCTACTCGAGCTCAAAACATTAGCAGTCGAAGAGATTACACCCAATATTCCAAGATCTAAACTATCCCCTCAAAATCCAAATTCTTTCTGCTAAAAAACACACAGTAACCACTCGTACTATGTGTATACAGACTGACTGCAACCCTAAACTTGTCTAAAACAAAAGGTCATTTGACTTAATAGTTACATCTAAATACAATTACCAACAAAAAAAAAAAAAAAGACACCACCTTCTTAATTAACCCAAGTTAGAGTCATGAATAAAAATTATTACAAATCACAATACCGTAACAAGAGTTTCGTATAACCAACTGACCGAGGAGGATAGGGGAAGCAAGAGGGGGGGTTGAATACTGAGCCAATCAATCAATTCAATCTTTTTGGGGCAAAGGGTTTGGGAGGAAAATACAATTTATATAAGAGAAGGGGGTTGGAGTTTTAATTCAGTAATATTTTTGGGGAAATGGGTCCAAGTTGCTATTCTGGAATTTTCTTTTGGGGAGTCCTATTTGGCGTGGAATCAACGGCAACTCCCCCATCACCTCTATACGTTTTTCCCTTTTTTTTCACCTTTCCAAAGAGAGTTTTAAACAAATCTAAACAAGAAGGTTCCTCTAATGTCGTCCCCTAACAATTTGACGAAGGAATCACCCGTATATGCTGCTCCCAAGTATTAAGCGATGCCAAACACCCTCTTAATTCATTTACAAAATACCTCTAAGTAAAAGTCGAAACTAAAAAAAGCTAAAAAAAAGTAAATTATTCAAGCGATGTATCAATGTCTTATCGAACGCCAGGATTGCCCATGTCAAGCCAGCCCATGTGACCCCTAGGTTAGTCTAGGAGTAGACTAAGGGTTCGGTTAGATTAGGTTTTTAGAGTTAAAAAAAAAAAAGAAAGATAAGGATATAAAAATGTGTTACACATATGAATTCTCAGGTGAGTTTTAATTTTTTCGAATGTGCTTCTTTTGTAAGAAAATCATTACCCCATCCCCATTTGATGTACTCCTTTGTTTTAAGTTGTTCCTTGTTGATTTGTTGCTGTCAATGGACAATTTTTCGAAAAGATATTCTGCATTTTTTTTTTTGAAGATTAATAAAATTTGTTAGTATTTGTATGTCCAAAGTGTTTTTTTGATTATATTAAGTTTACTTTTGAGAATAAACGAACAAATAGGGTTGATTTCACTATCTATGATTAATCTTTTCAACCGGTGGCATTTAATTGTCTCCAACGTTTTATTTTGACCACTCATTATTTTTTCGTTAGACTATCTTTAAAGAAAAAAAATATAAAATTTTGGAACCAATCCCTCCATAAACCTACCATCCAAATTTTGTGTTTGCGTTTGAGATGTGTTTAAAGTAATTGCATGAAGGAAAAAGAAAAAAGAAAAGAAAATTTTGACCTGCCTTTGTCTTCCATCAAGGAATAATAAGTGCCACGCACTATAAATATTAGAGAAACAAAATCGATTTAACTCAAAAACATATGAATTTTATTGGACTTGGAAAATTGACGTGATAATAGATTTGGTGTAAATTTCTAAATAACAATTTTAATGAAATCTATCCATTTTTTTAAAAATTTTGTTATCTTGAGCTGTATGAAGTCCTCTATCTGCCCCTTTTTTTAAAAAAAAAAAAAAAATTGAGGGGATACAAAATAAAAATAATTGTATACATGTCAGCCTATTCTTGAGGTAGCAAAATAATCCTAAGGGGCATTGCATGTCCAGTGGGAGGGAGGAGGGATGCTATCAAAATTTGTTAAAACAATCCAATCTGCTACACGATTAAACCGTCGACAAACATTACTAAATGCATTACCATACCCGGAGACAAGAGATACAAGAGTTCCGAAATAACAGAAGATAAATTTCCAAATTATCCTAGAACATTTGTATGACCAAAACGACATCTGATTCAATAATACTAAGTTATGAAATCTTGATTATTGTAGGTAAGGTTTCTAGAACCTAACGGCAGAAAATATCGAATATATTTCTGACGTGGCTCATTTCAAGTTTGACAATGCATGGCCTCAGGTTTGGCCCATTTTTGCAAACCATTGCCAAACGAGCCCATTTTCGCAAACAATTTTGGAAGTGGGCCCATTTCTACCCTAAATAAAAACCGTGGTCAATCATCATAAGTTGGGCTCGAATCTTTGATATCCAACTCACGGACAACTGTTGAAGTTGTTTCAACGTCCATTAATGCACTCACACATTCCACCAGTCAAAGCCATTGATTTGTCACGGCTTACAGAAGACACCAATTATGTCCTGGAAAGAGTGGTCCTAACATCTACGCGTTTGGCCAATGGTGGAATGCAAGCGTGTAGCCAGTACTAATCTAGTCGATATATCATGTGCTAAGTGGGTGGGGATGTTTTCTAAGGTTATTCCAGAAAAAGAAAAAAAGTGGTCCTAACATGCATCTCTCCAGATGAGAAAAAAAATTAGTGAAAATCAGTAATCTTCAATTGAGGTCAACTAACAAATTGTACAACAAATAACAATATGTTAAAAAAAAAAAAAGAAAAAGAACTCTAAACACAATTAAAAAAATTAATCCACGACATGCCTAAACAAAATGAAACAATTGAACAAATTCACACTCAGAAGCCAGGCATGTCAGCACCAGATTGGATGATGATGATGAATCAGAGTTTTGAGTCTTTCACAACTTACAAACTGAAACTGGGAAGTTGATATGGGAAAATGAATTACTTCCAAGGAATCAAGGGGGTCTGCACATTTGTTTTCCTAGGATTTGTTCCCTTCTGAAGATGGCCGGTTCTCTGAGTCAGATTGCCGGACTTCTGCGATCATTCTGACAACCTCGTCCATGTTGGGTCGCATGTCGGGCACCCTAGTGACACACGCCATTGCGATTTGCAGCATCTGCACCATTTCTTCTTCGATGTTCTGGAACTTCATCAACTCAACGTCAAAAACTTCAGCTGTCCATTCCTCTCTAACGACTGACTGAACCCACCTGGGAAGATCTACCATGTCATCGCGCCCTGGTGATTGAATAGGTTGCTTCCCAGTGAGCATTTCAAGTAGTAAAACACCGAAGCTGTAGACATCTGATTTATGAGTGTGCTTCCGTGTTTCGATCACCTCAGGGGCACGGTACCCTGGATAGCGAGATGGGGTAGCCGGAAAATTCATAACAGGGGCTAAGCCATAATCAGAGACACAAGCATCGAGGTCTTGGTTCAAGAGGACATTTGAGGACTTTACATTCCCATGTGCAAATTTTGCACCACCTGCAGAGTGGATATGAGCAACGCCCTTTGCTGCTCCAAGAGATATCTTAACTCTCGATTCCCAGTCCAGAGGCGTTCTTCCAGTAGTCCTGCTTCCTGTCATCAAATCAAAGTAGAGCATGAAGCAGAATAGAAAAAGTATTAAATTCATTGGAAAAATGGTAGAGCTAATGTGCAATTCATGCACATAGGTGAAAGGATAACTCTATATCTGATTTTTCAGCAGTATTATATCAGAGATCTTTCTGACTCCAGTATTTGAGGAGATGACCAACTGAAAATTGACAAATTTTTGCATGGATTCACAAAATTAAGTAAATATAACCATGTCTCATATTATGTACATAGGGGGCGGGCTCAGGATTTTATGAATGGGAAGCGGAATTTAAGTACAAGGATGGGGTAAAGAAAGTGCTAATGAAAGATCTTCTTTCGGAAGCAGGGAAGGGGACCACACTTTCCGCAGAATCTGTATATGAAAATACTAATATCATATCAGGGGATTCAGGATGCGACCCTCTAAACCCGCCCCTGATGGGCATGACCGACAAGATAAGTATTCAAGAGTATGAATGAAAGCGAATCACTTCTGCAATCTAAAGACCAAGCAAGAGGAAAGTTCCACTTATGTGTGTAAACTAGCAACATCATATAATTCTGCACCGAAAGCTAAAGCAAGTTTCAAAATTATTAATAGCCCTGATATTAGATCTCTATATGATTTATCTCCTTGTGACTTCATTCGAGAATCTTGTTTTTCCGAGAACTACTTAATAGGTGAAGCTTGTGTACAAGCAATTGTCCTGGACAGACTCAAGCAACATCAAGAAGCAGGGGGGAGAGAGAGAGGAAACAGTGTACCATGCAAAAGTGTCGACAAGCTGCCATTAGCAAAATAATCATGGACAAGGAGCTTCTCATCCTTAGAGTAGTAATAAGCACGTAGAGGTACAACATTTGGGTGCTGACCAACTCTTCCAATAATCTCCATCTGCTGTTCAAAGTCTTTCTTTCCCACAATAACTTCTTTCAATCTCTTCACAACCACAGTTGTTGACTCCTCCAAGACGGCCTTATATGCAGTCCCAAAACTACCCTTTCCTAGCACTTCGGCTGATGCCCTCAACAAATCCTCAAGATCAAAATTGTAAGAAGAGCCTTCAAAGAAAACCAACTTGTTCTTTTCAGGCTCCTGCACCCCGCTACCAAATTCCTCACTGGGCTTCTCACCCCGTCCACCAACAGGAGATTTGCCCTTCAGCACTCTGCCACCATCACTCTGCTTTCTCTTGAGACAGCACAAAATTATAATTAGAGCCACAAGAAAGAGGACTACTCCACCTCCAACTGCAATAGCAATAATAGCTCCCAATGCAAGTTTCTTTTTGGAACTTCGAGAGGGAGGTGAAATAGGCGCAGGAGAAGGAGGAAGAACGGGGAAACAAGGACTGAGAGGCGCTCCACATAGAGTATTTCCAATGAACGAAGAATTGGGAAACTTTTGGAGGGCAGATGGAATTGAGCCATTAAGATGGTTATAACTTAAGTTCAAACGTTTGAGATTTGGGAGGGTGAGATTGGGAATCGGTCCAGATAGGGAGTTATTCTGGAGGTTCAATCCAGTGAGCTCGGTCAAATTTTGAATTGTTAGTGGAATTTCTCCGGTAAAGGAATTAAAAGAGAGGTCCAAAACATTGAGCTGACCAGAAAACGAAGACGGAATATCACCAGAAAAGTTATTATGTTGAAGGTAAAGGTGCTGGAGAGAAGGAAGAGAAGTAATATCAGAAGGAAGGCTGCCACGCAAGAGATTCGATCGAAGGCTAAGAACTCTCAGAGCATCCAACTTTCCAAGAGTGTTTCCTGGAATCGGCCCAGTAAGTCCAATAGCTGGAAGCCGAAGAGCAATAACACGAGTCCCATCCCGTGTGCAAGTGATGCCAACCCAAGACGTGCAGACGGGGGCAGCAGAAGTCCAATTGAGTTTCCGGCCATGGGGAACAGCAGTAGCAAAACTAAGTAGAGCTTGTTTATCAGAGTTCAAGTCTCCAAGAGCTAGTGGTAGGAGAGCTGCTATGACATAAAGCAAAGGAAACAGTTGACAGATGGAGCAGAGTTTCATGAGGGGAATTTCCGATGTACCTAAGCGAACTGAAAGCAATAATACGACATATCATTAGTCAACCAGACAGTCAAAATAAGCATATCACATAAAAAATCCACGAATGAGATAGTGCATGAGCAGACAAGTAAAATTTTCATTGAGTTATAGAACAGCAAATTCAACTTCAACACTCTTTCTCCCTGTATGGTCTCTCAGCACAGGATTATCAAACTTGAAGTAAAAATTGGAGTGTCTAGACCACTGATAATTCAAAATCCTGTAAAAATATTGATGAAAGCCATATTATAAGTTTAGAAGGACAAAAGTAAGAAAGAATATCCAAAAGCAAAAGGCAAAGATTATTTTATGTCAGAAGGAATGCAATACTTATATTTCTACCACCATCAGAGCTAAGAAAGTTAAAAAAAAAACAGAAATGCTTAATTACAAGGAAGTGGAAACATATGCACAGAAAGAAAGATTGTAACACCTGAAAAAGAAAAAAGTAGAAGTGGCACCACAAAAGCAAGCCTTTTAGTAATTAAACATCTCTCCAATCATATTAAGCAATGCATATTAGTTATCCAGAGAGTGCAACAAAGTTCCAACCCCATTGTGGGCGCGGTGCAAGCAGCCACCTAACAACAATTCAATAATTTACTTAAGGAAGTCTTTTTCGAACAACAAAGCAAATCCAACAACATGATTCCATTCTATACATTTTCTGCATAAGCTAAAGGGTGAAGCAGTCAACTATAGCAGTTTCAAAAGTCAAAAACCTTTAGAGAGAGAACATCAATGGCTCAGCCGAATCCGAGGAGAGAATATGCATACATTCTAGCAAAACCAAGATAGGAAATGAAAATAATGAACAGAGTTGGATTAGTTGGGGTTGTTTAACAACTCAATTGACATTTTATGCTGAGCTAAGCCAGTGAATTCATTATACAAATAAAAGAACTCTACAAAATAGTGCAAAGCACTCATTATGCTAATCAGAAGACGCAAACTTTACAAAATCATCAAGAAACAGTAAAGATGTAATAACTTAAAATAAAAAAAAATAAAAAATAAAAACTTTACAAGATGAGAATTATGTATATGTAAAAAAAAGCACTTGAATACCCAAAAAGAGATTCAATCAATTGAATCCACTTTAGGTTGTACTATATGCAACAGCTCACATTTTAAGTCTTGCCTTACATTTTCACTAGATTTGCGAAATAGAGAAAAGAATGCTGAAGTCGGAAAATCTTCGCAATTTTCATACAGATCTGTCATAAAACCTTCTTGCATTTGAACTAAACAAAACAATCAGAAAACACACACTTGTATACACGTACACCCACATGAAGAAACAACACTTCTCCTCATTCCTGAATTCAACAACAACAACAACAACCACCCAAAACAAAGAAAGAAGGAAAGAAAGAAAGAAAAAGAAAGAAGAAAATGGAAAAAGAAATACCTTTTTTCATAATTTTGGACTGAAATTTTTTCTTTTATCAAGAATGCTGAGGTGGAAAATGGAGACTGAAGCTTCTTTTTGTAGCTACTTCCATCTTAGAATTAAAGTCAGGCAACAACCCAGAACTGAAATTCAAAGCTGTGCTTAAGCAGCAGCTTGGCAACCTCATATTTATTTCCTTCTGCAGATCCAAAGTCCAACACCACTGAGCTTACTTGATTCAAAATGGAAGTTGAGCTTTGAAAAAAAAAAAATTTAAAAAGAAGGAAAAAAAACCAAGAATTGTTGAAAGAATTTTGTTGAAGTGTGAAGCAAATGAGAGAACTCACTCACAAGTATTCACTCTGGTCTTTTTTCTCAACTGAGAGTGAAGCAATGGCTACTGGGTGTTGTGCGTGAGAGAGAGAGAGGGAGAGTAGGAGGAGGAGGGATGACCCAACTGCTTTAAATCGTGTATATTTTTTTTGGATGTACGAAGTTGTTTTTTTACAGGTAATAATGAGGAGGGACCATGTTGTAATAATAACAGGGTATGCAAGATTTATCTATATAAATTCCATTTGCTAGATCCTACCTAAATTTTTTAGGGCAACTCCAATATTATTTTCCATTTTAGCTATTAATTCTAATTCCAACAACTTTTCTATTATTTTATACATTTGGGGAGTTAATCTTTTTTTCCCCCTATATTTTTAAGGGTTCTTTAATTTAATTTTATTCCAAAATTCTCTTTATTAAAATTTTAATTTTAACTTTTCTCCAACAGTCATCTTATTTAATTTCACTTTTAACATTTATTATTTATTTACAATAGAATCAGTAAGTTAACATTAATATTAATAAAATGTTAGAATGATTGAATGATTAAATTTTGTCTCCCAGTTATGTTAGAAAAGTAAATAAATTAAAATATGATATTAAAATAAAAAAATAAAAGAATAAGTAATGTTATATTTTTAATTGAATTAATTTTTATTATATTGTAACTTGTTAAAATAATTTTTACTAAACATATAGAACAAAATAGACATTTCATTTTATTTTTAATATAATTTTAACCAAGTACAAAAAAAAAATAATAACTATTTTATGAGTGTTCTACTTTAGATTTTATTCTTTTTTAAATAATAATTTCTTTTTAAATCATTCCATCGTATAAGTGTCAAAATGATACTTATAGACAATTTGTGAGAACTTTGAATATATTCTCATGTTATTATTCATAAGTGGAGAGAGAAGGATAAAGAGCACAAATGCTAGAAATTCAAAGTAGACCTTGACCCCATTCCCCACAGGACCTTCGTGCATACCATTTGTCTTGCTTCTCTTGATTGATAGAAATTAGAACTACATAAAGCACCTATGCAAGTTAAAGATTTGTCAAAAGTTTTACCTCTCCTATACTATACGTAGGGTATGCATTTCAAAATTAATTAATAATTTGATATATATATTACTAATTTTCTTTTTTAGTATGACTAAATTAATCTTTTAGTTAAAAAAAATTCTAGATATACAAATATTTTTTAAATATATATATATATATATATATATATAATTTTAGCTCACCTCTTAATAATGATTTTGCCCTTGGAGCCAAAAGAGGTTTTGACCTCCGTTTGTCCCTCCCTATTTATTGAATCTATAATAAGATTGTAGCATGGATGTACATAATTTACGAGTAAAAATGTTATTTCGTTATATTATTATATTACGAGTAAGATCTAACCATTACTATGGTTATAAATTAGTCGTTAAATTTTAATGAAATCCCCCGGTTGTTATGTTCAAGGTGCAGGGTGGTTGAACCCATCTTAAGGATGATCCCTGTTAGGATAGGGAATGGTTGGCATTTACTTTGCCAGAGGTGGGGGCCGAAAGCGTAGTTGTTGCCATTTAATTCTATGAGCATTGCATTCGCCAATCATGAATTAACTTTTAGAAGTTTCAACTTTGGAAACTCAAAATAATTAGTACGTAACGTGTCACATACATTATAAACTCTAGTGAAAGTAAAACAATTAATTACTCTATTGTCATATTTATCCTTTTAAATTTTCTTTCATTATTTCATCTTGAGTATTAGCCTTACAATAATATATATAACGTGGATGATGCTATTAAATTAGGGTAAAATAAGATATTAACAAAATAAGTCAAACTTGTAAAGAATCTCTTGGCCTCTACCATAAAAATCAATTAATTAATATGATGAGTGATCCAAAAATGTTATATGATGATCTTAAATATTGAGATTTTCTAATGTGGAACTTCTTTATATGCTGTAACATTACCTTACATGTGACTTGGAATAGTGCTTACACCACTTGATAGATGGATTGGATGGCCGTGTGACCCGAAATAGTTTGATGAGTTACCATGACCCGGAACAAAACTTCGATTGTCGTGTGGCCCGGAGTGGGGTATGGACCACCAGGACCAAAACAAACGCAAGCCGACTGCTTGTAAGAATGGGTTACCACATGAACAGATGTGCATAATGAACTAGATTGATAGGTCACACGTCAACATGTGCGCTGCACAAGATTTGGACCAAAAGCCTAGCCATATCATGTGAAAAAATCACTGAGGTTCCATAATAAAAACTAATTAATCAATGTGAGGAGTAGGCCAGGGCCTTTATACTGTGATCTTAAATCTTAAAATTTTCTAAAGTGAGACTTCTTTATATGTTGTAACAAAACTTAATTCCATTTGAAACACAAAGAAAAAACTAATAGGAAAAAATGAGTCTACATGTGTGTGTGTGTTTGTGTGTGAGTCAAGTTGCATTTTTCAAGTATTAGATTTTTGCTTTATGAATAAGAGAATCTAATGCTATATATTTTCACCCGGAAACAACAATCGATTTTATCAAATTGTTTTCAGTTCTTTCATAAGCTCCTGTATTTCAATAACAACATGAAGGGATCTATCTTTCAAGTTATTTACAGCATATAAACTATTCCCTGTGTTTTCAATAATTTCAAATCTTGAAATTTAAGAAACATGAAGCTAAAATCAATGTTGCCCTAGCTAGGGCATAGATATCTTCTACTTTTTCATTATTAAGTGAATGTATGACAAATTCAAGACTTTTACAATATATAGTTTGACGATTGTGTGAGTAGCATTTTAACTACTGAAAAGAATATTTTCTTAAAGTATTATAAAAATTATTTAAAAAAAATTAATCCAAACAAATTTTAAAGGGTGAAAAAGAAGTATGTCTCATCCAATTGTCATGAAGTTGATTACTACACCATGTGACAAGTTAATAAAGCCAAAAAAAGAGAGAGAAAAATTCCTCACTCCAGTGTACTTATAATGACAGGTAATTATATTCTAACATTTCATTTTCACGCTAACGAAGTTGGATTTTTAACAAGGTCAAAGGTCTGAAATTATTGTTTTGTTCCCTATAAAATATTAATCATACATTATTTTGAATAAAAAAATAGTCTACCTTTCAAAGGCGTGTTTTAAAATTCAAATTTGGAAGGGGAAAACATATATAATAATAATTGGTCAAAATTTTTTACGTTGCCTAGTCACGACCCTATACTTTGACTTGCATGTGTTCCCATGTAATCATGAAATGGACACAAAAAGGTGATAAGAAAAGGACGAAGGAACTTAGGTCTCATTCAATGGAATCAACCACTAAGAGATACTATTTTAAATTATTCTTTAAGTTGTAATTAAGGTTTATTGATTAAAATTAGTATGAGTTCAAGGAGTAACTTAAGCGATTTATGGGCTCAAATTTCATTAGAGACAGCGTTGGACATTGACTTTATTATTATTATTATTTTAAGTAAGCAAAAGCACAATAGTTTTATAAATTAAAAATAAAATGATATTTTTAAAGTATTTTTCTAAGTCAACATCAAGATCTACAACCCAAAATAGGTCTGCTCATGATTCGACCACACTATTTCTCATGCATTATAAGGGTATGCTTACATTGGTTTTTTTCAAATAAAATTACTTGTTTTACGAAAAAAAAAAAAGCACTTTAATTTTCGAATAGGTATTTGAACTATTTTCCAAAAAATTTCAATTTTTTTTCTTTTTTGGTAAAGAACATAAATTTGAATTTCTCAAAAAATATTTTTTTTAAAAACTACACAAAAAGTGCTTTTTATAAAAACTAATCCACGCGAGTCCTAAGAGTCCCAAGTATATAGATACTTTTTAGTTTTTTTTTTTGTGTGTGTTGTGTATATGTATATATGTATGTATGTATGTATGTATATATATATATATATATATATATATATATATATATATATATAGTCTTTCTCTTGTGCGATGCACGAGAAAGTCAAATATAATTTTGTGTATATGTGATGTGTAAAATAATTAAAATAAGTCTCAGTAGATTACAATATAAGTATCCAATAGTATAACAAAAGATAATTACACAATACATTAATTGAATTCATAATACATAATTTAAATAATGTAATACCCGTGTGATACACGAAAAAAATGAGTATTTTTATGTTTTTATTATTGTTAATGGATAATTTTGACCATTGATGTGAAGGATAAAACATAAATATATTTTGACATATTAAATTTCCAACATTGATATTGATTACAACTTTTATATTTTTATAAAATCTAATAATTTTGGAAAGAAAAATCATGAATGATATAGATTGATAAATTTTCATCATTTATTGACGATCTTTTTAATGTAACAGATTAGTATTTTCTTTTTCAATGTATAGATTAATATTTTCTTTTTTAATTTACAACCGACACGCAACAGCATTATAAGAAAAGTAAAATTTGGAGGGAACGAATGTGGTTCAATAGTTTTTGCTTTATATATTAGTATAGATATGTATGCGCAAGTAATACTAGTCTCAAGATTTTAGTAATATATATATATACATATATATATATATGTATATATATATATATATATATATATATATATACTATATAATAAAGCAAAATAAGCTGTAATTTCGTGCTATCAAGTGGCACTTTATTTGACAAGCTTTTCATAATTACTTATCAATTAAATATGCCCATTCTTAGGTTATTTTTTGTTTCCATCATTTAGTTAGTTCGATTTCTATATTAAATATTTTAATTTAATTAATATTAGACCCTTTTTTTATACATATCATCATTGTTTTATTAATTCTATAATATATAATTATTTCAATAACTATTTAATAAGATGCAAAAACTCTATAGTTTGAATATATTCAATCATATATGTCGCTTTCTGTACATTACATAGGTATCACGCTAGTACATATATATTAAAAAAATAAAAGAAGGATGGTAAGAAAGAGAAAATATAGAGTAAGAACACAAAATTAATGAATTCAAGATTTCATTTTTTTTCTTTTAATTACTCCATGTTGGACTTGGAAAATGACGCGACGACAGAGAGAGAAAAAGGAATGAAGAAAAAAAGAAAGGGATAACGGCCAAGTTGGTCTCGTGCACCCATTTTGACTTCTCATGTAGAATTAAACGAAAGAGATATACACATGAAGTAGCACGCACGGCCAAAAAATTATTTTGCTTATTTGTTTAACACGTATTCTAAGGGGTAGAATGACTTATCTCCGTTTGTCTTATATATATGTAATGACAAATGAGATGATATATATCCATATTCCTCATAAGTCATAACTAATTAACAATGCATCTACTTCTAGGGTAGGAATTGGAATTTTTTTTGGCCTTTAGAAACATTTTCTCTTTCTCTTTCTTTTTTTCCTGGTCAAAACTCCGTAAGAATTGGAAAATTCTCATTTTGATATTCAAAAAAGGATAAATTGCGCTAAATCCCTCAAAGTTTTGTCATATGTGTATAAATACTGTCTTATAGTTTCTAAATTAACTAATACCTTCTTTGTGTTTTTCAAAATTAGATAACAATTAGTCCTTCGGTCACATTTTATGTCAAAATTTAAAGTGTTTGTCATGCATGTGACGCAAATAGAATTTTTTGTTTAACAAAAAAAACTTATTTACATAGTATAATTGGACCCAACCTCCTATGCCATGCCGAAATGAATGCTACTCCCTATGCTTTGCGATAAGTGCATGATACTCGGCCTCCTTATTTTGAAAGATATCAAACATTTTGTTTTTCTGATAAAAAAATGCTAAAGGCAATACCAATGAAAGCGATTGTATTTTACTTTTGAAAAGCACAAGAAAAATATTAGATAGTTTCAAAATAACAACAAAGTATCGTGCAATTTATGACAAATGATAGGGAATTGGGTGCTTTGACCCGATATAAAATTAAAAGTCTATTAATTAATTAGTTTCAATATCTTTCCTTTTATGAAATCTTAAAAAAAACATAAAAACACAGAAAAGGCATATCTATTTAAATTTTCTGAAAGGCATGTCTATTTTAAAATTTTTTCCTGCTCTCTGCTGTTTATATAGAATTTTGTCAATGTACGGGAAAGTTCACACAATTTTAAATTGTCAATGGTGAAACACTGAAACCAAACTTTTGGAGGAGAATACTAATCCAAAAAAAAAAAAAGCTTTTGGAGGAGAAATTTAAAAGTTTTAAGGGGCTAGAATGCAACTTGAACTAATCCTACTTAATTATTGACTACGATCACATCAGGATTCAGGACATATTTACCAACTACATAGTGAAACTGCTATGCACATGTCAAATGTTCAATTGTCAAATAGTGAAACTTCTATGCACATGTCAAACGGTCAATTGTCAAACTAAAATTTTCAGAGTTGAATATTTTCCTTGGTCATTGATTAAGCTTGATCTTTAGTGATTAATTTGCTTAGGTCTAATTTCCAATAGCCAAACCCTAGAACAATGTCGCTGTTAATATAATGAATAACTATAAAAATATTTTCTAACAATTTAAATTTTTTTAATAAAAATATTAGTGTATTTATTTATTGTATTAATAAACACAGTCATAACCGAATGCAATCTTGTAAAATACTTTGATTTTTGTTGCATAAAGACCATTTTGGATCCGTTTGGGTCAACCTTTTCTAATGGGGAAAACACATTTTTTTTTTCAAAATATTTGGATTGATTTTTAAAAAGAACTAAAACTTTTACAAAAGTTCAAATTGACTTTTTTTTCCATGGGCTAGAGATTTGAACTTCTCAAAAAAGCACATTTTTAAAAAGTTATAAAACAAATAGTTCTTAAAAGCCAACAGACGAGCCCTTAATCCCCATAATGTCACTAGATTAGTCTTTAAAATTACTTAGCTTTAGCTAGTAAAATATCTTAAATCCGATTCTAAATACTAGATTCAAAAGAACATATAATATAAGTGTATTCTCCTAACTTATGCATGAAATAAAGGGCTAAGAATATTAGTCGACAGGAGTACGTATCGAAATATTTTCTTTTTTTTCTTTTTGGTTGTGTGCAGTGGGATTTTTTATTTTTTATTTTTTTGTTTGTGTTGTGTGTTGTTGGGGGGCTTTTAATTAGGCTATTCCCATTAAGGGCATGTTTGGATTGATTTTTTTTTCAAGAAAAAAAATTTTTTTTTTCTGAAAAAGTTACATTAAATTTGTAATAAATATTTGATTTGACTTTAAAAAAAGCTGAAACTCTGAAAAAAGCTCAAATACGACTTTTTTTTAGAAACCAGAATTTTCAACTTCTCCAAAAATACTGTTTTTCAAAAGCTGTTAAAAAATACTTTTAAAAAAAGCCAATCCAAACGAGCCCTAAATGCAAATAAATTGGAAACAATAGTATTTTCGTATCTATATCTATATATATTAATAGTATACTCCCTCTATGTCACAATATCAATCATTTTAGAGAGTTTTTTTGTCTCCAAATATTTGTCACTTTTCGAAATTTAAGAAAGTAATAATTTTTAATTTTCTATATTTACCCTTATTTTAATGCAGAAAGATAAAATAAACATAATTTAATACCAGATAAGGCAAAAAAAGAGAAAAGGATATTTTTGTCAAGTTATTATAAATTTATCAAAAAATAAGACTATTAATTAATTTTATTAGTCTAAACGTAAAAATTTTAAATAATTGATAAATTGAGATGGAGAGAGTATTATTTATCAGCCTTCTCTTTATCCAGCTACCTTCTATAGCATAGCAATAAATATGAGGGCGTTGGATGGGCCACATTACCTACCAATTTTCAGAAATGAAACAACGTATCGACGTGAAAAGTGTGTTAAGACATCAGAAAAAGTTTTGTTGAACGTTGTCACCGCGTGTTGAAACACCAGTCAGCTAAGCGGTAGGTTGTTGAGATTTTGACTCCTCTTCCGCACCTGGCGTGATATCGTTAAATGTTAGGGGTATCGTGCATTTACGACAAAAAATTAATTATTTAGATATTTTGTCATTTTTTTTATGTGGCACTTATCAGTTTATGTCTTTTTTATTGTGTCAACGTTAGTTTTCTCTTTACGTGACTTTAGAATTCGAACATAACAATCACGCAGTCGTCACAAATTCAGTGGATTATATTTTCTTTTTGTGCTAGTCCCCTGTGGTTTTCCTTTGTGCCAACATTAATCCTTTCACATTATCTTTTCGTCCAAATTTTAACGGCTCATAAAAATATAAAAAAAAAAACTAGCATTGACACAACGAGAAAACAAAAAGGGATTGAAAAAGTGCCACTTTAGAAGATAGGTAACGAAGCTATTAAAAGCAGTAAAGACAAATTGTAAACCTTTAGAACAATTAACTCTAACAAAATTATGAAAGTATTCACAACTTAAATTGAGGTGTGGCTCCTCTTTGTATTTGACACATTGTTGTTGTCTTAATTACATCACTTGATTTTAGGAGATACCTTACACTTATAACAAATCATGCAAATATGGTATAATGTACTTAGTTGTTGAGATATGACTCCTCTGACATATTTGGCAAACTATTACAGTCTCTCATATCGTACTGAATTTGAATTTGTTGGCAAAAGGTGATGAACTGTTAATATCTTTATGCACATGAAATTATTAGTAATCATTTTTTTCCGTCACAATTTTAGGTGCCACAACTATTAGTCTTGACCATAATGAGAACTACAACCATAATTGTTAGGGAAAGATATGATACATGAATGATTTGTACTAACGGTTACGGGTTAGTTCAAATAATAATTCAAGTCATACCGAAATAATAATTCTGAAACTTTCTAAGGTTTTGGACTTATGGCGTAATCATCTTTTTATTTGAACTCTACAATATTTTAAATTTCGTTTGTAAACCTAAAGTTCTTGAGGTGCGACATAACATTGTCACTCTATTATCACTATGGATCGGTTGTGCAAAGAATTAAAAGTTATATGATCTTTCGATTCCACCAAAGACCTAGTGGTCAAATGGTATATATCTCTTATCCTTAGTATAAATGGTTTATAAATCTATTTTTAATAGATGCATGTTGTAATAGATCTTTTGATTCCAAAATGTGCATAATCCTTTTCGTTTGTCTTACGTTTTGGCTCTTTATATTTATTTTTGGTATGTTTCTCTATGCTGGCGTGTATACTCTACTTGCTACAAAACCAAATTGATAAAATACAAATAAATATATTAATTTTGTGTAATATGACATAAGCTAATAATGAACTTCCTACTATTTTCTATAGGTGGAAAAGCTAACCACAAAATATAATAAATAACATTAAATAGCTAGAAACAATTGCGCCAATTTTCGCGTTATATATTTTTATTGCATGGTACGTGAATTTATTTTTTTCTTTCTATTTCTTCTTTCGTGAGAAAAAAATTCACTTTAGGTGTCAAAAACATTGATATAACAGAACAGTCAAATACCTGCGTCACTTCAATCAGAAAAAAAAAAAAAAACTCAAAACCTTTGGCTTATTATGAATTAATACCCGTATCATTACTCGTAAGAACAATGTCAAAGCACTTATATCTCAGCAAGTTGTATAAACAATTTGTGCATATACCATAATAAAAAATTTCTTGCACACATGCATGAAGTTCCTATGGTCCTAATAAACTATTTCCATGTGTTCTTGCCAGCACTCTATATAAACCTGCGAAGCAAAGGCCCTTGACATGCAGAGACGTGTTAAAATATATATATGTTTTGAAGGAAATTAAACCCCACAAGTACATTGAACGGAGGTCAAATTATTCTAGAGGTCACCAAATTATTCATCTATTACTGTTTTAACTAATGAATTATTTTTTGTTTTAAAAGGATCATTAATTTTTCAAAATGGTCTTATTTAAGCCATTCTATTGAAAAACTTGACAAAAAATTAAATGACTTGAGTATTTTTTATTTTTAGTTCTTAATTAATTTTCAATCTCTTTTTATTTCTATCTATTTATTCTTTTATTTTTTTTTCTTCTCTTCTCTCTCTCTGTCTCTCTCTCTTTTTTTTCTTTCTACTTTTGCTTGTTTTACTTTCTTGTTTTCATAAGATAATAAATTACAAATAATTTTTTGTCCTAAATTTTTTATTTTACTTTGGCTATAAACCAAAGATTATAATAACAATATACTCATTACGATCACAAAAGAAATAGTCTCGTTATGAAGAGGTGCATTTCATATGATTTGGCTTCTTGTTATAAGAGGATCTTTTATATTATATAGATATATTCAATATTTTGAATTAAAAATTAATTTTTAATAATATAATAGGAGAATCAAACTTAAATATACCTCAAAGTTAGTGGCAAGTCTACGTTTGTGCCGAGGTGCCGTATTTTTAATAAAAATATTACTATTATTTTTAATTTTTTAAATAAAACACCAAATCATATAAAGTGCACCCTCTCATAGCAAGAGTGTTCCCCTCTTGATCGTAACAATTGTTTTGTTATTATAATTTTTTTAGCCAAAGTAAAATAAAAAATTTAGGACAAAAAATACTTGTAATTTGCTATCTTACGAAACAATAAAGTAAAACAAGCAAAAATTGAAAGAGAGAGGAAAAACAAAGAGAAAGGTCAGGAAAATAAAAAGAATAAAGAGATAGGAAAAAAAAAGAAGAAGATTGAAAATTAATTAAAAATAAAAAATAAAAAATACTGAAGTCACTTAATTTTTAAGTATTTATGTTTTCATCACAATTTGTTAAGTTTTTTTTAATAGAATGGCTTAAACAAGACCATTTTGAAAAACTAATAGCCTTTTGAAACCAAAATTAGTTCTATGGTCAAAACAAAACTAGCTAAATAGTTTAGTGGCTTCTAGAACATTTTACCTTATAAGGAAATAATAGAGAACTTATACCGTGCACTCGCAGGTGCATAGTGCAAACGTACACCTACGACTGTAAATGTACTAAACAAACAACTTATCAGTATTGAACAAAGATAATTTGTGAATTTTGTTGAATAAACAGCTTATGAATATTGAATAAATTGTCTTTTTATTTTGAACAAACATCTGTGGCTGGTTTCATGTATAAATATTTGTTAATTTTACACTTGTCAACAGATATTATGATGATCTATGAATTTTACGAGACAAATAGCTTATAAATACTGAATAAATAGTCTTTTTATTTCGAAGAAGCATCTGCGGCTGTTTTCATGTATAAATGCTTATCAATTTTACATTTGTCAACAGATATTGTGATAATCTGTGGATTTTACTAAACAAATAACTTATAAATACTAAATAAATACTCTTTTTATTCTGAACAAACATCCGTGACTGTTTTTATATATAAATATTTCTGTGAATTTTACTAGACAAATAACTTATGAATACTAAAAAAACATCTATGATTATTTTCAAGTATAGATATTTCTGCGGATTTTATAAATACTGAACAAATAGTCTAGTACATTATATTTTGTGTTCCTACAAGTGTATGATATAATTTGCGGGGATTAAATGATTCTTAAAAGTTCTTAAGGAGACATCAGTGTGCAGTCATACGTTAATACATTAATAACGAAACAACAAAAGTAAAGTAGGAAACTATCTAACATGTTGTGCCTCCCATTATTGAGCTAATTAATTCTAAAACCAAGCTGCTTTCATTAGACAACAAACGAAGAATTCTATTACTCCAAGCAGTTAGTTTAGTGTAGCTTAGTGATGAATTATTTGAGGCTTGAATCAATCAACAAGTTAATTTTTGTACGTACAACCATATCATGTGTTTTCGAAATTAACACTCTTAATGTTAAATTTTAAGAAATTTTTTGAATTTTTTTGGTCATAAAAAGTAAAAGAAAAAAAAGGGGGAGAGCGGAAGAGACAACTATCAATGGGAAGTGGGGCTATTCGTGAAACATGCTAAATTCAGGCTTCATTTCTTTTTAGGGTGACTTGTTGGACAGAACACAATAATGAAATGGCACCATAAAAATTTGATGCCATACTCTGCTACGGGAATTTTTGGGTCACAAAATCAGTCACAAATTAAAAGTCAATGTTTTTAGTCGTGAAGGGTAATCTTCAGTGATTATAATTCTTGACATTTGTTAGAAGACATGCAACTATTGAGACTTGAATATTTGATCTCATAACGTTATATGTTGCATAAATTTATACGAGAAATTAGATGCAATGGTAATAAATTATCTTAATTATTTATCATAATTGTATAAATAATTCATGATTACTAAATATGTAATTTCTTATAACGTTATAACTTTAGGAAATCGACATTTCCTATTTGGTGATATTCTTATCTTACCTAGGAATGAAAATTAAGTAACAAGACTGACACAATATTGTAGAGAAATTAAGTAGCACAACTATTTATTAGTTACATAAAACCTCTTGCAATTTAAAAATTCGATAATACACCTTATAATATAAAATATTGTTGAGAACCCCCTATATTATAAAAATCACCTCAAAATTATATAAGAAAT
The DNA here is from genome assembly GCA_028554755.1 of Cordia subcordata. Taxonomy (NCBI): domain Eukaryota; kingdom Viridiplantae; phylum Streptophyta; class Magnoliopsida; order Boraginales; family Cordiaceae; genus Cordia; species Cordia subcordata. The sequence goes on from JAPTOF010000007.1 coordinate 18,700,064, forward strand.
ATTAGCAAGTCTTGAAATACGGAAAATTTTATATTACTTTGACAGGGCGTAAAATGCATTTCTACCCGTTAACATAAATAATTAAAAAATGAGGAAAACACACATCTATCTATATAGTAAAATGAGAGAGAGGGTTGCCAGAGAAAACCAGAGAGTGGGGTGCCAAGTTGTTCTTCATTTTTGAATAAAATATTTATCATAATTATGCATTATTTTTTTTTCTTTTACACTGTATATAAATTCTCAATTACTTCAATTTTTCTATTTCATTTCTTTTTTAACATATCTTATAATCCTTGATGATTGCCATGCGTGCTTTAATTTTTTCCATTTCGTTTCCCGTTTAACATATCCTATAATCCTTGAGGATTCCACATGTGTTTCAATTTTTTGTTTGTTTTACATTTTAGTTTCTTTCTTAGCAGCTAATATCAATTTTTTAGACGTGACTCCTCATTCTTTGTAGACTGAAAATAGTTGAGTAGCAGCACCCTTTCAGACTTATAATATAGTACTATATACAAAAGTCAAATTGCTTCTTCAATATATATTTTTATTTTGTTTAGTTTTTTACTGTACAATTATTAGGTAATGATATAATGGTTTAATGTGGTATCATGTGACACCTTTTAAGCGTTGTAGATTTTTTATTTTGTATTAATATCAATCATTTCTTAAACATTTTTATATTTTGTTTATTAATTTTTTTGCATTTATTATAATCAATGTATTATATTTATTGGGCATGGTATCCTATCAATCATTTCTCCAAATTTATTATATTTTATTGTAAATTATAGAAATAGATAAGCAAAATGTAATAGTTAGACAGACTATCACTAAAGAGTAAAATTCTAAATCTCATAAATGTTTTGGTTAAAACAAATATATATTGAATAAATTAATAAATTTTGAAATAAAACTTATTAATCTTTAACTATATAATTATTAATGGTATAAAATATAAAATGAAAAAATGTAACACTTGCAGTATGGGACCGAGTATTACCGTTAGTTATGAAAGAAACAAAGGAAAATGAGTGTTCATGCAGTATGCAGACAAGGTCAGAGGTAGGCAAACATAAATTTCTCCTACTTAATCCTTGATTGTAACATTTCTCCTACTTCAGCATCATCACATACATTTTATATTCCAATTTTAATATATATATATATATATATATATATATATATATATATATGCACGATATATATAGTTGGATATTAAGAATACTAAAATTTGATTGGATTTTAGGTATAAGAGTTTTGAGTTTTTATTTTTTAAGTTGTATTAATTTTTTCCTATTTGTTAAATTTTAATTTAGACTACATTAGGAATTGGATATATAAAGTTGGACAAAAGTGAGTGTATAAAAAGTTTGCTAATTTAGAGTAAATGAATATATAAAGTTGGACCAAAAATAAATATGAAAAGTGATTATTAAATAGATTAAATTGAAAATGGATATAGAAAGTTAGCAAAAAAATAAATATAAAAAGTTTAATTTCACCTAGATTATAACTATCTGGTGCTAATAAGTGCTAAATTAATTACCTTAAATTATTTATGCAAAAGAAAAAAGGAAAAGTAAAAAAAGATTTGAATTTTCAAATTAGTTTATGGTACAAATTATACTCTCAAAATTTACTCCGACGATCTTTAGAAAAATCAAAATCAAAATAAAAGAAAATCGAGAAAATGTCATGCCTTTGTGCTTCTTTTGAGGATTTTTAATGAACACATTTAAAGAATAAGAGACAGAGTTCACAAATTCGTTGCCAAAGCATATGTCTGTTTTACAAGCTGCAGTCTTTTAGGACATTATAGATTGTTCTCCAGTTTTGCTCCACTAAATGAAGGTTTATAATAGGGCAAGTAGCACCACACACGGGGGCGGATATACACATATACAGAGACAGATTTATACATGGGTAGATTTATATAAGACAATAGAGACTATAATCACGCTGAAATTCTATTGTAAAAATATAACTAAGATAACACCAATGATTCTTTATTTTATTTCTTTTGATAATTAAATGTGTTATCTTTAAAAGAAAACAATTAAATATATCATTACCAAATATTAACTGAAAGTTCAAAGCAAAACGATAAAAAGACCAAAAAAGAACTACTTCAATAGACCTTAGCTTGTTTGTTGTGCTGCATTTGTGATTTTTGCTGTCTTTGCTTCCTTTCTCTACTTTGATTACACTTGTTGTTAGCTATACTTTTTCTCTAAATATTTCTTTGCCCTTTCTTCTTCGACAAACTCAGATCATGTATTTACCACTAGAACAACCATCCTCATCGCCACTAGCAGAACCGATCTTATCTTCAACAAGTCTTTTCCATTTCCAAACTTGCTCTTCACATATTTTCAAAACATGATCAAACTACTTTAGAAATTTATGTTTCACTTTTAAATGATTTATATGCTTTTTTGAATTGTCCCCTATACACCAAAGAAATAACCTTTATATTTTTTTGAGTTGTCCCTCTATGCCAAAGACACTACCTATGCTATTGGAAAAACCTTTCTAATAGCTGCAGTCATATGAGAAGTTTGATTAGTTATAATGCACCTCAAATACACTCATTCTCTTAAATCAAAGAACAACCATGGAAAAGCCAAACAAAAAACACTCATTCTCCTCTGCAAGGAACCCAATCCCAAATATCTATTCGACCCGTGGTGATTGATGCCGATGAAAGGAGCACAAATCACTGTACTTATCGTATAAAAAATGCAAACATCACCAAATAAAGAATAATCGTACTTCATCCGACCTTCTCTAAAAGAGCAACTAACCATAATTTCTTGACAATCCAACTCAAAATCATAAAAAAATTCTTTTTGTTTATTAATCAATCACAAAATATTGAGATCAACCTCTTGCAATCGGTTATGGGAACTATTAAAAGTAATATGATCTTTTGACTCCAAAATATGCATAATCCTTATCTTTTTGCTCTTTATAATTATTTGCTGTATGTTTCCCTATGCTAGTGTATACTCCACTTACTACAAAACCAATTTGATAAAGTACTAAAAATTTATATTAAATTTTAATACATTTTATCTTCTGTATTTTGTGAAAGTTGTATCAAATTTTTCAGGATTTCTAAACTTTCTGATACTATTTGTAATTTCAAAAACATTGCATATTGGTCTTTATCCTTAGTTTTTTTGTTAGAGTTAAAGAATAATTTCAAAATTGGTGCAAATATTCTTCTCTAATTTTAAAAATAATGCAAATTCCCCCCTCTGAATTGAAATAAGGTGTAAATACACTACTAATAGGATGAAAATAAAAATATATATCTATAAAATATATAAACTTCTTCGTTGATATACATTCACTTATTATTTAATATGTTTATATTACTTAATAAGGAGTCATTTAAACTAAGAAATCTATATAATTTATAAGGAGATATATTGTTAATTTTTTACTCATCCACATGTATATTTGTACCTTATTTCAAATTAAAGAGAGGAATATGCATTATTTTTAAAGTCAAAAGGGGGATTTGCACCAATTTTGAAATCAACATGATTTTTAAAATCAGAAGGGAAATTTGCACCAATTTTAAAATCAAAGTGGGATATCTATACCATTTTAAAAGCGAAGAAGAAAATTTATCCCAATTTACTTGAGTTTTTCCTAATTAACAAGTCAAAATGCATTATAGATGTGTTTTCTATACTCACTGTCAATTTCAGTGGAAAAACTAATGGCGAGGGCCAATATTGCAAAGCTTTTTAAATCACAAGGGGTTATTAGTAAGTTTTGAAACTAAAAGGATTTTTATGAGACTTTCACAAAATACAAGGGAGTAAAATGTATTTTACTTTAATTTTTATAATATGACGTAAGCTGAATGAACTTCCTACTATTTTCTAGGAGTGGAAAAGCTAACCACAAAATATAGTAAACAACGGTAAATAGAAGCAATCGCCCCAGTTTTTGCAGTATATATTTTATTATTTGGAATGTACATGAATGCCCCTTTTTCTCTCTATTTCTTTTTTCATAAGAGAAAATTCACTTTAGGTTTTAAAGTCAATAATACTACAATACAGTCAAATACATGTGTCAATTCAATTAAATTAGAACAGAATCCAAACTAAAAACTTTTGACTCATGAATTGATACTTTGTATCGTTTGTTCTTACTCGAAAAAAACAATGTCAAAGCACTTACATCTCAGCAAGTTGTACAAACATGCATATACCATAATAAAAAATATCTTGCCCACATGCATGAAATTCCGATGGTCCTAATAACCTATTTCCATTTGTACTTCTTGTCAGCACTCTAATTATATAAACCTAAAAACCAAAGGCCCTTGACATGCAGAGACATGTTAATATATATATTTTTAAGGAAACCAAACCCCACAATTATATTAAATTAAAAAGATAATATGATTCTTAAGAGTTCATATAAGGAGACATCAACATGAAGACATACGTTAATACATTAATAACGAAACAACAAAGGTAAAGAAGGAGACAAGCTAACATGTGATGCCCCCCATTGTTGAACTAATTAATTCTAGAACTAAGCTGCTTCCATTAAACAACAAACGAAGAATTCCATTACTTCTCAGCGGTTTGTTTAGTGTAGTTTAGTGATGATCGATGAATTATTCGGGATTCAAATCAATCAACAAGTTAATTTTCGTACGTACAATTATATTAAATGTTTTCTAATCTAACACTCTTAATATCGACTTTTAAGATTTTTTGCTATAGAGTGTTTTTTCGTCGTAAAAAACGAAAAGAAGACAAAAGAAGTAGGGAAAAGATTTGCCGAACGAGACGACTATCAGTGGAAACTGTTGCAAACATGTGGCCTATTCATGAAACACGCAAACTTCAGGCTTCATTTCTTTTTAGGGTGACTAGTTCAATTTACAGAATTTGAGGCCATACTTAATGACCGGAAATTTTTCGATCGGTCACAAAATCAGTCACAAAATCCAATGTCTCAGAAGAGGGTATCCTCTTATGATTATAATTCTTGATCTTCTTTTAGAAGCCATGCAACTATTAGGACTTCAATATTCTTATAACGTTAAATATTGCATAAATTTATATGAGAGATTAGATACAATAGTGCGTAGTAAACTACGCAAATCATTATATCATAACTGTATGAATAATTCATAATTACTAAATATCTCTAACGTTACACAACTTTAGGGACCCATGTATAGAAACGAGAATTAACAAGAGTGACACAGAATACTGCAATGAAATTAAGTTGCAAAAGAGCTTAGGGCGCAGCTAATATAAATAATTAAAAGATGAGAAGAATAACCCATTGAAAATACCTGGTCTCTAATGTCGTTAACTGCTCCATAGAATCTTCTTCGAGGCTATATTAAACCTAATTGATTGTAACATTTCTCCTATTTCACCATCATCATATATATTTTATATTCCAATTTAAATACAACTTTCAGTTACACCAAGAAACCAGGCCCCATACTGGCTTGTTGCTGTCAGCTTGGATGCTCCAGTCATATATACATAAATACATACATACATACATACAAATATATATATATATGTGTGTGTGTGTGTGTGTATTATTATTATCTAAATGAAGTTCAAATTGGGAAACAAACAAGAGGAGCATCTCCCTGTATATCACTGAATGTATATATTGGATCTCTTGGCGCTGGGATGTAGGGGGTGAGAAACGAATCACGTCTATGGGTTTAATTCGTATTTTTAGAATTTAGGTGTGGAAAAAGGTTTTTTTTTTTTTTCCTTTTTGCTAGGCAAAAGGTTATTTAGTTGGATATTAAGAATACTAAAATTTGATTGGATTTTAGGTGTAAGAGTTTGGAGTTTTTAGTTTTATTAATTCTTTTCCCTGTTTGCTAAATGTTAATCTAGACAAAATTAAAAAATGAATATAAATTTGGACAAAAGTTATGTTTAGGCAGTTTGCTAATTTAATTAGGGTAAATAGGCATATAAAGTTCAAAGCAACAAATATAAAAAGTTTATTAATTTAAACTAATTCCAAAATAGAAATAGAAAGGTAGATAAAAATGAGTATAAAAAGTTTAAATCCAACTAAATTATAATTATCCAAGTGCAAAAAGGGCTGAACTAATTAAATTAAAATATTTAGACAAAAAAAGAAGAAAATTAAAATATTTGGATTTTAAACTAGGTTCTGGTGTAAATTTTACACTACGTTGCCACGGAATGGCTAGTTAGCTCGAGTCAGCTATCTACGACACTAATAGTGTGTTTGGAATAATCTTATTTTAAGATATTTATCCTATTAAAATTTGGAGATATTTTATAAGATTTAAGATATCTTATTAAATGCACCATGTATTTTATAATTATAAAAAATAAGATACGATAGATTGCTTATTTCTTATAAGATAAAAAGTATGATTTGTTTTAAAATTTTTGAAGGATCCATGATAAAATGTCTTAAATCTTATAAAATTTTCCTCCATTTTAATAATATAAGTATCTTCAAATAAGACTATAACAAACAGAACATAAATGTTAGAAAATAGGGAAATCAAGAAATGACATGACACCATCACAATGATTTTGTGCTTCTTTTGAAGATAATTTAATGAACACGTTTAAAGAATACAAGACAGTAAACAAATTCGTTCCCAAAGCATGTCCTTTTACAAGATTATAGTGTAATTTGCAGTCCCTAAAATTTTAGGATATTTATATAGATAGTTTTCCAATTTCCCTCTATTAATGAAAGTTTAGGGTAAATTGCACCGTACTTCCCTGTGATTTACTATAAGTGTATATTTATTCATTGTGATTTCAAAATTAACTAATTATCCCCTATGTTTTTCAAAAATACATCACATTACCCCCCTTCAATAATTATCCCCTTCAATAATTTGAAGAAGAAGATGATGAGAAGTGCAAAGAAGAGGCGTCATAAGGGGTTTCGGATGTATTGCTTCTTTGTGAAATGCCTTAGAATCGCAAGTAATAACTCAAACTTCCATTTTTTCATGACACACAAAACTTAAATCTTATGGACACTGTCTTTCAAGAAAATGCAAAAATGACTTGAATGCATACATAGCATAAACATGTGTTTTGGAATGATCCCAAGCTTTGAAAATTGTTTACAAAGTGTTTTGAGTTGATTTTGTGTTAAGAAAAATTGTCAAAATTTGTTTAAATTGTGTTTTAGGCTTGTTTGGCTTTGCTTAAGCTTTTTTAGAGTGGCCGGACCCCTTAAACTAGTTGCCCGGTTGACCAAGGAGAACGCCCCGCCAAAATAGAAATGCAGGGAAAAAGCCGGACCCCTTAGCCAGTCGACCGGCTAAGACATCTGGCCTAATCAGTGAAGCTCAGTCAATCAGCTGAGCAGGTTCTGCATTAAATGCACTAGCTATTTTATTACCGTTCAGCCCCAAATTCAATCATATCTTCAACTACCAAACCCTAACACCAAAATCCACTTTAAATACTCACTCAAACACATTTAAAATCATCATCTAAGCTTGCAAAATCCAAAATCATCATTCAATTGTTGAAATCTTTGAGCTACATTTGTGAAATCTTGAAGCTTTTAAGAGATTTATTTGTTATATTTTTTTGTAAGAAGAATCAATCTACTTTTTTACCATTTTCACATCCTTTTTGATTGTATACACACTCAAATAGCTTAAAAAAATCTTATGAGAATATTTGTTAAGCTCTTAAAGAGTGTGAAGAAATCCTAAAGAGAATATCTCTTGGGTTATTTGATAAATGCCCTCAAAGAGTTGTAAAACTTGGTTTGTATTTCACCAAGAGTTAAAGAAGCATTTTAGTGAAGATTGTTGAAGTTCTAAAGGGAGCATTTTTGGACGGCGGACGTAGACTCAACCAAACCACTCAGTAATCGTTTGTATTCTTACTCTCTACTCTTCATCTAAATTATTTACTTGGTTGATATCTTTGTATTTGATATATTGATTAAGAGAAATTGTTTGATTTATTTGGTGAATTTTTTAAATACAAAAATTGTTATTTATCTTAATTCACTCCCCTCTTAAGATATTTGTACCTACATAAAGTGTTAATGGCATTACGAGAGGCATTACCCTTTAACATATTTGAAAAAGAAGTTCGTGTTTCATCACCATCATTAATCCAATCAAGTTAGATTTTTGCCTCCGTATGCTAGCCTCAGTTGCCAAAAAGTTGTCAATCTCCTTCGGCAACAGAGAATGATTTAATGGGCCAAGTTATCCAGACACTATAAAATTTAAAGAAGCAAGGGAAACTAACTCTCGGCCTAACAGGATTCGGCAACAGAGAATGATTTAATGGGCCAAGTTTTCCCACAAGGAGAGTCGAATCACGAAAATTGGACATCCAATCACCATTAAGAAAGACAAAAAATCCAATGTGCTCGCTTTTATGTTTAAGTCTCACGGTTAATCCATATATAAAAAGGCCCAATACTTCTGTACACCACAAAAAAGGCTTTATCCATGCGTCCCCAAAGTTCATCGAACCCGTACCAAGATGAGTAGCACCTAAATGATCATGTTGATACAAGACTTCATTGAAATCGTTGCCAGTACACACAGGGTCAGAGTTAAATTGGGAGATCCAAGCATTGATGTCATGCATTGATGTCGAGACATAATTGCTTTCTACACGCATTGCCTTTCTCCAATACAAAAAGAGCCAAAAATCTGGTAGAATAGTTTTAGAATTTAATGCTACATAAGATGGTTTGGTCCGAGCAATTAAGTTCGTCCACAATCGCCATCCTCGGATCATACAAAATCCAAATACGAACATCAGGAGTGCAATCATAGTTAATAATGAAGCCCTAATCCCAAAATGTAGAGTTAAAGACTTTAGTAGCATGATAATACTTCACTTTTGTTTCAAATAAACAGCAAACATGAATTCTCTTTTTATTCATGATCTGGGACACCTCATTCTGCCTAAGTGGCTTATTCATGCCTTGTTCCCCAGAACATGATTGCCATATTGATGGGGAGTTGGCGGGGGAAGGGGGGGGGGTGGTCTAGATACCTACAAAAAGGACAGATTCCCCTTCATCACTGCTCATACCCATTTTGTCTACAAACTTCTTGATGCAAACTTCTTTCTTACCAAGGTATATCTCACTCAACTCTAACTCATTTCCAGTTGGTCAAGGATACCAAATCGATTAAAGGATGAAGCAGCCTCATCAGGTTTCTTAGTTCTTCTAGATGACTTGGGGGAAGGCTGTACCCTTTTTTTTCCCTCCACAATGTTGCCCCACTTCTTTTCCTTTAGGTTCAACAGATTTTCTAGGGTTGCTAGCAACCCTGCGGTTTTTTCCTTGGTTCACTCTGTCTTGGTGCCCGCCCATAGACAAATTCTTAACTTCAGTAGCAGTTATGGCAGGTTGAGCTTCCTTCCCACAACTAGACTTCTTATGCCCCAACTTGTTTACAAGCTCTTGCACAAAATCGATTTCTAGGCATATTCGACTCGAATATTAACAACAGTGTCCTTTTCAATCTCATATTCAAATGAGTCAGGAAGCTCATCATGCAAACTGACCTCCATACAAGCTCTGGAAAAACTCATTTTGCTGGACTTCTCTATTATAAGATCAAGTTAAATGAGTCTTCCAACTGTACTCGTTGCAGACCCAATCCTTCCCTAGTCCAAAACTTTGGAGGGATGTTTTTAGGTTTCACACGCATAGGAACTCCCCCGGAGGGATGTTCTTAAGTTTCACCCACACAAGGTCTTTGATTAACATGCCACCAAATCCATCCCCAACTGCCATTTCCGGAGGAGAAGAGGTCTTTGATTAACATGCCACCAATACTGGCATAAGATTTCATTGCAAATTTTCTTATTCTCGCACCTGAAGAAATATAGACCTTGATCAGTAGGTCGGATTTCCACATTGCCAAATCTTCTCCATTGAAATTTCACAAAGTTTTTTATTTGATAAAAGGCTAGGAGTTTGTCGATAAATTGCCCAATCAATGAGTTTTTCCAGCAGGCAATACCTTTGTTTCTGACACTCTCGAACGAGAGACCCAAACTTTACCATTCACCATCTTCGGTTCGTAATAGTCGAGTTTGACAAAGTCCTGGACATTGCTTTCAAATAGATTAACCAGTTGTTCACAAGCTTCTCTTGTGGTCCTTGCGGTTTTTGCAACACAGGGAAATAGAGGCAACATCTCTTTCAAACCACCTGAGAGGTTAGCTTTGCTATTAACACTATTACCAGTTTCAATAAGAGATCGCACATCAACACCGCCAAGGGGGACTTCCATAAAAGCAGCATCGTCCCTATGTATCTCAGATTTAGGTCCGAGAGCACAAGTGCTTTCACCTTGAGAAGCAAGCGATGGGGAAACACGACGCTATGGGGAGTCCTTGATGAGCTAGTAGGTCCACTAGTCTCTGCCTTTGAGTGTGGTGGAGACTCCATGTCCCTAAAAAAATTCTGCACTATTCACTCTGTGACTAGAAAATCTTTTCTTCTTCGCTATGAGACCAGGAAAGTAGAAGGTAAAAAGGGAACAAAGGCAAGAAAAAGAAAAGGAAGGGTGGGGAAGGGTGAGAGAGAGCAGGGAGAGGGAGATTGGAAGGATAAGAAAGTTGGGGACGATAACTGGTGCATGCTAACATGAGCCCAGGAAAAAAGGATATTTCATGGAGAGAGAAGGGAGAAAACTTAGAGAATACTTGTAGTTTAAGTGGTCTAGTTTTTGCCCGACCAAAAAAAAAAAATAGTAGTATAACATTTTTTGTATATGTAATGATCATACATGTAACGAGTCAGGTTGATGAATCTATTATCTAGTGATATATTTTCTCTTGGGTGCAAAATATTAATGAAACACAGTCTCCATATTTATCTTTCTATTCTATATACACATATATACATACTAAAGAGCCTACTAAACCATCCTGCTTATTAATTTTGCTAATCAGTTAATTTCGTTAATAAGATGCAACTGCTAATCACCTTGCACGCAATCATGCACGATTTATCTCTCTTATTTCCATATTCGCCCCCCAACATTATACATTGACGTACAAAGTCCTAAGACTTCTCCAAATCAATAAAACTTTTCTCCGAAATATAACTTTGATATGACAATACCTCATACCTTTTTAATATCATTTATGTGTAGAAATAATATAGCTATAATTTTTTGACATATTAATAATATACATGTAATTATTATATAATTTTTCTTAAACACTATAATGGTCATGTTTTATTTCATTAGGTAAACTATGCTATACATACCCGACTCAAGTCCGTTAGAATAACACCACATGTTTAGATTAACTCTTCAACTACCTAACGACATTCTCTTTGTTTAGACTTGAACTATGTAATGATTTTTTACACAAGAAATCTACTTCCTTATCAACAGTTCTTAAGTTCAATATGGATGTTTTTAAAAAAAAAATAAAAAAAAATCCCCCACCCCCAACCCGACCCCCGTCCTCCATAGAATTTGACCTAGGACCTCACACTCAGGCAGAAGTAGTCTTAACCATTTCAGCTATCCCTAATCCCAAGTTCAATATGGAGTTTTCTAGCCAAAGAAACTGGCCTTCTGGGTTGAGCTCTTTTTTTGAGTTTAAATTGTTACATTAGTGCTCTCTTCAAGGGTGAACTCTATAGAGGAGAGACTATAAACTCGATTAAAGTGTAACGAAGTGTCATACTAAATACTGATAGACAGTGCAACTACCAAAACTAAAAGGACTTTTGTCGCGCTAGTATCTATAGGCAGTACCTATAGGTTGAAATTAAGGTATGCATCACCCTAAATACTAATAAATGAGTACAACCGCCAAAGAAAAAGGTGCAATGCAGTCACACTATATACTAACAAAGGAGTGCAACCATTAAAGGAGAAAGTGCTACCTCCAAAGTCAGTGTCCATAGATGAACCCGACGTAAGATGCATAAAATTCTCACATATGAAATTCCACTTCCTTGTGAGTAATTATTAAGTTCAAAGAAGAAACTCCCATCTAACAAACTAGTTTTTTGAGTTGAACTCTTTCGTTAACTAGTTTTTTGAGTTGAACTCTTTCGTTGTTACAACCCCAACCAAGATACATAAATGTGACAATAATTAGTAAATATAGAATGCTTTTGACTACTAGCAGAATAGATGCCCTTCACAATTAACACACAAAAAGAGAGGTGTGCAGGTGCCCAGCCAAAAAAGAAAAAACAGAGAGACAGGTATGCGATTCTTGGTATATCCTACACTGCCATCAATAATTAAGCTATAGCTATCCCTAAGTAGTATCTTTTCCTGGTATAATATAAAGAGAGAACCCCTCAACATTGCTTAACCTGTAGGCATCATAATGTCAGGACAACTAAAAAAGAGAAAGATCAGAGAAGAATTTGTTGTTCGACTCTCATAAAGAAAATGATTACTCATCCCCAAGAAATATAAGACAATGAAGATACAAATACACGGTGACAAACTATGGGCAAACCAAGATATGTTAAGGTGAAAACATCGTTTTGGAAGTACACACTGACTTCTATCCCTTTGTTTGGGCTCAGTTTTATACAACTCACTTGTAGAATTCAAAGTCAGTCTCTGGCTTCTTTACGTTGGTTCTGTAGCCCTTCTCGAAGTCCTTAGGCAGCACGACATATCGGTTCTTGCGAACAGCGTGCATTCCTGCTTCTTGACAAATAGCAGCAATCTGCAAATTGCAATCAAGTTAAAGATGTAACATGGCTCTGAAATTACTGAGTACATTAAATTGCACTAATTATGAACTCAGAAAAAATATACTGGGAAGAGGAATGAATCGTGCATCTTAAAATCTGTGCCTGTGATTAACTAGAATAGCAACGCAAAGTGCCAGACACGCTCGCTGTTTACACCAAAATAGAATATTGATGATGTGAACCAACCTCAGCAGCACTAATTTTATCTGGCCGAGAGACATAGTCTTCCAAGTCAACCTCATCACTAAGATTCATTTTAGCAGTGCAAACCTGTAAACAGATTATCCAGCAAAATATAATTACAGATCAATATAAAAGCCTTGAATGTATACACAAATATGTTTGTTTTTCCCTTCTCCAAGGAGAGGAATACAGCCATGAGATTCTGCTTCCCAGACAAAAATATAGTTAGTGAAGATGATAAAGTGTCTGGTGATCCCACCTGAAAAACAAGCCTCTTTTGGCGTCTATCGGGCAAAGGAAACTCAATTTTACGGTCAAGCCTCCCTGGACGCAGAAGTGCAGGATCCAACGTGTCAGCTCTATTAGTTGCCATTATAACCTTAACATTTACTGTCTGGTCAAAACCATCCATCTGCAAGAAAACAATGAATCCAAACCGGTAAGGTGAAAGAAGCCAAAATATGCCACTCATCCACATAATTCACGATATCAGACTCTCAATGTAGGGCCACTCATTTAAATACCATTCTTTGTCTTATTTAGAAGCCTACCTGATTTAATAATTCCATAAGGATTCGCTGAACCTCTCTATCAGCTCCAGTCTGAGCATCAAACCTCGCAGTGGCAATTGCATCTACCTCATCAATAAAGATAATTGCAGGGGCATTTTCTTTGGCAAGGCGGAAGACATCACGCACCATTCTTGGACCCTGTCCAATGTATAGAGCTACACTGAGTACCAACTACAATCAATTAAACTAGGAAAGTGATAAGTGCATACCAACTACAAACAGGGATTTAGAATAGCATGAGAAAAGTTGTACGGATGTTCAGGTTTTGCTAAGTAGAGAATCTCTCATGTTCTTTAACCACATACAGCGCAAGAATTTCAATCTCAAAATAAACACCCATACTTGCCCCTCAACCAAAAGGATGCAAATTTGAAAATTAAAATGCTTTCACTGGTAAACTATCTGAGTATATTACTTTCTTTTTCCAACTTAAAGTCCTGAGGACTAACAAGTATCATGGACAGATCATACCCCAACATTTTAATTTAAAATTGAAACGAAACAACTTTCATTTCAAAAACAAGGATGTCAAAGAGTTGATTAATAAAAAGGGGTTCACAAAATTTAGCGTCAAGGACCGACAAAAGAAATTACAAGTAGACATTCTATATGAAAAAAGAGTCAGTGATCTGCCCCAAAAGCATACCTCGCCCAGGTACTTCTGAACAAACTCAGAGCCAACCACCCTAATGAAGGCTGCAGTAGTGTGATGAGCAACAGCTTTGGCAAGCATGGTTTTCCCAGTGCCAGGTGGACCATAGAGCAATACACCACGAGGAGGATCTATTCCAATTTGTTTATAAAGCTCATGATGAGTCAATGGCAACTCAACAGCTTCACGGATTTCCTGCTTTTGGATGTCACATCCTCCAATGTCCTGAGATAATCATGGAAAAATGTACGAAGCATCAATTCTGAAGGAACACAAATCCAGATATAAAATCACCATGCAGGCTATAGCTGAAAAGGGAGAAAACATTCGAAGGGCAATAGTAATGGTGCTGTTTTATGACAAAACATTGACTGTATTCCTTTCAATCATAAGCAGCAACTCATCAATTAGCCTTTTGAATTCTGATATTTACACTCAATGGACTAACCCCTACATTGTTGTCTCTGACAATTCTCCTTGCCCTGTTAGTTCAATGTGGTAAATCCTAATATATCCTGCCTTTCACATTTGAATTATCCTATTGGGCTTCAATTCCCCTTGATCCATTATCGTTCTCAAGAGATCGATCTCCTCATCAACAATCCCACAAGCTTCAGATTAATATGCACCACAGCTTCAATCAAGGGCTCTAATAACTGTCAACATTCGCCTATATTACTCATGAGGCACCATGAAGTTGCTCTCTTGCACAAGCCCATCTGGACTGCCAACCAAGCCTTACTCCATCAAATTACCTTGACTCCAATGTCCAGCCCAAGAAATATGCGTCATAACCACTTACTCGATCATTCAAGCCTACAATAGCATGTGTTTCATTAATATTTTTGGACCAAGATTTTTGAGCAATTGGCACTGACAGCAGTTTGTTATCCCAAGCAAGGAGAGTCATGATGACAAATTGACTTCATCATACATGTCAAGAAATCAACTTTGGCCCAAAAGCTTAAGGCATCTGCGCTTCTGTCACATGTATATTAATGGTTCATCTCTGCCTAATTTTTTAATGAAACAATGCTCCCTCTCCCTCTCTCCCCCTCTCTTTTGTTACTCAGGAGAAGAATGAACTATTAGTATACATGCATAGACATCAAATAGCTAAAGTTTTTGGGCTAATATCGAGGTCCACACATGTTCTAAGACCCATTTGTCCTTGCAGCTTCCCCAGCACACCATAACAAACTTATCTTAATCAACTATTATACTCATACTAAACCAGTAAAATAAAAAGATCGCCCTAACATAATGATAAAAGTACTTCTTGCAGGAAAGAACTTGTTGGAGATTGGGGGAAATCCAATTTAATAATAATACTGACATGATAATCAAGATACTTTCTTAGCCACGCTGCAAAGTTGAAAGAGTGGAGAATACTATTAGCATACATTCAATACAAACAGACAACACATGACAAGCCAAGTGAAAGCACAACTTTGTTAGCACGGCGTGACAAATTCACACATTCAAGAGGAAGATTAGTATTTCCACAAGAACCCCTCCAATACAAAAGGAAAAACTATGGTAGCTAATGGTCCAGCTCCAATGCAAAGACTTTAGGAGCTTTAAAATGTTAATGACTGGACTCTATAACTGAAATGTAAAATCCAAAAATCGAATTGGAAGAGCTAGATGCAGGCATTAAGCACAATAAATAAATACAATCAACCTGTCTCTATAAGTCTAAACTTTTAGATAGGTGGTCACTTAGTATTGTTAGATTATTCCAAGTCCTCCGTCATGGAAAAAGAATCAATAACTTTGCAACCACCTTATCATATCTTGGCTACTCCACCAGGCACCAATTGGTTTTAAGATGGAATCTCAATTATCTTGATAAACACTTGACCAGCTTTGTTCATCTATGTGTGACCCATCTTCCTAGGCACACATCACAGGTAGCATAGATTATTCAATTCCTCCCACAAGGAAAAACCAATAACTCTAAGACCACTTCACAAGATCCTAGCTTCTCCACTTGACACCAAATGGTTTTAGTTTGGAATCTCAATCATCTTGTTAGTAAGGGAAGAATGAACCTAAGCTCAACTGAATTAAAGAGCACCTAGCATAAAAGTCACGAAATGCCCACCAATCCCCACCCCCCCCCCCAAAAAACCCCCACCCCTCCCTTTTTTTTTTTCTCTATATCTCTCTATGCTTTCATCTATGAATAATCCTAAAAGAAGTTTCCATTAACCAGCTCAAACTTTCACCAAACTTGGTCATATTGGCTCATATTCAGATCACTTATTGAAGAACATGATGGACATTTACAAGCTCCACCAATTTCTTATCCAGAACATCTCAATATCTTGGCTGAATTGTCCACACAACCCCCAAGCCCGGTAAAATCTTTTAAGTAGAATTAAGTGCAAAAAAAGTAACAATGAACACTAAATACAAACGATTTTATTAGACAACAAATTGATATACACTAGTTGAATGCCTTTAGTTCAATAACAAGATGGCGTAATGCCATAACTAACCTTAGCATCAAATTCTTATAGAATCTAGTTAAAAATCATTCTCTCATCAAAGAAAGCCTGGCCTTATCTAATTACCCGCGATACTTTTTTATTCCGTCTTTTTATTTTGTTGAGAAAAGTGACATTGTAATTATCCATGTAAAGAAAAGGACACAAGTAAGAAACCAACCAATTATGTTTAAAACCTGACCAGAGTAAGGAATATAGTATGATCACTTCCCTCAGGTAACTACTGGACCGCATAAAAGACAATAATGCTAGAGAGATTCAGCCTCAATCTTTTCTTTGGAATGTCAAACATGAATCAAATATTTCTTATCACATGAAAATTGCTGGCACCATAAAACAAATCTAGCCTCAAAGAATCCGATTCTCCTTAAACAAACACTAGTTACATGATAGGTATTTCACTTCGAGTAAAGATGCTCTTAGTACAAGTGATATATTGTAACCAAAAACAACTACACACTTGCATAGGCATTACAATGTATTGGAGTGCACTCAACAAATGCAACAATGCAGAGTATTCCAAAATTCATATTATTCAACAAAAGCTTGGAAATGATTAGCAACAGTAAGAAAGAAACCCAAAAGCTTAAAAATTTCAAAAAATCAACCTAACTAAATCATTCGAGGAACCTACTAGTAATCATTAAAACTCAAATTCAACATAAGATTTAAGATAAATAAGGGGAAATGACTGAGAAAATGCCAACATTGCACATTCTCCATTTGTTAGTAATAGTAAAATAGCCCCTACGATATATAAAAATGCAATTGATACCGTTAACTAGAGCAACATCATTATAAATCAGTGAGCCATAGATCATAGAATTATTAAATTATCACAATAAACTCAAAATCTATAATTTCAATTTCAATATAAACGTATTGCACTTTTAAAATTGAAAAAACCTAGATATCGAATTTTGCAACCGAAAACAATAATCAAACGATTTCTAAACCCCTAAATTAAATCTCAAATTCAATAAAGCAACCATTTCAGAACCATAGAAAATGCGATAATCTAAAAAAGCCTAAACCAAAATCAGAACCCTAAATTGACCAAAACTCACATTATAGGTGACGTCAGGCTTCTCAGACTGGCTAAGCAGCGAAATACTTGAATCAGCCTCAGGAGGCAAGACATCAACGAGAGCGTTCGAGTGACGGTGAAGCGCGACGGAAGCGGACGGCTTAAGCAGCTCGCGATTAATCGTACTCAGAATCCTAACGTAGTAATTGGACCCGGTGGTGGACCCGACGATGGCGTTGTTCTGGTCGATCATCTCCATGAACTGGCCGATGACAAGCGGGACGGACTGGATCCGCTTGACTTCTTCCTGCGCGCGAAGGTGCTCGCGGCGGAGGTTCTTGACCTCGTCCTTGACGTACTCTTCTTGGATTTCGATGAATTCGAGCTGCCGTTGGAGAGATTTCAGGCGGGAGTAGAGGTCATCTTCGGTGTCGGCGGAGGAAGAGGTGGACGACTCCGTGTGCGCCGGCGGTGGTGGCGTCGCCAGTTTTGGATCCATTACCATCGGAGCAGCCATTTTCGTCTAGTAGAGTGTCGAACAAGAAGGCCGCAGAAGTGTATGTAGATGTATACATACATATGTGTACAATTTTCTCTACGACGTCGTATAGGGGCGCACGTTGATGATTGTAAATCTGGGCCGGATTTGGACGATGGACCTCGGCAGCAAGGCCCAATGGGGATCTGATCCAACAAGCAGAAAAGATTTAACACCTCCTTTTGTTTCATCGCGGAAATAATAACTTGTTTTGGAAAATATTTTTCATAAAAAATCTTTTTTTAAAAAATATTTTTCCTGGAAAATTTTTTTCATCGTTTTAGTTGTGACAATAAAAATTAATTGAAAAATATTTTTAGTGACACTAAAAAATATATTTATGTATGTAGGCGGGGGTTGGGCCTCGGGCAACCCCTACCCAAGGTGCCCAAGCCCCCGATGACCTGACCCCCGGCCCCCGGGATCCGTACCCTAGCCCACGACCCCTCTGCCCTCGAACCCTGTGGGCCTGGGACTGAGTCTCGGGGCACTAGGCCCTAGACGGTCTGAAACGTCACGAGTGGGGGCCCTGGTGCTAAGAAAATGAAAAGGAAAATCACCTTATTTTGTAGGAAAATCACCTTAGAAAACGAAAACATTTTTTAATCATCTTATTTTCCATTGACTTAGAAAATATTTCTCCTTTACTTTTTTATTTTTGACAACCAAATGCAAACATTTTTCAGGAAAATGTTTTTCGTTAAACAAACAGAGCCTAAAATCATATTTACAAAGTGTTTTACTAAGTAATTATTTTGTTTTAAATTATTAACAGTATCCAAATCAATTCACGCCCTTCATGAGATCCAAATCAAAGTCAAGTAGTTGATATATTTTTTTTCCTGGTCGAACAATTAATTGATCTAACTTGTTACATTTTTGCACCATTTTTAAAAGTTATCACAAACATGGATTCTCGAGGTATGCATTTTTGTAAATGTAATGTGCAATTGGTCTTAAGCCTCAACTTTATATATATATAAACTTTCTTGGAACCCAAGAAGGTGAGAATTTACTTAATTTAATACATAAGATAACGACATATATTAAAAATTTAAATACACTTCAATAGTCTTCCTCAAACTCAAGTGGTCAAATAAAGACCAACTTGAGTTTGATAAAGGGGTGGAAATTTGGATCGGATGTCCAAACCCAAATCCGAACCCGAACCAGATCAGATGGAAAAAAAATGCAAAAAGTTCGGATTTGGATATATTTGAACCCGATATCCGAAAAAATCATCGGATAGTTTTTTCCCTACCCGAACTCAATCCGAAAAACCCGAAAAAATACACACACACCATTCCATTATAAATCATTCACCATAATATTCTAATATAACACATATATAAACACACATTTTATATAATGTATTAATATTATAATGTACAATTAAAAAAAGAGAAAAAAAGGTATTCTACAAAAGTAATGAGAAGTTAAATAACATAACTAAGCTATTTGTAAATAAGTTAGACAACGCAATTGAGTAATATAATTATAATTAACAAAATGTAACATTAATTTAGCATAAATATTTGTTATGTTTAAGTTAGATAAATGTGGAAATATATTTGTATAGTTAATATTTATTAATTTTTCCTTTTTGTTTGGTTCGTAGTTATGATGGAAATATCTTTATATTTTAAAAGAATTAATTTGTCTATCGTCATTTTGAACAATCTCTTTTCTTTTATTAGAGGCCTGAATGGTTGAAAGTCTTTGAACTGATCTTGAACCGAGTAAGAACTGAGAACTGAGAATCGAATCGAGCAAGAACTGGCCAACAAAAAATTGAACTTGAAGGTACAACAATGGTAGCTCCAAAAACAAGAACCAAGAATGGCAATAATGGGATTAAGGTCAACGAGAGCCAAAGCAAGAATCTCACAATAACCATAAGAATGTCAAGAATGGGATTAAACTCAACAAGAGCCAAAGCAAGAATCACACAAACCAATAAGCAAGAAAAGGATTAAGCTCAAACGAGCTAAAGCAAATATCCTGCAAAACCAAGAATAGCCAAGAACTGAGATCCAAGAGCATATACGAGCTAAAGCCAAAAACCAACAAACCAAGAATTGAGACCGAAATTATCTAAATAAGATTGCAGTAGAATAGTAGTGGGAACAACTACATAACAATGACACAGGCGACCAAGATGGGAGCTCTATTACCATGTTGAAGTAAGAAAAAGAAAATAGAAAAGAGCAAGCACAGGGGAGAAAATACATGTATTTATGTATATATATATATATATATATATATATAGTTGCTTAGTGTTCAAGTGATGACATGTAGTGCTTGTTTGGATTAACATTTTTTCCCATAAAAAAGCTTTTTTTTAAGGGAAAAAAAGATATATCTTTCTTTGCAATAAGTATTGTGATTGACTTTTACAAGAAGCTTAAACTTAAAAAAAAAAACATTTAAATTCAATTTTTTTCTAAAAATACAAAATTTATCTTCTCAATATTTTTTTTCTCAAATGTTATAAAAAGACAACACTTATAAAAATTACCAATCCAGACGAGCCCATAATACTATACTATCAGATAACTAATTCCAATCCTAATTAATAGTAGGTATTTTTATTGAATAATTTCTTAAATTATTTTGTCAATTATTTTTTACATTTAATTTCTTTCATAAAAAATAAATTGATGAAGATGCCCTTTAGTCTAAAACTTTGTCTGACTTTTTTTTTTGGCTAAATAAGTTGTAAGGAACTTTCATTAATGATTAGAAAAAAACTGTAAAAACACAAAAACAAAAGAATATAAGCCAAGATGTCGAGTCCACAATCCAGGTATTACAGATTTATCCACTGATTCTAGGATTAGCATATTTCCTATTAGTATAAAATATATGCTTTAGTTCAAACAAGATATTAGCAAATCGTTGTTTATCACATAATATCAAAAGTCCCTATACAGCTAACTCTATTTGTTTCTTTCACGCTATGTGTGATACACAACCGCGTCAAAAAATAATTTAATTGCTGTTGCTTGGAGAAAATTCACATTAAGGTCAACCATATACGTGCGACATCTCAACTGAAGCATTTGTACAGCCGGCTTACTGGAAGATGACCTGAGGGTTTACCACTATTATATTTAAATAGTGAAGTAATAATATTTTATAAACAGATCTATTCTTGAGATTTTACATATACAAATTAAATATATGGCGATGACGATGAAGAAGGCTAGTTGGTTAAACTACGAAGAATTAGGACCTCTGATAAATAAAAAATATCCCAACACATCAGCTAAATCTGTGGTTGATTTTGACCACAGATTCATTCTAGTGTTAATCTGAGATAGGCGACATGATGTACGTAGAACCCGTACGGCGTTGGGTTTTGTTTGGTCTAAATATAAAATTTTAATGGTTAACGGCAAGTTTTGAGTGAAAGTGTTGTAAAATAAAATTTGTTAATTGTTTGATCTTGTATGTTAGAAGATGAGTTTTTCAATTATATTAAGGATAATATTTGGTTTTAAAAACTATAGAATAACGTTTTGAAAAAAATAATTTTTGACATGGTCTAACAAGTAAAATAGTTTCCCAAAATTTTTCTATAAAGATCCGGAGCTTTTAGTTTTTCAATTTTTTTTTTTTTAGTTTCAGCTTTTATATAAAAGCTTTTTAACAGTGAGTTAGTTTAGACTCTAAATTTACTATAAAAAACTTCTGGATATTTTGAGCGAAACAAACTCTTAATTACACCATTAGTGATAAATACTCAACGAGTATTGATTAATATATTTACCTTACCACGAACTTAGACCAAATCAATGATATTAGGTGAAAGTGTCGTAAACAAAAATATTTCTTACTTTTGCTATATGTGGCTTCATACTCTTTTTCCAATTTTTGGTCAGAACAAGGAAACATTTGGCTATAGTTTTTCTAATCTGGCTCCTACAAGTGTTATGTGCCCAACGGCGAGCAACACCGTAGATTGCAAGCAACTATGAAGTAAAGAACAAGTAACTAGCGATGGTAATGGAGCGAGGTGTTATTCTTGAGTTAAATCACCTAAAAGATTAAACTTGTGGAGAGGATAATGGTTTATTTATTTATGGTGTTAACACGCCCCCTCACATGCAGCGTAATTTGTTTAAAACTTGCATGTGAACGATTTAATTAAATGGGTAACAGTTAAGATTGAACCTGTACTTTTTGGCTTCTAGGCTCTGATACCTTCTTGGAGTTACTACCTCATCTAAAATTTTAAGCTTGTAGAGAAGATATTGGTTTATATATTTATTGTGTTAACATCTTAAGTTACCACCTCATCTAAAAGCTTAAGGTTGTAGAGAGGATATTGATTTATTTATTTATTGTGTTAACACGCCCCCTCACGTGCAGCGTAATTTGTTTAGAGCTTACACGTGTATTTTTAAATGGGTGGCGGTAAGTTTTGAACCTGTACCATTTGGTTTCCAAGCTCTGATACTATGTTAGGGTTACCACCTCATCTTCGCACTTGCGAATAAAACTCCAACTCCGACCCCTATCGTCTCCGCCCCTATTAGATGAAAAAAAAGCTTCGCCCTGCCCCTATAAAGTACCGTCAATTAAGTCAATAGTATTATTTTTTTTTATAAAAACACTAATATATAAAATATATTAAAAATAAGTTAACTTCTTCGGTTGACAAGTGTGTATTAGTGGTAGCTGATAAGGGGGAGAGGTATCGAATTATGGTGATTTGATCAGTGGGGGAAAAAAAAAAAATCGTTGGGTTGGTGAATTTTAAGGATTTTTCAAAAGAAGGTTGATAATTAATTCGATCTGCCGAGTTGGGGATTTTCTGAACAAGGGTTGGGGTTCTTAATTTGAGTTAGCAGGAGTTGGGGATGAAGAGGAATAATAAATGTTTCCACACATAAGGGGCACAGAAGTCATTTAGTAATTTCTATTTATTTTTCTAAATGAAAAGGTTAAAATGGGATCCACCTCCTCACTTTTAAAAAATATAGGAGGTAATTAATTAATTTTGAAATTACAAGGAATCCTATGTACTTTGGCTGAACTAAGGAAAGGTACTATGCTATTTTCTCTTAATTTTTACTTGTTGGACGAGTTAAGCAAGGTATTATCATATACAATGTAATTGTGACCAGGACATTAGAAATGATTGGCTTTATAATTTCCCTACAGGGTTAGGTTTGCTTGTAAATAGGGACACCGAGTCTACAAGTATCAGCTAATGTACTCTCGTTTTAATTATGGTAATATATAATACTGTTCTTGACAACAAAAAAAAAATGAACATTAGGCCCTTGAGATAACACAATACGTAAATAGGCAACATCCATTTTTTTGCCAAATCAAGCATATAGATTGACTAGGGTTGTTTCACCGAATATAGACTAGCCAAGTAGTTGACGAAGATACTACATTTGGATAGTTGATAGAGATTTTTTTTTTGGTCAAAATAGTTTATAGAGATTGGCCAGTCAAGATTGGCATGATGGAGTCCCGCACACATGTTTCAGCGGTAAGAATTAGAATCAGACATGGCTCGTGATTCACGTTTGAATCTAGTCCTTTGTCTAGGGTGAGTATTTTCAGCTTAATTGGTGTCCAGTATAGGAGAAGTGATGCATATCCAAGGTCAGTTGATAATCAGGCTCCGTCAATTGTTCTGATGGTCATACTCCACCAGTTGGATTTCCTTTGTTGCCCAAAAAAAAAAAAGATTGGCATGATGGATCAACCATATCGAGTAAACATGCAAGTTCCAAAATAATAATACTTCGAACATTGTTTTATGTCGCTCTTTCAATTTTTTATTTTTTCTTATACAATAATATTTTTATCTTATAAACAAAATTTTGACATTCAATATATAAAATTCTTATCATAAAAAGGAGATATTAAGGGATGATGTAAAATATTACTCTATTAGAGCCAGTTTGGTTTTCTGTTTTGGAGAGCCAAACTGATTTTTAAGATTAAAAGTCCATTTAAAGAAAAAAGGGGTGTTTGGTTTTATGTTTTAAATATTGGTTTTGATTAAAAATCAATTGAGTTTTGGACCTAAAAAGAGAAGTTTAAAATTTTTAACTTCTTCAATTGTCATTTTGGCAACTGTATTTTAAAATATTATTTGGACAAAAATATCCCCTTTAACTTTCAATATGCTAGTGACTACGCCTCCTTTTTCAATCCCTATTTTGTTATATAATTTTATTGAACTGATATAACAGATTGCAATGACCTTTGATTGTATTTTTGCTAAAATATATTTATTCTTGTTATTAATATTTTGAATTATAACTATAATTTTTTAGAGAAATTTTTCAAACAAGTAAAAATATGAATACAATAACATGTTATAGAATGTAAATGATATTAGTTTCAAAAGGTCATTTTCAGTAATTTAGTCAACCAGTATATATTTTGAAATGTAAAACCAAATACAGTCTCATTTGATAAAAGTTCATTTAATATAAAAATAATTAATACATTTATGTTTTCATTAAAAGTTTATTTGGCAAAAAATCTGTTCTGAAAAGACAATTTTACAAAACTAAAATCCTTTGCTTGTGGATCTTGAAACTTGTATCTTGTTATTGAAGTTTAATACAAGGTGAGGGATGTCCCAAGTGAGCTTTCAGTACAAATTATTAGGCATATAACTATCTCCTGATGAATTTAAGATATAATAAAGAACCTTCGTTATTTGGATGTAAACTTGGCAATCCCATCACCATAATTAAAACAATTTAAACTTAGACACTATTTAGTTTAATTGTCAAATTTCAACGGTTGAACCATAAAAATTTGGATAAAAGTATGTCTAAATAAAATTGATTTATTGTTTGGTCTTATATTTTAGCAAATTGAGCTTTCAATAGTTTTGCAAGTGATTTGGACTGTTTTTTAAGTGATATCGGACTTTTAAAATTTTGAAATTTGTTAAAAATAGCTTACTTGTTCGGCAAATTTAGCTGTTAGAGTAGTTGATAGCTGTTTGGATAGTTGATAGTTGTTGTATTTTAGCTGTTACCTGATAGCTATTTAACTAGCTGATTGAACAAAATGTGTTCGGTAAAATTAGCTGTTAGATTAGCTGATAAATGTAAAATGACGTAAAAGGACATTGATATCATGTTATTATTATTATTATTTTATTGTTATTATTATTATGGTAATTATAATTATTATTAATATTATAAGAATAAGATAATATATTTCATAATTAGATATTTATTTTCATAATCATATTTTAATATTACAGTATAACTAATAAAACTTATGCTTTTCGTAGTGTTGATTATATAGAAATTGAAATTTATTTTTATATTATTTCTTATTATATTTATGAAAGAAAAGGTAAAAGTATAGAGAGAAATTGGAGGAATAAAAAAAACCAAAAAATGCAAAAAGGATAGAATTGCCCAAAAAAAAAAATCTAAAAACTACGTGAAAAGCTAAAATTTTTAGCTTTTGAGAAATGCTAGTTGAAACGCTATAAGCTACCTAAAAAACTACTCAAAATGCTAGTTTACCAAACAGCAATAATATAGCAAAATAATATTTTGACCAGTCAAAACACTAAACGCTACTTGAAAAATTGTTACTAAACACGCATTAAGAGTTTTTTTTTTAGCTCCAAATTGGAGGTTGTGATATTTCAAAATTTTTTAAAAAGTTTAGCGTTTGTGTTTCAAAAAAATGAGTCAAATAAACTAGTTTTAATTTTTAAATTTACAAATATATATATATATATATTTCTGAGTTCCAAAAAATTAAGCCAAATTAATTAGGACCCCAATAGTAAAAGCTTCTGTCGTAACTTCATAGGAGCAGGTGTTTTTTGAGAAAATTCATGCTCCTATCGGAACAATCACGGCCTAGCTAATGCAACAGTGCCACGATTGAACTTTGGCTTTTTCGGCATTAGGGTTTTAGTCGGAAAGATAATAATTATTATGAGGAAATTTTATTTCGACAATGGCATAAATCGCAATTATCTGGTCCACATTCAAAGTACATGCAATTTAAGGCTTATTTGGATGAAAAAAAAATTTAAAACCAGCAGACCGGTTTGACCAATTGGGAGTAGTAAAACCGAGCTGCCGGTTAAGAAGCAACCCTTTGGATTCGCTTATTTTAAATTTAGAATTTTAGACTTTTTAAAGAAATATTTTTTTAAAAAAAGTTATATAAAAAAGAATTTTCTTTTTAAAAGTAATAGATCAATCCTTACTGCTGATAAACAAGAGTTTCAATTTTTTTTTTTTTAACAAGAGTGCAATTTGGTTACTTAAATATCCAGCTAAAATTGCATTAAAGCTTCAAGAAAAAATTGGCGATGCTACGTAATATAAAATTCTTTTCCCCCCGCTTAGAGGATAACGTTCGTTTTAGGCAACGGTCAACAACTGTAATCTAACGCCTTTATGACCCTTTCTCGATAGGCAACTGCAACGCAACATTGACACTAACCAATATTTAAAAGACCTCAATGAAGCAAAATGAGACTTGGTTACGCCAACTGAAATAATTTCTATGTAGCGGCCAAGCAAGAAATTTAATGTTGGGGCACGTGAAAAAAAAGGTTTTAGAACTCTTATTCTTTATGGTTAATGGTTTTTATCAAAAATGTATCTAATTTTTCTTTGTATTTTAAAATTTTCTCTTAACTCCATGTTATCATATACTTTTTAAAACATAGCACAATAACCCCTTTCGAAGTGGGACATATGCTATAGTTTTAAAAGTAAAGAATTTTGTGGGAGAATCTTTATGAGGTTTGACATACTTTAAACAAATCATAAGAGATTCAATATACATATATATGGTATTAAGGCTCATTCATGAATTTGAGTATCACTGCTACCCATTTAAAGCAATAAAATTATTCACATGCAAATTTCAAAATAAACAAATTACCCCTGCGCGAGGGGAATGTATAATCGCAATAAATGCCAATATCCTATTTACAAGTTTAATTCTCATAAAATTACTGTTAACACAATAAATAAATAAACCAATATCTTTTTTTATAAGCTGAAGCTTTCGAATAAGGTGGTAACAACGAGATTAAGATTTTCTTATATCAGCAATTCTTTCATATTGATATGAGAAGAATCCTAGCTACTTATGAGTGGGTAAAGCCGTATTAGCTATCCTAATCCCGGTATTTTGTAATGTGGCAAACGAAAAATATGTTTTGGAGCCCTTTCATGTAGGGAGTTTCATGGAAAATTTCGAAACTTCCCCTCTTTTCATATCTCTGTATAATGATAATTTTTACCAATATAAAAAGGCTACAATAAGCTCTATGTTATAAATTTATATTTTCGAAATAAACTTTAATGTTATTTTTTATAGATTGAATTTCTTGTTATAAAAATCTTAAGAAGTCCACGGTCTATCTTAACTATAATTCATTGCAGTACCAATTTGAGACAGGCAACGACGAAGTCGTCAGAAGCACCTTCCCTTGGTCAGGAAGTTTCCAAAAGCTTACTAAGGACAAAATAGACTTTTTATTAAGCTATGGTAAGGGTAAAATGGATATTTTACAAAACATGTTAATGAATTAACGAAAAATTGGCTTTTGGGGCAAGTGTGCAAATTTTGAAAAGTTACAGGGGTCTTGTTTGCTATTTTGTAAATTAAGAGACTACCAGTATCATTAGATATAAACACGGGGGGTCCGCAAACAAAAAATCCTTCTTCTTGCTATTGTTGATGTTGTTTTTGTTGTTGTTGTTGTTATTATTATTATTATTATTATTATTATTACTAGTGCTTTGATACCCTGTATTTTGAACGGGCTTATTTAAGTTATGTGTGTTTTTTAGTTTTTAAATATTTATATATGTGATTTTTTATTGGTTTTAGGTTTTCGTATATTTTTTTATATTTAAATATATATAAAAATTAATTCTAGTGCTTTATATCCTTTTTCTATTCTTATTTTTTATTTTTTAATTAAGATATTATGCTTAAATTAATTAAATTAATGACTTTTTTTGGACTTTATTACTTGAAACTCATTAAAAAGAAATATATAGGTAATGTATAAATATAATTAAATACCGTGTAATTTCATTGTAATGGTAAAGTTAGGAAGTGGTACATAAATGTAACTAAACACTATAATATATGGATTTATAATAATATAATAATATTAAAAATAGAATTTATAATGACTTGGCAAATAGATGGGTGATGATGTAGTATCATTCTTTGAGCTCCTTTGGATTTAACTTTTTAAAGATGTGATTTTTTTTATTATTTTTAGGTTTTCGTGTGTTTTTAATTTTTATTATCTCTAAATATCTATAAAAATTAATTCTAGTGTCTTTTTATTCTTATTTTTTAAATTAGAATATGATACATAAATTAATTAAATTAATGAGTTGTTTTGAACTTTATTACTTTAAACTCATTAAAAAGAAATATATAGGTGGTGCATAAATATAATTAAATATCTTGTACTCCGCAATGATGAGGTTAGGAAGTGGTACATAAATATAATTAACTACTATAATATATAGATTTGTAATAATATAATAATATTAAAAATATAATTTTTTATAACTTGGCAAATAGATGGGTGTTGATGTGACACCCTTCTTTGAGTTTCTTTGGGTTTAACTTTTATATATATATATATAAATTATTATTATTATTATTATTATTATTATTATTATTATTATTATTATTATTATTATTATTATTATTATTATTATTATTTTCCTCAACACGAACTTAGACCAAATCAATGATATTGATAAGATTAGAAAATTCTGACAGTGACTCACTTTCAATATTTATAAAAGAATATTTTAATCTAAATGATAAATTAAAAATTTAATAAAATAATTACAAAAAAAAATCATATTATTATAACAATTTTTTTTCTTTTATCATTTGTGGATTCATACTCTTTTTCCTAGTTTTTGGGCAGAAAAAGAGAAATTTTGGTTATATTTAAAAGATTATTGCTATATATTATACGAAGTAATTATACATAAATGCTCATTTTTTTTTGCAGTGAGATAAATTTAACTGGCAAAACCTGATCATCGGTACATCCGACAGAGCCTGACCATCATCTGGCAAGCTTTGAGTGCACAGCATGTCCCCTATACTGTACATCAATTAAGGTCGAAAGCACTCGATTTAGGACAAGGGATTAAATTTGAACTTTGGTCAAGAACTTTGTTCGTATTTAATTTTTACTACTGGGACATTTATGAGGGGCCTCAACCCATTATAGTTGTTTGATGAAGACTTTGATTCAGAAACTTAGAAAATAAGAAGAACATTGATTTCTCTCATTTGCACTGTCTTCTATGTAAGTATTCTTTGTGATGGAAAAACGTATATCGTCAATGGAAAAACTACAATACTAACAGGTGGCTCTAACAAGACACCTATTTAGGAAAGTCACCCTTTCACTAGCCAATAGAATTAAGTGTTTAATTTAATTACTAGACGTATAACGAACTAGTCAAATAAATAATTATTTGAACATGTGCCATATAATTCTAATACTATTTTTCTAATTTACTTGCTACAAAAAAGTATTAATATTGCCCAACGGAAAAGACATATTACCTTGTAAGCAAGTGCCAAGAAAAGAGCAAACAGCTAATAGATGAACTTTTAACATATAAAACTGGTAAAGGAATTAAAAATTGACATAAACTATTTATTTCAAAAACGACTGAAAACGATTTTGTGCATAATAATATGCTCGTGTGCATTTCTTTTTTATTAACGAAGAATTGACTTTAAGCAAGAATATTATATTAGACTCACATCAAGGTAAAAAATTTCATGATACAGTGGCGTATTCTAACATATACTCTAATCAGTCAAGAGTTAAACAATATTTGTGATGAGAAAACATACATTTAAATTTAAAACCTTAAATTATAAGAAATCGTTATTCTATAATTTCATATAACTCTTGAATGTTGCAATTGTTTGTAGATTTTTTTAAAAACTTTTTCCCTTTTCGGGTCATATCGATACAGAAATATGGTGTGTGAGGTCCATTTTATACGTACAAGAATTGTTATATCTCTTTCAAAGAATATCGCAAGGGTTTTTATTTTTGAAAATAATTTTGGGACTTCATTGCAGTTTACGAAGATAGTAGGTCAAAAATATCAAAAATCAACAATTAAAGTTAAAATTGATTTGACCGAAAGAAACAAAAAACAAAAACGAAAGCCCCAAACGACATATCTAACATAAGTGCCCTAATTGAAAAAAAAAAAATTAGTCCACAAAATCTCAAATCCTCTCAACTCTTTTTTCTTCCGGTTAACCATCAAATCATTGAATATTTAGTCTTGTATATTTCATTTAATCATAGCAAAAATGATATTTATTCAATACACATAATAATTCTAATATATTTTATTTAGCTATTCTTGATGTGTTGCATTTTAATTTTTGTAAAAAAATATATCGACGTGTCGTATCTTATCGCGTTGTACATCCTGCATCATGTCCGTCCTTCTTAGTTATAAAATAATAATATTTATAAACATATATAGCCTCGATGTTATTCAGGTCCAGATATAACTCAATTGATGATATTTGTCGGTCTCTACGTTTTACTGTTGAGGCATCGCTGGAGGAGCTCGGCCTACTATAGCTGTTTGATGAAGACTTTGATTAAGAAACTTAGAAAATAAGAACAACGTCGATTTCTCTCTTTTTCGCTTTTTTAGGTAAGCATGCTTTGTGATGGGAAAACGTTTGTTGTCAATGGAAAAACTGTAATACTAATGGGTGGCTTCTAACGAGACACCTATTTAGAAAAGACACCCTTTCACTAAACAATAGAATTTAAGTATTTAATTTAATTACTAAACTTAAAACGAACTATTCAAATAAGTAATTATTTAAACATGAACGAACTATTCAAATAAATAATTATTTGAACATCTGTCACATAATTCTAGCAATATTTTTCTAATCTACTTGCCACAAATAAGTATTATTGCCCAACGGCAAAAGACATTCATTTGTAAGCAAGTGCCAATAAAAGAGCAAACAACTAATAGATGAATTTTTGCCATATAAAAATGGTAAAGGAATTAAAAAATAGCATAAACTATTATTTCAAAAACCGACTGAAAACGATGATGTTGATGATAATAAGGTCATGTGCATTTTGTTTAATTGATGAAGAATTGACTTTAAGCAAGAGTACAATATTAGACCGACATCAAGGTAAAAAACTTCATGATATAGTATTGTGTTCTAATATATACTCTAATCGATCAAGATTTAAACAATATTTATAAATGAAAAATATACATTTAACCTTTCATCACAATACATTGTTATTCAACTATTCTACCTAACTCTTGAATGTTGCACATGTTGTAGTTTTTTTTAAGAAACTTTTTCCTTTTTTTGGGTCTGATTGATACGGAAATATGGTGTACTGTGGTCCATCTTATATATACAAGCTAAGCATTGTAACTCTTTCAAAGACTATCCCGAGAGTTTCTTATTTTTGAAAATAATTTGAGACCTCATCGTAATTTACGAATATATTAGGCTAAAAATATCAAAAGTCAATAATTAAAGTTAAACTTGACTTGAAAAGAAACAAAAACAAAAGCCCCAAAACCACATATATACCATAACCCTAATAAAAAAAATTTTAGTCCACAGAATCTCAAATCCTCTCAACTCTTCTTTCTTCCAATTAATCATCAGACTTTTGAATATGCTATTTAGTCTTATTTATTTCATTTTATCATAATAAAAATGATATTTATTTTCTATGCATAATAAATTTAATATATTTTATTCAATATATTCCTAACGTGTCACGTTCTAAAGTATCGCATCGTATCGTATTGCTTCATGCATCCATGTATCATATCCGTCCTTCTTAGTTATAAAATAATAATATTTATAAACAAATCTATTGTCTGACATTTTTCAGGTACGAATGTAACTCGAGGATGATGAGACAATTCGATTTTGACAAGAGATATTTGGCTACAGTTCTTCTAATCTAGCTTCTACACGAAGTGTTATTTGCCCAACTCACTTGAGTGCACCATGTAATTAGAAGGTGCCAAGTAAAGAATAAACAACTATAAGCATTATATATCACCCAAGCTTGGCATTTTCTTAAATAATAGAATTTTAATTTATTATATAAGAAATTTGGCGTATAATACAAGAATTTTTATGATATAAAATGAGATAAACAAGTCAAAAGGTGGCATAAATTGAGGCAATATTCGAAAACAGAGTGAAAACGAGGTCAATGACACCTGTGGTTGTTTTTTCAATTTTCTATATTTTGTTTTTCATAAACAATTAACCTTTTTTTTATTGTTAATAAACTGATAATTTATTTATTCAAAAGATGAACTGATTTATTGATTTTTAACCGTTTTGTCTATTACATACATTTAATACCAAGTTTCAGGATTAAAATTCTCTTACATAAGAACTTCTATCATATTGATATGATACTCTATAATTTTTTCTCCTCATTTAATTTTATTTTAATGATAAATAAGTTTTTTTTAAGAAAAATTAGGGTGTCAGATGGCACCTTGTCTGTGTTTCTTTTTCTTCTTCCCTTTAATAGTTGGAGCGACTTATTTCATTTTTGTTCTTTGTTTAATAATTGGGTGGAGTGT
This sequence comes from Cordia subcordata, assembly GCA_028554755.1. NCBI lineage: Eukaryota > Viridiplantae > Streptophyta > Magnoliopsida > Boraginales > Cordiaceae > Cordia > Cordia subcordata. Next base: position 18,732,977 of record JAPTOF010000007.1, read on the forward strand.
CACATGACATTTCATATCTCACGGTTGCTTCTTTAAATATTTTTTATATTTATTTCTTTTTTTGATAATTAATCCTAATTTTTTATTGTTCACAAAGTAATAAAAATTAAAAAAAAACTAATTTATTAACTTTCTTTTCTAAATATCTCATTAATATTTAGATTGAGAAAATTATACTTTAATAAATTAATTATTTCTCTCAATAAAAGTGATTCAAGTTGGTTATTTTCTTTATCAGAAAGTAAGAATATTATTAAAAGAAATAGAAATAAGTATAACTAACCACACTTGTAACAACAAAGACGTAGTCTAAAACATTATTATAAAGAAAAGAAAAACCACAGGAGGGTTAACAAGCCAATCAGAAGGAATAAGCCCTGTCCAATGTTTTTAATTAGCCTATCAATCATCTCATATGGGATTAAAGAATAGATTAAGTGCTTGAAACTATCACTCTTAAGATTAAAATCTTGAATTTGAAACCCGTAGAGGTGGAGGGTATCAAAAACAAAAAAAAGAATAAATTCAGTCACCCCATATGGTTAGTTAAATCATACAAAAAGTAAAATTAAAAAAGGAAAAAATAAAAGAACATAAGATCGCCGCACCGTCCAACTGGTCCACACGCTAGTTTTCTTCATTGAAATATCTTTTTAATTCTGTACTTCCTTTCTCCAACGCAAATAAATTCTCATAAAATCTTCTATTCTTTAACATATTAATTTTCTTGCATTTCGTTCCCTTTATTAATTTTTCATATTACTCTGCTTCTCATTTACCTAGCAAATAAAATAGTTTCGGTTTCTTCCAAATTGGAGGGCGCAAACCAAAGAAAAACGAAATGCAGTGGTCGTTTAGGAAAAGTAAACAACACCCTTATCATAAGCAAAAAGAAACTCCTCCCTCTCATGATTAGGTTACGGTCTCTTATAACATGCTACTGTAAAAAGTAATGTGTACTTGCTGTGCGTAAATAATATGCACTACTGTTCAACATAATTATTTGTTTATCACCCCAAAATTATTTATTTATTATCCTACAACTATTTGTTTACTAACTTTCATATATAGATCAAATATTTATTCACTATCCCAAATATATTTTTTCATTACCCCAAATATATTTGTTCATTACTCTTTCTCACACACAAACACACAAGCACAAATACTTTTATTTGTTCACCACTCCGTACACATTTGTTTACCACTCTCATATGTATTTGCTCACTATCCCACATATATTTTTCACCACTCTCTCTTACACACACATACAGATATAAACATGTTTATTTGTTCACCACTTCACATATATTTGTTCATCACATTTATTTGTTCACCACTTTCTCGCACACAAACACAAACATATATATATTTATTCACTTGTTTGCCACTAAAGTAATGAACAAAGAGTATAAAAATTATGAATAAATATATTAATTTGTTAGTTCACCACTTAATATATTCTTGTTAATTCTACTTCAAAATTAGAAAAATCTCAAGTAGCTTGGCATACCCAAAGTTAGATCAAAAGCATAATACATGCAATAAATCTTGTATACATTTATTTTTTAGGAATAACTTCAACAATTACAAGTTTAAGAAAATAATCAGAAAAGATAAAAATATAGTAAACAACATGAAAAGCTTCTTTAGACCTCGTTAGATCCAAACTTGATCTGTGCGTGTTTGTGTGTGTGCATTTGTGTGTTTATGTGTGTAAGAGTGAGAAAGATGACGATGATCTAAACTATTTTCTTTCTTTCTTTTTTTTTTAAAACAAAGGTGTGCCATGCTTTGCAGGAACACAATCCTATAAAAGCATGGTATAATATCTGCATGATTACTCTTGTGTGTCTTAATAACTTCAGATTAAAATTGTTTTTCCTTTCATTTTTTAATTAAAACAAAAACTGTAAGTTTTTTCTTTCCTTTCTTTTCTCTCATTTTTTTGTACTATTCAAAATGTCATCCCTTATCTCCTTCCAAAAATAGTAGAAAACTACTAAGTATACTATTTAATTTTTTCAGACATAGAAGTCCCTCAGGTATATGTTTTATCCCAAATAGGTCCTCTAACATTTTATAATTCCTTAGGAAATCTTTCTAATACATTAATTTTGTTAAAAGACCAAAAATACCCTCAAATTGTTAGTCATATTTTGGAATTGATATATAACCTTTATATCTAACATTTTGCTGGACACTTTTTTGTCTATTTTTGTATTTTTGGCCAACATTTTCACACCTTTTTTTTTTTAAATTGCTTAAAAATTTAAAAATTAAAAATTAAAAAGTACAACTTAAACAACTTAAAAATTAAGAAATTACAAAATTAAAAATAAAATATGAGATTAAGGTTTTAAGAGGTTAAAAGATTAAAAAAATTAAAAATTAACAAACTTTAAAACCAAAACAAAATTAAAATATTAAAATCAAATAAGTAAAATCATAAACAACACTTAAATTGCAATTGTAACCAAACAAGTTATAACCTCTTAAAATCTTAATCTCATAATCTTTTAATTTTTTTTTTGTTTTTGTAATTTTATAATTTTTAAGTTTTACTTTTAATTTCTTTAATTTATAATTTTAAATTATCAAGCAATGAATTTTTTTAATTTTTAATTTTTAATTTTTTAGTTTTAATTTTTTATTTTTTAATTTTTAAAAATTAAAAAGTTAAAAATTTAAAAATTTCAAAACTAAAAAATTAAAAATTTAAAAGATTACTAGATTAAAAAGTAAAAATTAAAAATTTAAAAATTGAAATATAAAAATTAAAAGATTATGAGATTAATATTTTAATTTCTTTAATTTTTAATTCTTAAAATTTTAAGCAATGATTTTTTTAATTTTTTTGATTTTGATTTTTAATTTTAATTTTTTAATTTTAGTTTTTAATTTTGGATTTTGAATTTTTAAAATTTGTAAATTTTTAAGCAATAAAAAAGTTGGCGTGAACATGTTGGCAAAAAAATACAAAAATAGGCAAAAAAGGTATCCAATGAAGTCTCAGATATAAAGGCTTTATGCCAATTGCAAAATATAAATATCAATCTGAGTGTATTTTTGGCCTTTTAACAAAGTTAATGCATTGGAAGGACCTCTCAAGGGATTATAAAAAGTTGGAGATGTCGTTTATGATAAAATATATACTTGAGGAACCTATATATCTTTCTCCCTTTTTTTTTTTGAGAGCCAAACTATTTTACAGCTTAAATTCGAGAGAATTTTGGTGTTAATTCTCCTTTTCACATTTTCAAATTGAAGTGTTGCATTACCAAAGTTAGTTTGCTTCTCATAACAAGTTGAACCGGAATTAAGTGTAAAAAGGAGTGCACAAGTGTGAACCTGAATATTCCTTTTCACTTTGTCTCCATGGTCAAACGCCCTTTACTTTGTTAGCCCCAAAGAAAGAAACAATTCCACCAGAAAGTCAAAACTACCAAATCCAACTGTTCAAATATATTTGGAAAGAAAAGGTAAATAAGTTATCCAGTTGCTTTTTTTTTTAAAATCTAATTTTTAATAATTAAATTCCTTATTTTCAAAATATTTAGCCAAAAAGATCCCAAAACACGCCATATCTGTTCCTTCTCTTTGCAATTAGTGTTGTCGTTAATTCTTTGCTCAAAAAAATATCAAAACATATATTTCTCAATCCTTTATTTTACAATTTATGATGCAGTTTGTACCATAATAATTTATACCAGTCTCAGAAAACGGCTATTTAACGCTGCTCTCGTCATCAACATCCAACCTTCTCCACATTAATTTCATCTCCTATGGCCAATCAAGACCAAGTCAACTCTATCTTTTCGCTCTTCAGCCTTTTCTTTCTTCACCAAACAATTAAGAAACTTTCAAAGCATCCCAAAACTCATCATCAGCTTCTTCTTAATCATTTGCCAATAACTTGCTGCAGAACCCCTCTTAATTTGAAAGTTTCTCATCTCTATATGTATGCATATATATACTAGTAATCATTGGCTTTTCTGGCCAAAAGCCATTTGGTTTTAACTTTTAAGTGCTTAATACATGTTCTCCTCATATGGTAAGTCCGACCCTTTTTCGTATCCGAGGAAACAGTGCACAGCAAGAAGCTCTTGCACTGGACTGCTTATTCCTTTTCCATTTTTTGTCTTTTGAAAGTAGTTGTATTTTGTGTATGAGTGCTTTCAATTTGCTTATTTATTCCTTTTAACATCAATTTGAGACCAAAACATCCTCTCTTCTTTTTCATTTCTGTAAAGCTGTTTCTGGGTGTTTCTTCTTTGTTGATAAATGTACGTAAAATTTAGTATTTTTTGCTGATCATGTGGTTAACCTTAACTTTTTTACGAGCTTCAATTTGTATGGGGGGGGGGGTACTTTTCTTAGTATTTGGTTAGAAAACTGTTAAATTAACCATCTCGTTTGAAAATTTAAACTTGTAGATAAGATATTGCTATAATTATTTATCGTATTAACATGCCTCACATGTGCAAGCAGGTTTTGTTTTTGATCATGTAAATTTAGTATCTTTTTTTCGATCATGCGGAGGGCTCTATATATCTAGCTAATGTTTTGTGTGCTTTAATTTATGGGGTGAACATGTAAGATCATGTTTGAAAGTTCTGGACAAATGGGAACTTTGGGGATGCATCAACCAGAAAGATTATTAGTACTCCTTGTGGTGGCCTTGATGGTGGGCTTGTTTTCGTCTTCATTGCTCAAAGGGGCTAATGCTCTGGAAACTGATACTTCTGAAGGTAAAAAAAAATCCTGTTTTATGTAACCGTAACCTGCTATTTTTCTACTTCGGAAGGTTCTTAATGAAACCGATAATACAATACACTTATATCTGCTAAGAATTGATTTCGAGACCTCTTGCACCCGAGGTGACAAACATCCGAGCACTAGATTTGTGGTGTAAAATGTGTTTTCCATGTATTTGCAGTTCAAGCACTGCGAGCCATCAAGGCAAGTTTGATTGATCCAGATGGGGTGCTCAGTGACTGGAACAGAGGAGATCCATGTGCTTCAAATTGGACTGGGGTTTTGTGCTATGACCTCACAACTGACGGTCGTCTTCATGTCCGAGAATTGTATGGTTCCTGTCTATTTCCCTTTTCATTTTCACAATTCTTTTCGTAAATTTACGTGCCTTTTACTTTCTAAACCACTTCATAAGATATCAAACTGATTTTTTAACCACTTTATAAGATGCTGGACTAGTCTATCCCATAGTAATTAGCTTAAGATAGAGTTTTGTGATTTTAACTAGCTATAAATGCTATTTTAATTGATTTTAAGAGAGTAAAATGCATTATATATCTCTAAATTTAATAAATGTCATATAAAACTTTTTGTAGTTTCAAGATTAGTTCACGTCAACCATGTGAATGTAAAATAAGGCAGGAGAATGTATTGATTTTGAAAATCAAATAGGGGAATATGCGCAAATTTTATGCAATGTTTATAAAACTAAATGAGGTATCAGTGAGTCTTGAGACCACGAGTTTTACGTGACTTTTGAAAAACACAGAATAAAATACATTTTATTCATTCTAAGATGTAATATCCATGATATAGCTATAAGTATTACTTGGGATATTATTTTGTTATTACGAGAGGGACTAGCTAAAAATAATACATTACTTTTTTTTTTAATACAAGAGAAACTATAATTATAAATATTACTTTACTCTGAGAGGAAATAGCTATAAATAGTACATTACTTATTAGTACAAAAGTAACCACAACTATAATTAATCATTACCTTACTATAAGAGGAACTATCTCTAACAATATTCTTATAACTGAAAAAATGATCTATTGGCCGTTCAATGATTCCTGTTATCCCTTAGTAACATTATTATGATTAAGTAGGAACTATTAAAATCACCTTGCATTTTTTTTTTCAATATATTGACAAACGTGAAAAAAAAGCCTCTTATCAAATGAATAGGAATACCAAGGTTGCTTTTGATTCCTAAACACAAGTAAGAATTTCCACATATGTTGATAATTATTTTGGCGTGATATTTTTCTATATGTTGATAAATGTGACAAGAATACATACATACATACACATATTTCTTGTCATCTAAACATGATCACTCTTCTTTTCTCTTCCAAGTAGTCTTTTTTGGCATGACGCATGTTGATAAATTTGCAATTTATGATCTTAGTTTAATCATTTAAATATAAGATAGGGTGACAATGACAATTTTCTATAATATATAAAAGAGATCACACATCTTTTTAATTAAAGTTATATGTCATCATTCTATAACTTTTTATTTTTCTTAAAAAAATAAATTCATCCTTTTATTCAATTAAAATTATTTCCTAACATATTTCAAATCTTCTTTTTATTTTATTTTTTCAATTTAAATATTGTATTCAGTCAATTACAAGTCTCTCCTAAAAAACATGATCATTATTGAAAAGTTATTGTTATAAAATATATTTATATTTTATTGTGTCATAAACAATAAAATATTATGTAAAGTATTTATCTTTTTGGTGTATCGCATGATTTGTAATCTAATTAATAATAAAAAAGAAATGTATCCCCCACGTCTATAAGGCATTCTTTAAGGCTTGTTTGGATTGATTATTTTTGTAAGAGCTCTTTTTTTCCCTTTAAAACCTGTACTTTTTTGAGACACTAAAAATTATGGCTTTTAAAAAAAAACTGTAACTTGAGCTTTTTTTAAAAATTTTAATTTTTTAAAATCTAATTCAAATAATTATTGTGAAAAATTTTTTTTAAAAAATATTTTTCCATAAAAAAAGGCCAAATCTAAACAAGCCCGGGAAGGAATAGAAGCAATTGAGCTGGCGAAAAAAAATATTAGATAGTGGACAAAATAAAATATTTATTATGTCACATTTATTATTATTATTATTATTATTATTATTATTATTATTATTAATTTTCAAATTAATTCCATACAAATGCCAACAATCGGTATAATCCTAATAGTTAACTGAGTGTTAAAAACTTATTTTTAAAAGTAAAACTGCTTTTATTTATTTATTTTTCCTGTGTTCATACTTCAACCCCACCGCACTGGCCCACCCGTCAGCCACTCCATTACTTTTAATTTTATAAAAATATAAAATTATGATTAATATTTATAACTTGCTATAAATAAAACCTACAAATATATTTATATTTTATCCTTACATGACGTAAAATTTAACCATTCACAGTGAATAAAGATAGAAACGATATTAATTCTTTTTTCGTATATCACATGTACTTATTACATATTGCATCCAGTTGTAAGTCCGAATTAACGGAAAATGAAAAAAAGAAAATTGCAATATTGTACAAACATTATATTTGGTTGACTGTTCACTTGGAAAACTGAAATACTCTAGACTCATGAAGTAATCTTTATGTATGCTTAGGCTCGAGCAAAATTTTGGGTTTGTTGGGTTTGTTTGGATTAACTTTTTTTTCTTTTAAAATAAAAAATACTTTTTTACGTGAAAAAAAGCACACCTTATTTTTCTAATAGATGTTTGAATATGCTTTTAACATCCGGACATATTGCTTTGCAATGTCATATAGATTATAGGAGGCCATGCAAAATTTTAAGCAACTCTAGAAGTTTAATTCTTCTAATGTGATTTTTTCTATCGTTCAACAATCCAGTTTACAGTTAAAGCCTTCTTGTTTTATGTCTCTTTGACAGGCAACTATTAAAGAGGAATCTGTCAGGAACTTTATCACCAGCACTTGGCAGCTTATATCAAATGCTGATATTGTAAGTTGCTTATTGAAACTCAAATTATATAATCATCTTGGTAATTGTGCTTTAGTTTTGTAGTTTGGTTTTTAGTTTTTCTTGTTAACTAGCATATATATATTATTTCTTTTTCTTGACTTCAATTTACAGAGATTTCATGTGGAACAAGATTACTGGGACTATACCAAAAGAGATAGGAAATATTAAGTCTCTGAAATTGCTGTAAGTTGAAGATGCCATCTGCCAGAAACTGTTTCTGGTCTTGTTTTTCAATTAAGATAATTTGTTTAAGAATTTTTGGTGTTCCACAAAATAATTGTTCCATCATGATCATGAAATGAGTGATTACTAGATTGTCCAACGTAGGGAATGGCCCGCGTTCTGAATGGGCCTTAGGAATATGGATGTCAAAGATCCTAGTTTGCCAAATTAGGAATCCAATTTGATGCGTGAGATAAAGAGTGAGATTGAGAGCAAGGAGAGCTTAAGAGGTGAGGACTCTCAAGCCCGAGCCCTCTCTAGGTAATGTATTGCTATATTTTACCTTCTCTCCAACACCCCAATTCCTAACATCTAGACTTGTCAAAAATTGGAAATTGTAGTCGTTACTTGTTTTGGATCAGAGATTTGCTAAAATGATATGTTTTGCTTTCTTCCTTGTTCCAGGCTGCTGAATGGAAATCAACTTACAGGTCCCCTGCCTGAAGAACTTGGTTATCTTCCTCAATTGGACAGGATACAGATAGACGAGAACAAAATATCAGGACCGATACCTGTATCATTTTCAAACTTGAATAGAACAAAACACTTGTGAGGATCTCTCTTGATGTTTGACTGCAAGGCTTTAGTTGATGCATTTTAATTTTTATGCTTGTAACATCTGTGAAATTTGGTGCTATTGTTGCTATTTCCAGTGCTAGGTGATATATTTTGATTCCAATGTTTTCTTTGAGCAGCCACATGAATAATAATTTACTTAGTGGACAAATCCCGCCTGAGCTGTCAACCCTTCCAATGCTAGTTCACTTGTAAGTTTCGGAGGTCTATTGTCTTTGCCACTATAAAACATTTGCACTTCATTTATGTTATGAATTCTGCAGGTTGCTGGACAATAACAAATTATCAGGCTATCTCCCACCACAGCTTGCACAAATGCCGAGTTTAAAAATAATGTATGCTATTTTTGCTGCTTCAAATGTGTGTTTCTAAAAAAAAAATTCTCATCATGCATTGGCTTGAAAGAATTTGTTTAGACTAATTTCCCGCTTTCTTGCTTGATTCTTTTGCAAAAATTTTGCATGGACAAGTTTTGCCTTTCAGCTGTGATACTAAAGTAGCTAGTGATTGGAGTCGTGTTAGACTTTATATATCCAAAAGGCACCAAACTTGAATTGGATCCTTTAGCTTGTATGCAGCCTTGTTGAAATAGAAACCAGTTGCTGGTTACAGAAAAGTAGATGAAGCCGGAGAGTAAATCTATGAGTATAAATTTTTCAGGGCAGGCACTATGGAACAGACTGCTCAAATGAAGCCAGAAAGAACTTGCTTAGCCAATGCAGTAGGAAATTGCAATTCATCAAGTTTTTCATTTGGTCATGCACAATAACTACATATTCACAGTTTCAAATGAAAAAATGTAACATATAGCTCAGACTGTAAGTAGTGGTATAATAGTGACAGCATTAATACTCAACACATTGTATAGCATAATTTGAAGGAGGGTCTGGAAAAAAGAGAACACCATGGCGAATAATGGACATAAACTTTGATCTTTAGCTTTACTATGCAGAATACAGTAACTAAATTTCTATTTACATGTGGTGTCATTTGCACTTTACTTCTCCCCATGCATGAAGTAAAACTTCTTCATCCTTGATATTGAAGAACATTGACATTTTTGTCATTTATCCTGATACTTCTTTCAGCCTAATTTCTCTTCGTTTGGTTGCAGTCAACTTGATAACAACCACTTTGAAGGCACTATACCTCCTTCGTATGAGACCATGAAAAATTTGTTGAAAATGTGAGCATTCCTTCAATTTCATCTCTGCTCCGGAATTGGTTGAAATGTCCACATACAAGGCAAATCATTTTAGTCTCTTTCTGGGTATTTTAATTATACATGAGATTATAGCTAATAGTAGTGAGAGGATCTTATGCAGAGAATGTGGCAAATGATGATTATTACATTTTGACGTTAAATGTTATATAATGGATGGTGGCAAGCAAGTTTCCTGAGATGACTTTTTCAGTTTATCAAGAAATATGGAGGTTCCTTTTTTGTCCTCTTTGGTATCAATACCCTGTGATCCCTGAAAAGCTGCCTTCTCAACCACATCATCGTGATTAGGCTCTAGAACCTTATTTTATTGCTATAATTCGTTAAGTACAATAAATAAACAAATTAACATCTTCTCTACAAGTTTAAGCTTTTAGATGAGGTGGTAACTCTAAGATGATATCAGAGCTTGGAAGGCAAACAGCACAGGTTCGATCCTTACTGCCACCCATTTAAAAAAAAATATTAAATTATTCACGTGCAAGCTCTAAAAAAATCATGCTGCATGTGAGGAGGCGTGTTAAGTACAATAAATAAACAAACTAATATTATCTACAACTTTAAGCTTTTAGACGAGGTGGTAACTCTAAGATAATTGAACACCATGATGAGGGTTTTTCCCTCTTTTTTGAAAACTGATCTATAGACATGATATTGACTCTGTTTGATTTTTAATAATGAGGACTTAATGATCGAGATAGCCAAACTAAATTTTTCTATCCCATGGATTTTAATATTTTCCAGAGCTTTGTATTGGATGACGAGGATGAGCATACCTGCATAAATATGAAAGAATACTTGGAATTATTTAAGCTAATATTTGTAACAATTAAATTTGCTTATGTCAGGAGTCTCAGAAACTGCAGCCTGCAAGGGCCACTTCCAAACATCAGCAAGATACCTCAACTCACTTATGTGTAAGTCTGTATGTAGAATCATTTAATATTGTAGAAATTCCTTTCAAATTGCCAAAATTGACACTGGATATCGATTAGCATGCCATTACTGGAAGACATTTGCTTGTCAAAATTTTTCCTGTCAGCACATACAGGAACTTCATATCCTAACTGATGATGCAATGATACAGAGACCTAAGCTTCAACCAGCTTAATGGATCCATACCGCCAGACAAGCTGTCTGACAATATCACAACTATGTAAGGACATGATCTTTGGCTTTATTGATGCTTAATCTGATTGACTTTCATAAGAAATCTACAGTCCTTGAAATTTCATCATATATTAGCCTTTTGAAAGTAATATTTATTTACATTTTTGCTGTGCAGTAATCTATCATACAACGACCTTAATGGAAGTATTCCATCCTACTTCTCGAGTCTTCCGCATTTGCAGAAATTGTGAGCAGTTTTTCTAGCCTATTTGTATTGATTTTCTGTTCTGAAGTTGTAGTGTGCATGTGTTTTCTCTTGATAGGACAAGGTCTAATGTCCACTCTGCACTCAATGTGTTTAGCGATGTTAAATTTTTCTTTCCTGAAATACTCGAGGAAACATATAAGTTAACCAGTGTTGTTCCTATTGCAGGTCACTCAGAAATAATTCATTAAGCGGTTCCGTTCCATCCATCATTTGGCAAAATAGGACTCTTAATGGAACCGAGACACTTACCGTGTAAGACCTAAAGTGGAAAAGTTTAACCATTCAGATTTCTATTAAAATTCGATGACTTCATGTTTCGAATAAAATTTCTTGTTACTAAATCACTAGCATGTGTCGATGTTGCAGTGACTTGCAGAACAATAATTTAACAAACATTTCAGGCACTCTGATCCTCGCTCCAAATGTCACTGTTAGGTTGCCAACTTGCAAATTGTCTACTGATGTGCTGAATTAACATGCAAGTATATCTGACATTTTAATATGATATTGGGTCTTTCTCTAAACATTTTCAGGCTTCAAGGGAACACCATATTATGCGCAAATGCCAGCCTAACTGAGTTCTGCAGATCCCAAGATCAAGATGTCAATCGATACCAATCCAATTTGATCCATCTTATCAGTCTCTTGACACCAGGAAACTCCAGCAGTTGTCCACCTCAACGGTGCCAACCTCCTTATGAATATGCCCCACCATCTACTGTTACTTGTTTCTGTGCCGCACCTTTGCTTGTTGGGTATCGTTTGAAGAGTCCGGGATTCACAAATTTTGATCCATACAGATCTCGCTTTGAGAACTATCTGACCGATGGTCTCGAATTGAACCGTTATCAGCTTGAAATTAATTCAACTGCGTGGCAAGAGGGTCCTCGGCGGCTGCGGATGTACTTGAAGATTTTTCCAGTATTTGATAATAGCAGCAATAAGTTCAATGTGAGTGAGGTTTTTAGAATTCAGAGCATGTTCACAGGATGGGATATTGGTGATGATGACCTTTTTGGACCTTATGAACTTCTCAATTTCACTCTTCAAGGACCTTATGCACCAGGTTCGTCCCCTTATCTCTCCTTACTCCACATGTTCTGCTGAGGTTTCTAAATTGACAATCTATAGCATGATGATTGCCTCATTTTTGTTGGTGGAGGAGGTCCATTTCTTCAACAACCACACTATCTAAATTGCATTGCCTTTTTGAAGGTATGCAGAAGAGCTCTAGAACATTATGCTCTCTATAATGTACACGAGAATGAATAAAACCAAGTTTAATAGGATCTGTAAGATAGACTTTTACAGATGATATAAACAAATGATTATGTCCATTTAGAAATATGGGCTGTCAAATTTCTTTGCATATGCAAATTGGAGATGGTTTTCCTGGTAATGGCATGGTTATCTACCAGTGATTGGACACTAGCTGGCTTAACTATCACATTTTAGAATGTCTTAAATTGTTCAAATTTGTAAAACCTAATAAAATTCATAAATCCACGGGACTCTTCTACAATTTCTCATTTGAGAATTCTTTTAATAAATGACTAATTGTCCATGACTCTTTTTTTTTTTTAATTTCTTCTTTTATGACTATTTTTGTCGAATTTCTTCTGTTACTATTTGCGGATGGATATTGGTTTGTAGGGAATGATGGGTTAGGTTGATTTTAAATGTTCTTTGATGGATTGAACTTTGGCTGGCTTGCTATAAATACCTTGATTTGTGTTAGTGAATAACAAATACTGTTCACGTTATACCAATATATGTGAACCTCCCTTTTAGAGTGTGTAAAAATTCTTCCTTTCACTGCAGTGGTTCCCACCTCTCCATCTTCTGGTTTAAGCAAGGGTGCAATAGCCGGCATTGTACTAGGGTCAATTGTGGGTTCAGTTACACTTTCTGCATTTGTCTCACTGCTCATCTTTAGACTGAATATGAGGAAGTACCAAAGAGTTTCAAGAAAGCGCCACGGTAAGTATATCAGGGTTTTAGATATGTGACTCTCTTTAGTTTATTTATTCCTAAATCCTCTCATGATTTCTAAATCAAATTACCAATGATGAAGTGTATTAATATTATGTTTTCTGCAACTGAAGGTGTATCACGAAAAGGAAAAAGAGAAAAGAGAGAGTAGAAGCAAAATATATTTACTTGACATTTGGGGGAATACAATATTATTTGTATTGTTCTGGAGAACTGAAATGAATGGTCGTAAGGAATAAACAGTTAGTTGTGAATTTTTCAAATTATTATGATGATATAAGTTGCTGAATTTTTAATGCTCAGTCGCAATATTTTCCGGATTCTCAAGTCACATAGGAAGCACATAATTTCTTATGAGACAAAGAAAATTAGTATGATTAGTTATAGTGGCGCACCAAGACAGCATATTTACCAATGCACTTTAGATTGACCCATTCCTTTTACCGAAAAGCTGAAAAGTGATATAACTTGTCACTCTACCACAAGAGAGATGGTCACCTCACTATTAATTATTGGATTTACCAATCACTTGGGTTTCATGTGGCATAAAGTGCCCTCGAAGGTTACAAGACCCTTGAACATGGAGGAAATAAAATGTACATATGCTTTATCACATTCTTAGTGGCTTGGGACTCATTATGCTTCCAACATGATAAACATCTCAAAGTTGACCAATCTGAAGGCTTGAGATATGTGTCTTGTCATTGCAGGGGTCTCAATTGGTTTAAATTTGAGATCAGATCATAATATCTGCTTGTAGTGTATTTCAGCTGTGTTTAATATCTACTTTCAGATTTCATAATTGCTATTAGATTCTGGAAATGCTATGTAGTTATAAAGAAGCCCATAGGTGGGGACAAGCTAAAGCTTGTTAGTTTTTTAGCACAATGCTTAGCTTACGCTCTTCTTTCTTCTGAATTTGTTTACTTGGCATATCTTAATCATATGTGTCAGCAGTTTGCTTAATACAGGAAACAAATAAGCATTGGTCAATAGTCTGAGCCAAGAGGATTCTCTTGTTTTTAGTAAAGTTCTTTGAAAAGGAACATTTTCCTATATGAGTATCTTTAATTAAAGCAAGCTAAGTTATTAATCGGATAATTTCCAGGACAAAGCTGTATATAGTATAATTTCTCATCATGATTATAACTTCTGATCCACAATATATTGCAGCATCAAAGATGTCCATCAAAATCGATAATGTTAAAGACTTCACTTATCAAGAAATGGTCCTTGCAACAAATAATTTCCATCAATCTAGTGAGGTCGGACAAGGTGGGTATGGAAAAGTGTATAAAGGTATCCTGGCTGATGGAACAGTTGTTGCTATAAAGCGTGCTCAGGAGGGATCGTTGCAGGGTGAAAAGGAGTTTCTTACAGAAATAGAACTGCTGTCAAGGTTGCATCATCGGAACCTGGTGTCTTTGATTGGATACTGTGATGAAGAAGGTGAACAGGTACTTTGATGCTCTGTATGTTCAGATTACCCACTTGTAACTAGTTCTGTGCACTCACTTCCTTCATTTGTTTGAGATCAGATGATGGGCATAACTATGATTGAGGCAGAAATATAAGTGCTGTTGACACGTAATAAGAAGTGTGTTGATAACACTAATTACCAATATGTACTCAATGTCAAGGATCACTGGATTCAGATGACTTAGACTTTTCCGTGCATAAAAGCCAATATTCTGAGTGCTGCTTCCATAGTACAACTATAAGCTATGAAACTCTGTTACAGGCTAAAATCTTCTCATTACTTTTTGCTGTCTGCATGCAGATGCTGATCTATGAGTTCATGCCTAATGGTACTTTGAGGGATCACCTCTCTGGTACTTTCTATAAACATTATCTTTAAATTGTTTTGTATTTTCCATTCTGACATGCTATATGGGTATTTACTGGCCAATTAGCATGCAAGTGATTCTGAATAGTGAGCACTGTCATGGATGTACAAGGGGCATGACAAATATGGAGTTGCTTAAATGCTGATAATGACTTATTTAAGTCTTTCTTCTAGCCTCCCTTTGTTAGATGCAAATGTAATACCTCATTTGCCTGGGGAGTTGCGGGTGGATGGGGGTGGTTTTTGTGGCGGTTCCTCGATGGATATATGGAAACAAGTTACTTTGGAATATCATGTGGACATGTGAATATTCTTATGCTTTGACGTTTGACCAGTTACCATTTTATGGTATTGCAGGCAAGTATGAAGAATCACTGACTTTTCCTTTAAGGTTGCGGGTGGCGTTAGGCTCTGCCAAAGGCATCCTTTACCTACATACTGAAGCTAATCCTCCAATATTCCATCGGGATATTAAAGCTAGCAACATATTGTTGGACTTGAAATATAATGCCAAGGTTGCTGATTTTGGACTTTCAAAGCTTGCTCCAGTCCTTGAAACTGAAGGATCTGTACCTGGTCACGTATCAACTGTAGTTAAAGGCACTCCTGTAAGAGTTATTCACTTTTATGAGACATTGCATGGTTCTGCTTCTTCTGGTATAAACATCCAATTATTTATCAGCTTGTATAATTTCTTCTCCGAACCTCATAAGTCCAATTTGTACTTGTACTAGAATGGGATGGTGTGAAGAAATGTAGAAGAGCAAGAAAGAAAATTGAAATGATGGAAAGTTGGAACAAGCAGTTGATTAAACAGTACAGGATGACAATAATTAAGTCGATATTGCATTTTTCGTGTTTGACGTGCTGACACCAAATGCATGTTTTTCAGGGTTACCTTGATCCAGAGTATTTCTTAACTCATAAGCTGACAGACAAAAGCGATGTTTATAGCCTTGGCGTTGTATTTCTCGAGCTATTGACTGGAATGCAACCAATTTCACATGGCAAAAACATTGTCAGAGAGGTAATATCTCATTGCATGCTCATAGTTCACGGTGCAGACTTAACAGCGCTATGTATTTTCCACTTTATCATAAGCCAAATCTAACTTATTCGTCCTAACACTTTCACAACCCAACTGTATGAATAACTTACTCTGTGCTGTTTTACATAATCTTTGCCAATATGCTCAGGTCAACAATGCACTTCGTTCGGGTATGATATTATCAGTCATTGATCCGCGAATGGGATCATATCCTTCTGAATGTGTGGAGAAGTTCATAACTCTTGCTCTCAAGTGTTGCCAAGACGAAACAGATGCCAGGCCTTCGATGGCTGAAGTTGTTCGAGAACTTGAAAGCATATGGCTAATGATGCCGGAGTCTGACACAATAATGGCAGAGTCCTTGATCACTGACCCTCAGAAGGTTGTAACGCCTCCGTCTTCGTCCACTTCATTGAAAAATCCTTACAGTACGTCCGATGTCTCTAGCAGTGACCTTGTCAGTGGTGCCGTGAACACCATTGTACCAAGATAATTCAATAGCTACTTAGTTGTATATATAGTTCAGATTCCATTTTCTGCAACATATGTTGCTGCAGGGTCTTAATGTTTAGGAAACATCAAAATGCTTAGAATTTTTCTTGTTGTGAATATCTTGATTTTTAAGTTACTCCTGGAAACTTTTGTCATTAAAATGACAACTTACATTACACTGCAGAGACATCATATTGTCAATGCCGCTAGAATCTGTCTTCGTAGATTTGCTGAATTGTTATCCAGCCAGAATCTAAGTCTTCTAGAAATTATTTCTGCACAGAAAAGGTCCTAAGAGTCGGAGTTTGACCTTGAAAAAGTTGTCATCGTGTGAGTTAGAGATAAATTAATAAGTTTAGGTAACGGTAAAGTTAACACTATGTATAATAAATCTCAAAATGATTGTAGTGAACGTCTTTGTACGTTTGCTGAATCGTCACCTGGCTGAATTCAAGTTTCGTACAAATTGTTTCTTTACTAAATAACACCTGTAATGGGGAGCTTTAATGATGGAAAACTTTTTGCTACTTGATTTGAAGGTTATGAGTTTGAATATTGAAATAAGTATAATTTCATATGAAGTAGATCACAAATCGAGTAGTTAAAATTACATATAATAGACCCCAAAGTGATCAAACAGGTAATTTCTTTAAAACTTTCTTTATTTTTTTGGGTTCTATTGGAGACCAAAGTTAGTTAGAATCTCAGGTAAAATCC
The DNA here is from genome assembly GCA_028554755.1 of Cordia subcordata. Classification (NCBI taxonomy): domain Eukaryota; kingdom Viridiplantae; phylum Streptophyta; class Magnoliopsida; order Boraginales; family Cordiaceae; genus Cordia; species Cordia subcordata. The sequence continues at coordinate 18,750,254 of JAPTOF010000007.1, forward strand.
AAGTCCAAATGAGGTTGCAAAAGGCCGTATCACTAATCCAACTACACAATTGTCAGCTCTTCTATGCAAATGTTGGAACCTGATGCATCTGTTGTAGCCCAAGATCCTTTTACAATCTCCCAATAGGGGTCTAAAGGGGCTAATAGAAATAATAGGACCATTTACCAAATCAAAAGTGGCCAAAGAGTCGATCTTAATAGTGAAATAATCGAGTTAAAAGATTCCGCTACGCTCAACTCCTTTCATAAAGTGATAAATTCTGCTTTATTATTGGATACAATTCCAATATTGAATGTGAAACCTACCTAAAACTTTTCTAATTACACCCAAAATTTTTAAATCTTCTACTTTCTTATTAATCTCATTTTTAGGATAAAATATATTATAAGTCATCACTTTTGATCATTTCATATCTTGCTATTCCTTTTGAGCATACTTGCTCTAGATACGAAAGCACTTTGTAGCTTCTCAGCCTACTAAACTATAATCGTCTCCAATGCAGTCCATTATTTTTATCCTCATCTTCTCGGTTTTTAGATATCATGGGTTGGCCTGAAAAAGAGGTTATATAGCTTCAAATTTGATTATTTTAATTGGAAAATAGGCGTCTGCATTATAATAAGTGTGACCTTATTCTTTATTAATTAGAATTCTCTTTCTTATTTATCCTCTAATTTTGATAATACTTTTTGGCATCTTTCGATTCAAGTCAAACGTACAACGGATTGGATTGGAAGAGCGATTCAAATAGGTTCTCTTCCTTTTAAAAGTAATTGATGCTTATGAGTAGTTTTTTATGCTTACAAACAAATATTAAATAAGTAGAGAAGTGTTCGAATAAAATGTCTTTATAAGTTGTTGACATGCTTGGTAAATATATGCTTACAAGTAGCAGAATTTGTTACAATATTAAAAAGGACTTTTCATTAATTAAAAGTAATTATTTATGTATTTCTAATGGGTACAAACATAATTATATTTGGTCAACTCTTAGTGCTTAGAAGCAGTTAAAAAAAAATTTGGGGGTGGTGCTTGCTTTAGGATTCTTATAAATCAACTTTACTTACTTATAAGCAGAATTTGTCAAACGTGCAAATTTTATTGTTCTACTACTTATATGCAGGTTTAATCAACTTATAAACACTCCCAAACACCCTTAAATTGCGTAATAAACTCTTTTTGCTAGTAAAATACTTTAATCCATTTCAAACTAGGCTGGCATTACAAGATACAAAGACATTTTTGATGTGGCAGGTGCAGGCAAGAAAAGTAAAATGATCAAGTGGATGCTTCTTAGTTTATGATTAACAGATAATTATATAATAGTAAATACTTTTGGCACGAAAGTCAACACAACACGGACAACTTTTGAAACATCCGAGAAATGAAAGATGTACGCTGTCTGGTCTAGCATTAAATCATGTCTCACTTCCATTATCATATAATTACGAAATTATTAATCAGAGATGGGCAATAATTAAATCGCTTGAAGCTATTTCAACCTTTATTTTTGTTTTATTCGCTCATCATTTAGCCTAGAATAAAATGTATTTATCCTTATATTTTGTCAAAATTGCATAAAACTCTTTCTATTTTTATAGTTCATAAATACTTTCTTATACTATAAAAGATATTGTTAATACATCCTTATACTATAAAAATGTTATACAATCGCTCAACGTTGTGGTATGAGCACGAAGACTGATACAAAAAAAAGATGTATGGTGCCCATTAATAAAGGTATGGGTATTCTGATTGTTTTGAAGATTATTTCTTTCTTTACACTATTATTTATAGTGTAAATGTATGATTTTTCTTTATTTTACTAAATTTGAGAGTCAAAAAAAGAAACTGAATCAAGATAAAAGAAATTTAAGGGGTAAAAAGATAGGTAAAGTAGAAGCCCAAAATATGAGAAAGGTGAAACTAATGATTCTTAAGGGGTAAAAATGCACATTACCTTATGTAATTTATCTAATTAGTTAATTGCTCTATATTTTAAAACTTACAGCATTATGCTTTTATCTCTTTTAGAAAATGGCACATAGCCTCCTAGATGTTCTCCATAAAAAAATAACTTATTCTACATTATTCGTGTCTTTTTTTTTTTACATATATATGCGTTAAAATTTGCAATATACTATATATCTTTACAAAATATACCGTTATTTTTAGTTAATGACATTCAAATAATAACGGAAAAAGAGGAGATCTTGTCACATTTTGAAAAGTATAGAGGTCTAAAAAGATAAGGTTTAAAAATAGAGACGAGTACTTAACTAAATAGACAAATCACAGAAAAGTAATTAACTAATAATAAATCAAACCATCGAGATATTCTGTTATATTTTATTCTCATCTTCTTGGGCTTTAGATATCATGGATTGACCCAAAGAAGAGATTATATAACTTCAAATTCGTAATTTTAATTGAAAATCCAAGCATCTGAACTTTTTATAAGACTTGTGACCTTATCCTATACTAATCAGAATTCTTTTATTATCTATGATCTTGATTAGTCTTTTGCGTGTTTCAATTCAAGTTAACTATGTGATAAATTAGATTAAATGAACAATTTGAATAGGTTCTCTTCCTTTCAATTGGACTACTAAATTGTCAAATGAACTCTTTTTACTTGTGAAATAAGATGTGGACATTATTAACATTGATTACTAAATTTTATCGTCTTTTGTAAATGACGAAAGAAAATATCAAATGATTGATGATCATTTGTGTGTGTTTTTGAGTGCGTGGCACGTTCTTGAACGTACTTTTAATCCATTTCACACAAGGCTGGCATTACAAGAACCGAAAACAAAAGTAAAATCAAGTGGATGCTTCTTAGATAAGATTAAGAAATAATGACTTCCGACAAAAAAAAAAAAAGAAATAATGACGACAACAACAAGAATAAACATTTAACATGAAAGTCAACACAACTTTTGAAAGTTGAAACGTCCGCCAAATGAAAGATGTAATGCCGTTTTGTTTTGAGGTAAGCATCAAAATCATGATTCACTTCCATTATAAGATAATTACGAAATGAATCTTGTTAAATGGTCAAAAAATGCTTGGCAAAAAATAATCAAAATTGACTAAAAGACTTTTTCATTCTTATTATACCATTTATATTCTCTCTCCTCATTTCACTACTTATATTCTTTCTCCTCATTATACAACTCACATCATTGTTACACCAGACTCTCTCTCTCTTCATTTCTCTCACTCGTATTTGCTTTTCTTTTATTTAGTTCAAAAAGCCTTTATGTTTTATTCCTCCGAATTTACACCAATAATTTTTATATAAATGTCACTCCAAAAAAATTGTTTGTAAAATAAAATAAATTTACACAATTATCGATAAGGCATCACCAGGTTCAAATTTTGTTTATAAATGTTTACGTTAAAATATTATGAAAATAATTTGAGATTATAAAATGTTAATATAATTATAACAAATTATTTATTAGCTTATCGTTCTAACTTTATATTATTATGAGAAAATTTTATAGTTATTTCTTTAGATGTGATTTTTTTAAAGATTGCTTAAGTAGAAAGGCTAATAAGAGTGTTGCATAACTAGTTTCTATGCATTATATGATTGAGAAGCAATTCACTAATATAGAGTCATTGTTGTCAATCAAAAAATATGAAGCTTATGATATATTAGTGATATGGAAAATAATAAGTAACTAAAGTACTTCTTTTAGCAGAAAATATTATAAGAAAGAAAAAATAAAAGGTTAGAGTAGAGGAAAAAGAGACATAAGAATATGATGAAGAAAAAAAAGATAAGGTATAAGAATATATTATAAAGAGAGAAAATGATATTATAGAAAAGAAAAAGCTCAAATAATTATTAAATAAATTAAGAATTCCTAGAATTTTATGCGGTAAGATTAAGTATTCCATATAAAAACTTGACCAATTAAACATTATTATAAATAACTAAAAATTTGACAAAATATCACAACAAGAATTCCAAGTTTCAAAACTAAAAAACAAAGAAAGAAGATTAAGATAAATATTTGAAAAAAAAAAGTTACTCTTAGTAATTGTGTCAAGGTCATGTCTTAAAATGTTCACCCACTAACAAGAAAAGAATATTAAGGAAAAATTTTATATAAAACTATCTTGCAAAAAAAAAAAAAGAATATAATGTAATCTTCTCTATTATGATTAATATGCTAAATTTGAGGCACAACTACAAATCACACAAGCAAACTTTTTTTTTTTTTGGGGGTGGGGAGGGGCCAGGGGGAGCTAAACAAATTTTTCTGTTTAATTAAATACATAAAAAAAAAAATAGAGCTTAGGTGACTAGGACAACCAGATCTCTCCTAGCTTCACTTTTGTATGAGAGACTATTTTACTAAATAATAAAATTAGAATAAATAGTTTTTAGTAGGTCAAAGATACTAAAAAAAAATTAAAAAATCTATTTTTATGTGTTATTGAATAGGGTTAAGTGTTTCAAGTTTAAAATTTTTAACTAGTCTCTAATTAAAAAAGGAACAAATCATCAACAATTAGAGGTAGAAGTTTCCATCTTTAATTTAGGGATAGCTATTTTCATTTCTTCCCCTCTCCCTCTCTCTCTCTCTCTCTCTCTATATATATGCACATACATACAAATATTTGAAAAAATTTATAATAAATATATTTGGAGTAACTAAGACAAAAAAAAAAATTATAACAATTGTCTTATAATTTTGTAACGCCCCATCCCACATTGGTTCTTTGTGAGATTTGTGTGCACTTTATAATGCATTAGGTTCACTATTATTGTCATCCCCGGCTTAAGTATTTTGGGCCAGTAGATTAGGCTCAAGTGTGGTGGCAGGCCAGTAGTTGAGTCTAGGCCGTTACAGGTGGTACTAGAGCAAACTCTGGGTGGATTCCACACCATTTGGGATTCTGGGTTGTGGTTTTGTTCTGTTTGTGTTTGGACCGCGACGAGAACGTCGGGTCTTTAAGGGGAGGAGTCTATAACGCCCCATCCCACATCGGTTCTTTGTGAGATTTGTGTGCATTTCATAATAACTTGGGTTCACTAATACTGTTATTTAAGCATTTTGGGCTAATAGATTAGGCTCAAGTATGGTGGCAGGCCACTATTGGGTCTGGGTCATTACTAAGTTTAACTACAAATGTCAACGATTATTAATAATAATATTTTCCATGCAAGAATAATAAACATTAAATCTATAAACCTAATTTTCAAATAACTTTAACTTTCTAGACTAATAATTGAGAATAAAGTTTTCAAAAAAGATAAACAATATTGACTGTAATTAGAGATATATATCGTTGTATATAATTTAAAGATGGCCTTTTCTGTCACTACACCTATAAAATTAAAAAGAATTACATATATCAATAAATATTGATAATAAAGTTTTGTTTCTAACAATGGTAATTATGAACTTATAATTCTGTTTAAATATACATGATTCTAAGTTTGAAAAAAAATAACTTTATACACTGATGATTACTTTTTTCTAAATAAAGTGTTTAAATCTTTTTACTTGACAAATATAATAATTGTCTTCTACTAAATGATGTATCTAATCACACATGACATTGTTTTGTCTCGAAACATAACTACAAATTAAAAAAAGTACAGATGAAAATTATTGATAAAAAGTAGGAACAACAATGGCGTCTATGCTAAGATGGTATTTGGAGTCTCTATTTTTCTCTCTTTCTTTTTTTTCTTAAATAACTTTTTATACAATAATTCTTTTATTTTAATTTTTTTTATAATTTAATTTTTTGCTATATTATAATTTCTATTTTTTTTCTCACCATATGCTCTTTTTGAAGAAGTATTGACAAAAATTACTTTTTTGATTTTACAATAATGAACCTTATATCTACTAATTGTTTAACTTTTCAATTTCTTGAATAATAATAATAATTTCTGTTTAAAAATAAATTTTAATTATTAACCATATAAATTATACATATAGCTACATTAATAACAATAATTTTTTCTAATTTTACAACAACAATATTCCTTGCTTATGTGTTATGAATACTGAGATTTTTTATATGATTCACTGATTAAATTAAAACCTATAAATATTATTTTACTTAAATTTATAAATTTTTTAACTTTTTTATAGTAATATTATTTGGTTTAAAAAATAAAATTTAATAATCCACTACATAACTTTTATGATGATAGAGCTATGTTGACATATACATAAATATATCTACTTTTTTCAGGTCAAACATTAACACATCTTTTTCACATAGGCTCTTCCATATCAACATAATTATTAATTAAATTTAGTTTTAGGGGGTTAGATTATATCTTGTATATAGGTTTTACTTTAAAATAATTTTATCTCTTATCCTTATCTCTTTATCTTTTGAATCCTTAGAAACATAGCATATTTTATCATTTAGGAGAAATCGTCCTTGTATATAAGGTTAGATGATGATCATCCTTAACTATGTGTTTTAAGGTGTTAAATGAGATGTGTTTTTCAATAATAATTTTATTTTACAAATTGATATTTATTTGTCAATGTATTGAAAATGATGGTAATTATGGTAGCAGTTGATAGGTAATAATAATGAAAGAGAAAAAGTTATAATTTAATTTTAAAATCTTACTTTTTTATTAAGGGTAGATTAGATATTAGGCATGTTAAAATGGAACAAAATTACAATTTTGTCCCTATTTTGACTATTTTTCGCCAAGCCTTTTTGTCCACAAATTTTTTTTCGTTACGAAATCATTCATCAAAGATGGGCAATAATTAAGTCGCTTGAAAAGCTATTTCAACCTCTTGCTATTGTTTTATGCACACATCATTTTCCCTTGCAGACTAGTTTTGCACTTCACATCATACTTTCGTTTGTGAAAATTCTTTTAAAATCGCTATCGTTTTTGTTAAAACTAAAAAGGAAAAAGAAAAGAGAAAAGAGACTGCGTGTAGACTAAAAAAAATATATGCATATTAAAAATAATATGGCTCATTAATCATTATTATTGGTGGCTTTAAAAGAGAAAGATAGAATAGTAATGATTACATCTTCAATGTTTTGTAAATAGTGAATATAACAGCAAAGTTTATTTATAGCGCTATTAATTTCGCTGATACAACTGTAAAATGAGAAAATTAAAAATTATAATATACCAATCCCTTTGTGATCTACCATTAGTGTATAACACGCCTTTATAGTGCCAAAAGTCCCATAACAAGCTCCTATGATAAGTAAAAGTTCCACGTGCACTTCTCATACCGTCTACACCCTTAAAGGTATTAAAATTTAGGGTAAAGTACGTCAGACCCCCTTGTGGTCTATTACAAGTGTACAATACATCCCTGTAGTGCCAAAAGTCCCACAACTAACTCCAATGATAAATAAAAGTTTCATGTGTGCCCTATACTGGTTATATCCCTCCTAACGGTATTAAAATTTACATAAAAAAAACATTAATAGCATTCGCCCATTTGTTCAATTTTCTTTTATTATCATTATTATTATTATTATTATTATTATTATTATTATTATTATTATTATTATTATTATTATTATTATTATTATTATTTTATTTTATTTTCAATTAAATTTTTTGATAAAAAATTATTTTTTGATTAACTTATTTTTTTTTGTATTATCAAACACAAAATAATTTAAAAAATACTTTTTAATATATTTTCAGAAATATTTTTGCAAACAAATGGATCATTAATGGTCGAAAATGTTAAAGCTTATACCTCATTGGTTTGGCTAGATTTGAGCTTTTAACGATGTAGCCATCATCGAATTAAGTATTTGATTATATTTTTAGATTAATTAGAACTTATTTCGTGACATACTAATTTTTTCAGCCAACCAAAACCAATACTCAATAAAAAGAAAAAAGTCATTTGTTCCGAATATCGAAAACACAAAATTGAGATTTCTATACAAGTAAATAAAAGCAACATAAGAATGTAATTTTTAGATTTTCACAATTTTCTCAATATTGCAAAAATAGTTTTTAAGCATTTAATGTATGATAATACAGAAAAATAAGTTAAAAAATATTTGCCTATAAAAAAGTTTAATTAAAAATAAAATAATAATGATGATAATGATGACGACGATGGAAAATTGAACAAGTAAAGTAAGGCTATTAACGTCTTTTTAATGTAAATTTAATACAAAAGGTAAACAGTAAGGAGTATGTGTAGAATTTTTACTCACCACAGGGGTCTATTATGGGGCTTTTGGAACCACAGGGGTGTACTGTGCACTTATAATATACCGTAGGGGGTCTAGTATATTTTACCTTAAAATTTATATATAAAAAGACATTACTAACTTTATCCACTCTTTCAGCTTTCTATTATTTTATATTATTACTATTATTATTATTAATAATAAAATGGATCAAAAGAATAAGAAAAGAACAAAGGACAATTAAATAAAAAGTCTTGTCTTTGAAGCTCAATTAAAGAAAAAAGTGATGCATGCAAAAAGGAAAAAAAAAATTGATATGATGTACTTCAAAAGAATTAAAAAAATAAACTAAAGAATAAAAACATAACACGAAATCTCTAAATTTGTCATGAAGTTACATAGTTTAGTTTATGGCCATAGTATATAGCATACTTTAGCTCACGCAACATAATAGTAAAAATCAAGGGATTCATATATTTGATGAAAAAGAAAAGGGCTCATATAGAATAGAAAACACACAAAAAAAAAAAAAAAAGAGAGAGAGAGAGAGAGAGCGAAGAGATTTCGGCGTTTGTTTATTCCTCCATAGTACATCTCGAGAAAGAATCAACATAGAGTTTAAAACTAAGAACCGAAAGAACAGCAATTGAAGTGAAATAGAGCATTTTTAGTTGTTTTGTAAAAGTAGTATTAACTCGTTCCCAGAGTTTGTCAACGAATTCTCTAGTTCCCAATGGTCATTTCTGACAAAGAATTAATGGGCACTTAATGGTGAGAATCCAGATTTCATTGGCAAAATATGAGAATTTGGGACGAATTCTTCCCCAATCTTATCCATCTTCAAATTTTTCCCTCACTCATTTTCTCTCTACCCAAGCCTTTAAACCTCTAAAAAACAGGTTTTTGCCATAATCTTGTAAGTTTTTGAATTTTTGTTTATTTATTTGTATTATATTAAACTTTTAAGTCATATATGTTACTTTATATGAGTTGTTTATTATGTCTTGGTGATGCATATGTTATTTTTTATATATGTTTTGGTTAAGATTACTTTTAGTTTATATATTTCTTGTTAAATTTGAATAATTTTTTATATGTTAGTTTTTAAAGTATTGTGTTATTGTTATGATTTATATATTAACAATATTAGGAAGTGAAAATTAGAAAAAAAAATAGGAATTTAAAATTAAGAATTGAATTTAAGGAATATTAGGAATACTAGTGTTACTAGGAATATTAAGAATATTAGAAAAGTTAGGATTATTAGTAATATTATGATTTGAGTATTTATAGAAATTGAATATTAGGAATATGTATTAGAGATGGAATATTAGTAGGAATAAATTGGAACTTTATATATTAAGAATTGATGATTAGTAAATGTGCCATTATTAGCGAATTCCAGGAATTCGAGATGAATTCTCCGAAATCGCAGCGAATGCCCAGAATTCCCTTGTCACAAAGTCTTTTTACGGTCACTTCATGGTAGGGAATCTTTGACAAAACCTTAATGAAATCCTGAAATTTGGGACAAATTCTAGGAATGAATTAATACTACTTTTGCAAAACAACAAAAAAATGTGTTATTTTTGAACCTAATTAAAAAATAATGTTAAATAAAAAAATCCGGTATCAATATTGGATTGTGGTAGTGTTAAAGATTATCTCTTTCTAATCTACACCATTGATGCATGGCGTATATGTATTATTTTTATGTTTTACTAAATTATGGGCTGAAAAAAGGAACTGACTAAAGATAAAAGAGAATTTAAACCATTAAAAAGCAGCACGTATATCGTGCACCCGAGCATCGTGTGTCGCACAAGTATTCTACACCCCTCCCCGCGTGTGATCAGGCGCTCAATTCCAAAAAAAAATTGAACAAACCAGTGTAGCACTTGTTACTGAGAAAGAAGAAGAGGAAAATGAATACAAGTTTATTTTTTTAGTTTAATTTATTTTCTTTTATATTTTATTTTTAAATTTCACAAAATAAAAAATTTATTATTAAATAATATATATTTCATACATTTACAAATTTTATACTATATGTCCACAACTTTTTTTTTTATATAAATTTCATATTATATGTTCACAATTTTTATATATACATTCGTAATTTTTAAGGTAAATTACTCAAGTCCCACAAGTGATTTGATTAATATTTACAACTTTCCCTTGTGTTTTAGAAATTAACTGCTTGACCCCCTATGGTTTCAATATTAGTGCACACGTCCCCCCAAAAACTAACTGCCGTTAGCTTTTTAACGGATTTTAGTAAAATGTCATTTTTGCCCTTGTCTAATCTAATAAAAAAATCTATTTTACCTTCATTTAATTTTAAAAATAAAAATAAAAAAATAAACTTTAAAAAAAGTTTTAAAAAGTTCATTTTGCCCCTAACTTATTAAATAAAATATCTATTTTACATTTATTTTATTTAAAAATAAAAAATTAAATTAGAAAAAATACAAAAAAAAATGGAAAACATGAGGATGGGGTGGGGCGACGGGGGGGTCAGGGGGGGGCTACGGTGGGGCTAGCTAGGGTTGGAGGCTGCTGGGGTTGGGGGCTACTGGGGGTGAGGGCAACGAGGGGTAGTGGAGGTGGTGGGGAGTGGGACAGCGGGCGTGGTGAGGGGTGGGGGTGACGGGGGTGGGGGCAGTAGGGGTGATGGGGTGGTGGGGGGTGGGGCTGACGAGGGTGGGGGCTGGCTGGGCGCGGGGGTAGTAGGGGTGACCGGGGTTGGGTGGTGGGGTGGCAGGTGAGCTAGGGGTGGTCTGGGCTAGGGTGGTAGGGGTTTTTGTCCTTTTTTTATTTTTATTGCTTTTTTTTATTTTTTAAACAAATTAAAAATAAAAAGTTTATTTAATGTATTTATTATGAAAAAAACAAAGCAAAATTACATAAGCCGCGCGTGCATGTCAAAACACGTTATGTTAGACGGAACAATTAACGGGAGGGGTCTATGTGCACCATCATTAAAACTACAGGGGGTGACTTAGCTAATTTCCTAACCACAAGGTATTATTGTGCATATTTGTCAAATCACATGGGGGAGTTGAGTAATTCACTCTAATTTTTATAAGTCCATGATTTTTATATTATATATTCACAATTTTTAATTATTTACATATTTCATCTATATTTTCTCAATTTTAATACTTTATGTTCAAAATTTTAATTGTTCATAATATTTGTATGATATGTTCATAGCCTTAATTATTCGCCACTTTTACTTTGTATGTTTATAACTTTTATAATATATGTTTACAATTAACAACTGTTATAACTTTTACAATATTTGTTTATAATTAACAATTGACAAGTTCACAATTTCTCCCAAATACATTCACAACTATAAACAACGCGTTCACAATTTTGACAGACATATTCACAATTATAAATGTCATGTTCACAATTTTGTTCAAACCTAATCAACCACCTCCACCATTTTCCATTCTCTTCTATGAAGCAAGAGAGAGAGAGAGAGGGGACCAAAAAACAAAATTTCGACCACTAACTCTACAATCACCACCGCTGCCACCACCGCCACTACCACTCCAACCACAACCATAGCCACAACCACCATCACCACAAAAGCATAAATAATTAAATTAGTCAAAATAAGTGAACTTATTCATTGATGTTTTCAATCTTTTACAAAGGAAAAAAAAAAAAAAAACAAAAAAGGCAACAACTCTACAACCACTACCACTACCACTGCCACCACCACCATCACCACTCCAACCACAACCACAACTACGACCACAACCGCCATCACCACGACCACCATCACAAAAGCAGAAGTAATTGAACAAAAAAATAGCTCGTAATGCGACACCTTTTTCCTCTCGTCGGAAATTCAACGCAGTGGTTGTGTGTGTTTGTGTGAGAGAGTTTGTGTTTGTGCATCTGTTTGTGTGTGAGAGTGAGAGCAGATGAAGATAAAAAAGAGCGTATGTGTGTGTGTAAGAGTGTGGATGAAGATAAGAGAGCGAGAGAGAGAGAAGAGAGAGAGAGCAAATGACGATAACAATGAGAGAAAGTTTACAAGTTTTTTTTTTTTTTTTTCAAAAAAAAAAGCGCATGCGCCAAGAGGTATACGTACCTCTTTTGGTACACAATGTTCGAGTGCATCTTATTATTTGCGATTAAAAAGACAGGTAAATCGTGGAGGTCCAAAATACGAAAAAAATCGTGGAGGTCCAAAATACGAAAAAAAGTGAAACTCATGATTTCTAAGTAAGTTGGAATTGTTACTAAAAAGTATAAGTCAAGTTGGCAAAGAGTATATATTTTGGTTTCCTCAGCAGTGTATAATCCATTTTCCCCATTAACTACACTCTTTTATATTACCCCCGTTTATTTTGATAAAAAAATAGAAAATTATCTCGATTACTATTGTTTGATATCATTGTTGTTGTTTTTTTCGTTTTTGTTGATCAAAATCCAGAAACTATGTCTTTTGTTTTTTGTTTTTGTTTTTTAAAAAATGAAAACAAACAACTTGTTTTTACAACTTTGGTTAAAAAAAAAAAAAGAAAAGTGATATTCTCATGTTATAGCAATATGTTTTTAGAACTTTTATTCACATTTTAGTATGAAGACTTATTAGATATTTTTTAAAAGAATCAATTTAACTCATCAAACTTTATTTTGAAAAATAAATTATTTAATTAAAATTATTTAAAAAATTATAAAAATTAATTTTCAAACTTTAAAATATTGCTAAAATATAAATTATTTTTAGAGAAATATATTTTCCAAAAAAAGTTAGCAGCATCTTTATATACTGTCTCAGAAAATAAAAATATTTTTGTAATTTAATTTAATAAAATTAAATTTAGCTTAAAAAAGTAATTTCTAAAAATAAAAATATTTTAAATAATAATTTTAGTGAATTAAAATTATTTATAAAATTAAATTAAAATAATTTTTCAAAAAAATTAAAATTATTTTGTTAAAGATTAATTTTAATAAATTGTATGATATAAGCCAATAAGTTCCAGTTCTGGTTTGCAATTATATTATAATCAAATAAGTTTAAATTTTTTGTTTTTAGTCACCATTTTCAATTTTTTAGTTTATGTTTCTAGTTTACGTTTATTAAATTTTGGTAAATGATATTAAACAAGCCTTCAATACCTTTTTAGGCATTTATCATTCACAATAATTTTCTGTTTCCTTCTTTTTATTTTTTTAATTCTCATCAGTTTTGAAAATTGCTCTAGCTTTTAATAAGTAGTGTCTATTCTTTTTTAATTTCTTGGTCGAATCAAGTAGTATCAATATCAAACCAATCGAAAGTTGCATTGAACCCCAATAATTGCAATTTGATGATCATGACAATTAGGGCACATTTTTAAAAGGGTTAGTTAAAAAGTAGTGACAATATATTAAATTTAGAGTTGATATCTTCAATCTTTCCAAAGGTAAAAGGTAGTGACAATATATTAAATTTAGAGTTGATATCTTCTCTCTTTCCAATTATAATAACAGCATAATCAATAAAGATAACAATGGATATATAAAAATAACATTCAAAAGACTTATTCTGAAGGCCCTTTAAATACCTTTTTTTTCTTTCTTTTGTTTTTTTTTTTGGGCCCCTCACCCAGTTTAAGATCCAAAACCTTTCGAATGACCTCTTCAGCCAACTTGATCTTCCAACTTCGCTTCTGACCAAAAAAGAAAAAATAATGATCTTTCAACTTCTGACCAAAAAAAAGAAAAAGAGAATTTTGATCTTTCAACTTCTGACAGGGAAAAAAAAAGGGGGAAAAATAACTTTAGCTTTCGACTTCTGCCAAAAAGGAAGGGGAAAAAAAACTTGATCTTTCAACTTCTTACAAAAAAGGGAAAAAAAAGAAAAGAAGAAAAAACTTGATCTTTCAACTTCTGACCCAAAAAGAAAATGATTTTTCAATCCTAACAAAAAAAAAAAAAAAAAAAATAATAATAATGATCTTTCAACTCCTGAAAAAAGAAAAAGAAAAATTGATCTTTGAACTTCTATTAGAAAAAGAAAAAGAAAAAATAATTTGATCTTTCAACTTCTGACAAAAAAAGAAGGGAAAAAGAACACTTGATCTTTCAATTATATTTCTCCAAAAAAAAAAAAAAGAGCTTGATCTTTCAACTTCTGACAAACAAGGGAAAAAATTGATCTTTCAACTTTTGACCCAAAAAATATTTGATCTTTCAATCCTAAACCCCCCCCCCCCCAAAAAAAAACAAATAATAATAATAATATTTCAACTGGATACTTGGCCGTTAAAATTTCTAGATCATGTATTTGATCTGGATATATTTTTTTTCTCCAATGGAGCTTATTTGTAAGCACTTATCTGCATTATTTTTACATATCCGACAACTTGACAATCCACACAATGTTAAGGTAATTCTTTTACGGGTCAAAGCTGCTTTAAATGGTGTAGACATAATTAAAATTTAAGAGAAAAGATTACGAAAACTTCATCATAAGTACGTTTCCTTGGGTCCGACCGCGTAGCAACTTGTTCTTGCTCATGTTTTAGTATATTTAACAGTCAGACAATAATATATTATTATTGTTAAGAATCGTTAAAGTTTTATATAAAAAATTAATTTGTCTGTGTTATGAGATCGAGCCCAAACGAGCTAAACAACAAGAAAGACGGCGAGCTAGCAACCAAAGATAGGTCATACATAAATAACATGAGAAGAGAGCAAACTCAAGCAAGCAAAACAGCCACATCTGGTATGCAAGAAATTAGGCTAAAACTCATCTCTTTCTCTCCCTCTCTCTCTATCTATCTATCTTAGACAGAGAAATAAGTTTGGATAGGAAAAGAATTCAACTCCTACAGATTTGACGTAAAAGGCATTTTTTGATATCCTCGAGAATATTGCTATCAATAATTATCTAGAGATGCTCCTCAGATTGTGTTTGTGTTACACAAGGTAGGAAGTGCCTATAGTACAATAAAAGTTTTTATAATATCTTTCCTTTAATCAATTTTGTCTGGATTCTCCTTTTCTTCCAAAAAAAAAGAGAAGGAGCAAGATCTTTTTAGTGAATCCTTGACGAAACTAGTAAATTACGATACAAAACAACATAAAATAAATCAAATTTGATATCAAGGGCTTGTTCTGCAAATTTAGCTGTTAGAGTTAGCAGTTAGAGTAGCTAATTGAACAAAATGTGTTCGGTAAAATTAGCTGTTAGATTAGCTGATGAATGTTAAATGATATAAAAGGACATTGATATATTATTATTATTATTATTATTATTATTATTATTATTATTATTATTATTATTATTATTGTTATTATGATAATTGTAATTACTATTACTATTATAGGAATAAGATAATATATTTCATAATTAGATATTTATTTTCATAATCATATTTTAATATTAAATTATAACTAATTTTTTCATAAAACATTTATATCAATATTTCAAAGATTAATTTTAATAGATTCAAAATTATTTTGTTAAAAAAAAGGTCCTAATAAAACTTATGCTTTTAGTAATGTTGATTATATAGAAATTGAAATTTATTTTTATATTATTTCTTATTTATATTTGTGAAAAAAGGTAAAAATATAGAGAGAAATTGGAGAAAGAATAGAAAAATAAAAAAATGCAAAAAGGGCAGAATTGTCCCAAAAAAAGCATGAAAAGCTAAAAGCTACGTGAAACGCTAAAATTTTTAGCTTTTGAGAAACGCTAGTTGAAACGTTAAAAGCTACTTATAAAAGTTACTTGAAATGCTTCTTTACCAAACATCAATAATTTAGCAAAATAGTGTTCTAACCAGTCAAAACGCTAAACGCTACTTGAAAAAGTATTTCCGAACACGCACCAAATATTTAGATTGATAACCTGTTATTGCAAACACTTGAGTTTATTACAATATTAGAGTGTTACATTATCACTTATGTTTTTAATTCATCTAAGATGCCACATCAATGTTTACATGATGTATGTTAGATTTCTTTCATCTTTTAAGCCATTCTAATATATTAGTGCTTGCACAATAAATTTTATGCATTATGAATAAAAATAAAATTAAAAATAAAAAATTAAAAGATTAAAATATAACTAAAAGCTAGAAAATTAAAAAAATACAAATTAAAAAAAAGTAAATAAAAAATTAAAATTAAAAATTGAAAATTAAAAAATACAAATAAATAAATTTAAATAAATAAACAAAACTTTAAACAATAATTTTAACCAAAATATATTACAAATTAGTAAAATTAAAAACAAAAAATAAAAAATAAAAAACTAATAACTAATAAATTAAAAAATAAAAATTTTTAAAAAGGAAATAAAAAAGTAAAAAATAGTAATTAAAATTAAAAAACTAAAATATTAAAATATATAAAATTAAAAGTTAAAAATTAAAAATTACAATAAATAAATAAACATAACTTTAAATAATTTTTTAGCCAAAAATACTGCAAATTGTTTTTACATAATAATAATTTTTCATTCTTTCACCAAACAATTGAACAAATTTTTAACTGTAAAATTGGGCTTAACACTTTTATATAGCAATAACAGATTGCGATAACAAAACAAATAGCCATTAAATGTCAAGTAGTTAATGTTTAAAATAAGATTTGTTTGTGAAATTAAACAAAAAAAAAAAAGAAACTTTCAATTATGTTCAACATTTGATAAAGAAAATAAAAAAAGCCGCACAAAGCACAGAATATAGTTGTTGAATTGGAGAAGAAAATGGATGTAACTCTGGATATGTGGTAATGAGAGCCATAAAGTCTGAATATAACTCTTGATCTGCAATAATGAGAGCCATATATTCCCATGAATAAAATCTCCAATAAAGAATTGCATAAAGCCAAATCCATGTCATAGAAGACAAAGCAATGACTTTAGACCTTTAAAACCAAATTAAGGCCATAAAATGTGGATTAGGATCAGCTCATATCAACAATTATCTCAGATTGTGATATAAAAGGATCCTAATCCATAAAATGTAATGGTTTCTTTATTTCCATAAAGTCATGAATTCTTTTCCATAATAATAAATTTAATGACTCTTTAAATTGACTTGTAAAAGAAAATTTTCATTCACAACTATAGCCAATAATCCAACATCTACATCTTCTCACTCAAACTCTCCATGGCACTCGGAAAAGTTCAGCAGTTATGCATTCTATTATTCATTTGCACCATATTATGTTTATCTTCATTGTCCTTACAAGTTAAAGTCTATCCTCCTGGATGGCCAGGACGCCATCCTAAACGTCCACCCATTCGGGGAAGTGATCCTTTCCCGGAGGATCCTCCTCCTGGTGTGCCTCCACTCTCCTTACAAGTTGCAGGTCGTATTGGATTGACAAGAACGAGTGTCCCCAAGGATCCTCTTGGCACTAAGTGAAGTGTCCATTTGCACAACTTACCCATTAAAGAACGCTCCCTCCTTGCTGGTGTTAACGGTGGCGCTAGTGGCTCTGGCAAATCTTACAACAAAATGTAGGTGTATCGGCCATGCATATGCGAAGAGAATAAGGTGGCAATCTTTGATCGCACCAATGTTGAGCCAAAACATTAAACCACAAATAAGAGACTATCTTATACATACTGCATTCTGTGTCTATGATTGTTGTTTCATAGAGTTCAAGGAATTTTTTTTTTTTTTTCCTCAAGAAGATTCAAATCATCAGACATTTACGATCAATACTCATCAATCAATTCATTATCAAAACATAAAATGCTAACAGACTCTAATTTATCTGGGCAGAATTTTCAAATGCAATGCCATGTTATAATCTATTATAGGCTAGGGATAAGTTACGTTACAAGTCAATAAAATTCATTTTAGATCAAATTCTCCATGTATACATTTTTGTTTCATTTTACCCACTCCCCTAACTTTTTTCCAACTAGTTTTATTGAGTTTTTGCTTTTGCCTCATTAAACAAACAGGAGACGAATTTCCAAAAGGTTACCAATACTTCAAAGGAACTTCATTTCAAACTATGAAGAAAAGTTAAAGAAAGGTGTGTTTTAGCGAGACGATAATCTAGTGAAAGAGTTAGCCATTATCATATTTAATTGATCTGCCTGTGAGCATGATTAGCAGCTCCATACATATGTGATGCCCATTAGGAGAAAAATTAAATTGGGAAATGCTAATAATGTGCAACAATGTATGAAATCGGGCAATGTTTAGTTTGGCTACATTATTTTACTTACTTAGAATATAATGGCGACTTCAACACAACGTGTCTTGTGTATATATAAAAGTTTTTTCCTTTAAGCATTGTAAGAGAGTCGTGTCAGCGCTTACACAGTAATACTTATCCTTTTACTAGATTACTAGTTATTTCAAAATCCGTGCAAATTTTTAATTAAGTAATATTGTAATTCTATTTACAAAAGATTCAAAATTTTTTTTGCATTCTAAAATTCAAACTAAATGATAATTTTAGAATTCTAAATTCTAAATTCTTTCTTTATTGTAATTAAAAAATATTTTAAATTAAAATTCTTTTATGAGTCTCAAGTTTAAGTCATTATTGAGATAAATAAATTGACATATAAACATAGGTGATGGTAACCTTTGGTTGTAAATATTATCTTACAACATCAATTCTTTTGAATTTATAAACTTATTTTTTTATTTGCGCACTAAGCAATGTATTCGAAGGCCTCCAAAACTTATGATAGATAGATAGATAAATAATGTATATATATTTTTATGAATTTCTGCAATTTTATGTATGAATATATATATATATATATATTTATAGATAGATATATTTTGTGTGCCCATATAATAAATGTCTTAAAGAGTATTAAATTAAAAGATTAGCGATGACCTTTGAAGCATATGTCTTAAAGATTAATTTTACGTATAATATATGTCTCTTTGAAGCATATTGAAGTGATAAAAGTCGTTAAAGAGTGTTAATTAAATTAGAGGATTAACTATAACTTTTGGTTTCATAAGATGGTACTAGAATCTTTTGAACTCTTAAACTCATTTTATTATTTGCAAATTAGCAGTGGCAAATCCGAAGGCCTAATCCCTGTGAAGCATATTTTAAGGCCTCCGCTAGTCTTATGATGTACATTTTTATATAGATTATAAAGATCATTGTTGTGGTAAATGAAAAATTACTACTAATTCATTTTAAAAAAAAGAAAATAGTGGGCAAAAAGTATTTTAATTTTATGTGTTATATAAATAGCAATAGATTTAGATTTAGATTTTTTTCCTATATAGTTTCATTTCATTTTTAATTCTTCAAAGTTAATAACTTTTTTCACTTGAACATCACAAAGTTGAGAGTATACAAATTACAAACTTTTTAACCAAAAAAATGGAGAGAGAGAGAGAGAGAGAGAGAGAGAGAGAGAGAGAGAGAGAGAGAGTACAAATACAAATAACTCTATCTCACTCTTTCATTTGCTTCTATTGCATCCTAGAGCTTTGAAAAACCCTTTAACAATTGTAATTAGAATAAGTTCAGATTAAAAATTCTTTAATGGATCTCAAGTTCAAAATCACTACTAATTTCTTTTCAAAAAAACAAAAACAAAAAGAAAAGAGGGCAAATAGCATTATTTTATATATGTTATATTGATAGTTATAGATATAGATATAGCCTTTTTTCCCTCTTTCAATTTTTTGTATTTTATTTTTTTATGCTTAAAATTAATAACTTTTTTTCTTGGACACCACACTTCATGATTCAGTTTGTATTTCGATATTCTTAATGCTTGAAAATTAGTAACTTTTTAAATTTTGTGACAATATACAAATGATTTGTTAAAAAAAAAAAGAAAAGAAGGCAAACGACAGTTTGATTTTATATATGTTAGGGTAAATCCCATTTCCCCCCATGTGTTTAGAAGTGGCAAACGGGCACCCGTGGGCCAACCCGACCCATTTAGCGCGGGTTATGCAGTTCCGCAGATCTGGTCAAGTTGGATTCATGCGAGTGCCTACATCCCTCATTCGCACCCGTGGGTTCGCGGATTCGCGGGTTGATCTACTTAATTTTTTAATATTTTAATATTATTTAAAAATAAAAAAAATAAAAAAAATTAAGTAGTAATTAATAAATACTTGTGACTTGTTTGACAAAAAAAAAAACAAAAAATTAGGCACCTAAAAATACTTAAAGTTAATGAACTAAATGTCACAAACACAATCGATAATTTAAAATCGAAATTAAACACCTAATCACAAACTAACATTAACAAAATAAGATAACAATTACCATATTCGGTAGCTACAATCAAAGCCTCAAATATGGCTGCTAAGGTTGTAAACTATAAAGTGCAATAAGAAGAAAAAAACTTAAGGTTTCTAATTTTAAACTTATATGTATTTAAAAAAAAAAAAAAACACTCGCGGGTCAACCCGCCCTTAGCGCGGGTCAGGTTGGGTCCACCCGTTTGCCTTGCGGGTTATAAAATACTAAACCCTAATTCTACATTTTTGCGAGTTAAACGGGTCAACCCGCGAGTTCGGACCCATTTTGCCACCTCTACATATGTTTTCAACTAAATCTCACATTCCCCCATGAAGTTTTAGTTTTACCCATATTCCCCCATGACTTCAATTTTTCCAAACAAAGCCTTATATTAAATGCAGCTTTAATTTTTTCTCTTTTGTAACCCAAAAGAGAAAAGAAAAGAAAAAGAAAGATACTAGACAAAAAAAATTAATAAAATCATTCAATAGATGTGTCACTAATAAAATAAAGAATCACAAAAAATAATTTCAAAATACAAAGAAAAAGGAAAAAAAAAAAGCTATGTATTTTACAGAAACTGTCCTATACACATTACTAAAGAAAAATTAAATTCACTTTAAACAATTGTTTTCTAATATATATTTCAAATTGAATTATTTTTCCTATCTTGACGCATCATGTTTTCAACCAATTAATCACTTAAAAATAAAAATAAAAAGTAAAAATAGTTATTATACAAAATTAATAAAAAATTAAATAAAATTTTCTTTTATATATGTGTGTGTACCAAATTAATTTTTTTTTTTAATTTCAAAGTATAAATTTTTATAAACTAACAATTTAAAAACGTAACACAAAAACTAAAAGAATAATTAGATAAGCCATTGTTTGGTGAAACTTAATATCATGGGGGAAAGTGGGTAAAAATAAACCTTGATGGGGGAGTTTGGTATTTATGCTACAATTCATGGGGGAAAATGGCATTCTTTCATATATGTTATATAGATAGCTATAGATATAAATATAGATTTTTTTTTCCTCTTTTAATTTTAGTTCAATTTGTATTTTGATTCTTTTTAATTATTGAAAATTATCATTTTCTTTTTCAGTTGGACATTGCAATTTGCTATAGATATAGACTTTTTTCCCCCTCTCTCAGCTTATAATTTAATTTTGATTTTTATTTTTAATGCTTGAAAGTTAATAATAACTTTGTTCACTTGGACATCAAAAATTGCGAGAGTATACAATAATTCGCACTCTCACTTATATTTATTTAATTGGCATGGCATGATAAGGGTATTGAGATTGAACTTTAAATAAACAAATATATATATATATATATATACATATATATATATGTATGTATCTATATACATATCCTTTTATACCCCATGCTTTACAGGGTATAGATAGATCTTTTATGTGTTTTTTAGTTTTTTAAATATTTATGAATGTGATTTTATATGTGTTTTTATTTTATTTAAATATCATATAAATATAATACCCTCACATTTAGAAATTATTCATGACTATTGACATTTATTTGACCAATACAATAATGGACCTTAATTATTTTATTTGATTATTTCTATAATTAAAACTGATTTTTCAATTACCGAGTTAGTAAAGTTATTTTAGCTACTCTTGGTTAAATATTTATTGGCAGGGACTAGTGGATCAAAAAATAATTGAGAGTGATTTGGATATTTCAAGACAATAGAGACTAACTTAAAAACTAAAAAGATAAATATAGGAACTTGTAGTCAATAGTGATCATATAGATTTGTTAATATTGATGACTATCTAACGGAAATATACAAACAACAATTAATCAAATGATAATATAACATCTCCTGAAGCCTCTTAAACTTTGAAGAGGTAACTATATATAGATTTAGTTATTTTTATTTTTTCCTTTTTTATAGTATTATTATTTGGAGTCAATAGTTTCTGTAACTGTTTTCTTTTTCACTTTCTCTCCTGTGAATTGCATTGACTAATCATTTACCATTGTTTTATGATTTAATTGATACTATAATATATATTTGTTTTTATAACTAAAAATTGATAACTTTTCTAATTTGCACTTTGCTATTTGTAAAATATATAATTTAACTATATCATTTAATGCATTTTTTCTCTTATAGCCTATGTGGCATATAAAGAATTCAAAAGATTGATTGAAGCTTACATTAGGATTAGAACATAATGTGAAGATATATTAAAGCCAATATAGATTTTTAAAGAATTCCCCCTACTCTTGAAGGTATTATTTGAAATTAGTAACATACTTTGTTGTAATTTTTTCTTCTCTTTTACTTTGTTTATTAAAATATTTCTTAGATATTATATAATATTATAAATGAATTAATTTTCTAATAGTACTTGTTTAACATTATTTTGTTCTTTTCTTAATGATTTTTAGTAGAAGTTAATAATTATTATTCTTTATAATTTTTTTCCTCCTCAATTCTCTGCATGTGATTGTATTAACCATTAACTTTAATCTGTAACTTAAATAATTTTATAGTCTTTTTTTCTTATGTTTGAACCTTAATGCTATTTGTACTTTGAATATTACATTTTTGAGAGTATATAATTTAATTTGTACTCTTTCTTTTATAAACTTATGCATCATTCAAAAAATTCATCAATTTTAATTGATGTATAACTTTTTATATAGATATATATTTACATTTTTATATTTTAATTTCTCTTACAATGTTTTGTAATTATATGTTCAAGTGAATAAATTTTTATTGTTAATTAATTGTGATACTACAATAAGGAAGTTTTAAAGACATCCCAATAATGTTAATCAAAATTCACTAACCCATTAAAAAAGAAAAAGAAAAACTTGACTTCACACAATATTAACACATCGAAATGATTACATAGCAAACGTAGAGCTCACTTGCTAACATGAGGTTATATTATAAATACATAATAACTAGTTTTAATTGAAAAATTAAATGATTAATCAATTAATACTTAAAATAAAATTAATTTGTGAATTCTAAAAGATTCATTATCTCATCTAATGGATATTTTTTACTAGTTTTAATTTAAAAATTAAAAAACCAATCAAATAATACTTATAATAATGCTTATTTGTGAATTCCAAACAATTACTTTATTATATGTTATGGATATATATTATTAGTTTTAATTTAGAGATTTAATTGCTAATTGTTTAATACTTAAACTAATATTCATTTGTAGTTTTCAAGCAATTCACTTCTCATCGATTATATTTTATGGATTTATATTATTAGTTTTAACTAGACATTTTAATAGCCAATCAATAATGCTTAAAATGATACTTTTTTTTTGAATTCCAAAAAATTAAACCTAAGTAAATTTAATATTTACTATTAAAAAAGATTAAACCTAAGTAAACTTAACGTGCATTATCAAAAAATAACTTGTACAGAGCACATGATATTCATGACTAAATTCACCATCTACTTTAAAAATAAATTAACTTAACTAAAATTAATGTTTATTATTAAAAAATAAATCCAGTTTCTAATACTACGTTAAGATAAGAAGTTCTACATAAAAAATCAATTGGTCCACAAGGAGTGGCTTGCGACCAGTAAATTTTAAAATTTTTGAATATGAGAGATATATATTTCACTAATTATAACGAAAAAAGTTTAACTTTCCAATAATAAACAAAGTTTTGGAATATTACTGCCGAATTTAACTCACGCATTTGTAGGTTCGAGTTTGAAATGTAATTTCTAAACTGTATTATTTTTGTCCAGACTTTTGTCTTTTTTCATCCGTCTAAAAAATATAATATTGTACCAATTAATATTAGATTAATATTTTTATTAATATAAAAATTTATTATTTTTAATCATTTAAACATTAATTTACAATTTCCAGTAATTCATCCTTTCAAAAGTTGAAGCATATTTAATATGAGATGATAAAAAATAATAAAATTTCATATATAAAATAATTTAATTAATTTTAACGGGTGCATAGCGTGTCGAAAAATAATTTCTCGATTTCTCTATTTATATTATTTTGGCAAGATACCCACAAACAGAAGTGTAAAAATCTAGGCAAGAGTACCAAGTGTGAACTCTAGATATTCTTTGTTTACTGTCACTGTCAGAACTGATGCGTAGTCAGAACATCCTAGCCTTGATAACCAAAAGCACAAAAGCAACTTCTCCCAAAAGTCAAAACCACCAAAAGCCCAAATGCGTAAACAAAAACAATAAAAAACAGCCACCCACTCCTTTTTTTTTTGTGTAAACTTTTGTTTTTTTAAAACTTGTAATGAAAAAGATGGCTGCTTTGCTAATTGCCTCCATCATCAACATCACACCTATCCTATCTAACCTGCCAATATCATCTCCAATGACCAACCAAGTCAACCTCTCCCCATTTTTCCACCCTTTAACTTTTCCTTTCTTTCAGCAACAAAGACACTTTCAAAGAATCACAAAATCTCGGCTTCTTCTTCATCATTATCATATCTTCATCATTTCTCTCATCATTGCCAACTTCACTTGCCACACCCTCTTCAGTAAGTTTCTTATATCTGCATGTATACATATTAGCATTTGTTTTCTTGGCAAGTCATTTATTTTCAGTTGCTTTCTGGTTGAAAGAGATAAACGTGCCTTATCCTTTTTCATTTTCTGTTGTCTTTTGATTCTTTGTAGCTTCTTGCTAGACCATCTTCTTCAATAAGTCAAAGACTTGATATTTCAGTATTTGTTAAGTTAAGTTAGTTTTAAATAGTATGTCTATATGTAAATTGTTGAAACATGGTTTATTGTTTTCTTCATTCTCTTTTGAAATTGTTGTTTTGTTTCTGTTTTTTTGTGGATTCTTGCTTGACAATCTTCTTCAATTATTTGAAGACTAAATTTTCAGTATTTGTTATGTTAATTGTATTGAAAGACTATGCCTACTTGTAAAATTTAAGTTCTTTTTTTGATCATGTGAGGACCCTAATTTCTTTTGAGCTTTTTAAGGTGTAAATGATAGAGATGTTTGAGAGCTTTCGACAAATGGGAGCTTTTGGGATGCATCAACTTGGAAGATTTGTCCTCACTGTGGCCTTGATGGTCAGCCTGTTTCCGTCTTCATTGCTTGAAGGGGCCGAAGGTCTGGATACTCATCCTTCAGAAGGTAAATGTTTTATGTTTTTTCTCTTTTACACCTTCAGTTATTCTTATTCAAGATTCTTATTGAAATCTACATGCTTAAGTACTTTCTGTTGCTGCATTTTGTTCTTTATATGAGATTAGACCAAATGACCAATGGATCATTCAGAAGAGAGAAAGAGAGTAGAATGCTGTAGGATGTGAGGATAGAAATCCTGAATTTCTGTTATATGTAACTGGAAGGTGCCATTTTGATACCCGAAAAGGTTCTTACTGGATCTGTCTGCTGAAGTGCTAGAATAGTTATTTGCTTGTGATCAGTCATAAAATAGTTTTTTTGCTCTCAGAGAAAACGAAACAAAAATATTGGGCTAGAGAAACATTTTTCTCCCTAGATATGTGTGATATGTATTGTTATGTTAAATATCATATGAAAGTAGACCTGCAGGTCACTCTCTCTAGTATGATTTGCTTTCAATTTTATCCTTACAGATAAATTAGGGAAACCAATTATTCATTTTAGATACTGGAAAATTACTTTTCAGGTGGTTGAAATATTGTGTGCAGAAAGCGTCTACTTATTACTCTAAACACTGCATTTGCATTGGCCACTAATAAGAAAACGTTCTCATGTCTAGATTATTTGATGTATATACAGGCATGTAGATGTATATATGTTTCATATCATGCTCTCAAACATTAGTTTAAGGTCTAACAGCATCAAGGATTGCATTTGGAGTGGTTGATTTAGTTATACTTTTGGGATTCTGATCCTTCTATAACTGATGAAATGAAGAAAAGTTTCATTGCCATATATTGAAGGGGAAAAATCCTTTATTTGGTTAAAATTATTCGATACATGGAAATGAATAGTTATATGACATAAAAGCACTAAATATTCAATGTGCCCAATATATGACTATTTCAAATATTTCATGAAGCCTATTAAATTTAGCAACTGAGCTTGTAAAAATTTGACATTTGTGATAATTCAAACTATAAAACATGGTGATTGATTTGGGAATATGAATTTGATAAATACCCAACTCAAAATCCTTCCCAAAATGCTTGTTCTGATCTGGGACTAGTTGCTTAATCATGCTGAGAATTCATTCATACAAAACCTCATAAGAGCTGAGCTGCATTTTCCTGTGATTCATCATTTGGCAGTGAAATTCTGAAGAACTTTGTTTAGATTCCAATCTAATTTTAGTATAGACATCTGGATTAGAAGCAATCTTAAAGTATAGATCTTCACAGGCCTTGTGCTTAAATGATGAGATTGATGAATGTTATAAAATCTATTTACAGTTGAAGCACTGCGAGCCATCAAGGATAGTTTGATTGATCCAAATGGGGCCCTGAATAACTGGAACAGAGGAGATCCATGTTCTTCACCTTGGACAGGGGTTTTCTGCTATAATTTTACGACTGATGGTTATCTTCATGTGCAAGAATTGTATGATTTCAGTGTTTCCTCTTTCACTCTGACAATTCTTTGAGTAAATCTACAAGTCTTTTGCTTTCTGTGCTTGCAAATTTTCCTTTCCGTTCTTGCAATTTTTATATAGCATGTTTTGTTTTTGTGGAGAATCTAGTGGATCCTGGCCTTCTTAACCCCCTTCCTCTCTCCACCCCCTAAGTGTTAGAATATCAGGGAAAGAAAAGACACAGAAAAACTGACCTTCCCTCTTCACTGATCCCATAACTTCTGCATTGGAAATTTCTTGTTTATAACTCAAACATTTTTCTGTTTTCTATAAAGTTTTAAATTGCAAATCTGGACTCATTGTCTAGTATCATGATCCTAATTTGTATATTGTGCTTATAAAAAGTGGTGGTCATTAATCTGGTTCCTAGTTTTTGTTGCAGGCAAATTCTTAATTTACTACGAGATGAACTAGCTATAACATACTTTCTTTACATGCAGAATGATGTAAAGAGGTGTTATAATGTAATAAATGAGCAAACCAATTCCACTTCTCTGTTTAAGGATATGATCATGTAAAGTGAGGGTGTAGTAGACAATTTCACCAGCATATCTCATATCGATTACATGTGTCAACCAAGAAAATGTGAAGCCTTTTTTTCATATGTCCCACAACAATTATGTCCCACATTGCACACCTCTATGCCTTCCTTAAAGATATTCCGGTTTAGAATATCATGAAGATATCTTATGATATAAACTGCACAGATTTAAGCTATTATACCTCCCATATATTTTCTGTACAGTCACTTGATGATGAGGCTAAAACTCACCCTCCCCTTTCACTGAATCCGAGTAACTTCTGCACTGGAAATTTCTTGTGTATAATTGGAATATCATTCAATTTTCTGTAAGGTTCTAAAATCAAAATCTAGAATTCTGGACTCATCATCTAGTAGCATCACCCTAAATTGTACATTGTACTTACAAAAAGTATTCGTCATTAATCTGAACTCTAGATTTTGTTGGGGGTAAATTCTTACTTTACCTTCGGACAAACTAGCTACAACATACTTTCTTTATCTGCAGAATGATGTAATTTTACAGACTGCTTTATTGACAGTTTGATCATGCCTGTGATTGCTAAACCAACATTTATATGATAAAGTAGGAACTATTAGATTACAGATAATAACCTCAGTATGGTTCTTCTGATGAGTTGACAATTAAAAAGTAACATGACGAGCCTTGTTGGAAATTACACTCCACTCTGGAGACCTAATGAAAAGTCACCTTTATATATGCATCTTACACAAAAAAACAACTGTTACACCTTGGAACTGTAAATATAGCCACTTGACCATGACAGGCTTGGAGTTTCTGAAATACTGAACTCTAGACTCGTGAATATTCTTTATTATCGTATTCTTAGACATCAGCAGACCTTCTTATTGTGGAGCAAATTTACGGAGTCTTTCATTCTGCTATCTAAGCTTATTCCACCCATTGAATCTCTGTCTTTGACATCTACATTTGTGGGAATGAGGCATTCCAATCATCATATTGGAGGCCATGCAAAATTTTAAGAAACTATGGATGTTAATTCTTTTAAAGTGATTTTTCTTTCCTTCAACAGTTTGTCTTATAGTAAATGCTTTTTTTTAATCCTTTTTTATCTCTTTGATAGGCAACTATTAAACAGGAATCTGTCAGGAAATTTATCACCAGCACTTGGCCGCCTATCTTATTTGGATATATTGTAAGTTTCCTGTTCAAACTTAAAGACTCTTCTTCTACAATGGGAATACCTCTTTTGTTGAAATAAATCATCCTGGAAACTGTGCTTTGATCTTGCTTCAATTTTTCTTGTTGACTAAATGTATTTCTTTCATTTTCTTGACTTAAATTTACAGAGACTTCATGTGGAACAAGATTACTGGGACTATACCAAAAGAGATAGGCAATATTTCATCTTTACGATTGCTGTAAGTTGAATATGCTATATGCAGGAAATTGTTCCTGGTCTTCTTTTTAATTCAAAGGGAATGTGTTCTAGACATTTTATTGTTCAACCAAATGATGTTTCCATTGTGAAATGTGAGAGATTTACTAGATTACCAAGATGTGCAAAAATTTGGAGATTCCAATATTTTTTCTTGATCCCTTTCCCCCCTCATTTTAGATCAAATTTCTGTTAAATGACGTATTACTTTCTTATCTTATTCCAGGCTGCTAAATGGAAATCAATTAACAGGTACCCTGCCTGAAGAACTTGGTTATCTTCCCAACTTGGACAGGATACAGATAGACCAGAACCAAATATCCGGACCAATACCTAAATCATTTGCAAACTTGACCAAAGCAAAACACTTGTGAGGATCTCTCTTGATGTTTGACCTGGATAAAGTGCTTCAGTTGGTGCATTTTGTTTTGATACTTAGAATGTCTGTGAAATTGGAACTGTTGGTGTTTCTCTATGCAGTTTTAGTTGGTATCTTTTCTATTATATGGTTTTTGTTTTGCAGCCACATGAATAATAATTCACTTAGTGGGCCAATCCCACCTGAACTGTCAAGACTTCCAGAACTTGTTCACTTGTAAGTTGGAAGGTCTATTATCTTTACCTCTTCAAACATTTACAGTTTTATTCCTAACATGGAGTTCTGCAGGTTGCTTGACACTAACAACTTATCAGGCGCTCTCCCACCAGATCTTGCAGATATGCCAAATTTAAAAATACTGTATGCTATGTTTGCTTCTTCAAATACTTGTTTCTAAATCAAAACTTCTTATTGTGGATTGGTTTGAAATGAATTTACTTGCACTAGTTTCCCGCAATCTTGGTTTGTTCTCTCGTAACAATTTAGGAACTGTTCTTAACATGTAAATTCCCTTGCTATGTAAATGTCCTTGTCTCGTTACTGACTTGCAAGAGAACTTGTAATTGATGCATTTTGACTGGAATCATTAATTTTGATCGAAGATGTAATACGAAGATACCCATCACATTGATGCTTTTGACAGAAAATAAGATATCCACAACTTCAAATAGTAGGTATTGACTTTGCTTTCCAACCGGGAAATTAAAGGAGCTAGTTCATTGTAGTCTTCTTGTATTTTTTTAAGTTCAAGGTATTAAACTTGAATTTTGATTGTTAAGATTGTATACACCTCATTGGAATTAGTTACTGGTGGCTTCCTCACTAGGGCCTTAGGGTTGATTTTCACAAGAAAGTAGATGAAGATGGGAAAACAAACCCTTTAAATTGGAAGTTTCAAGAGTAGAGCAGGCTTCCTCACTAGGGCCTTAGGGTTGTTTTTCACAGGAAAGTAGATGAAGATGGGAAAACAAACCCTTTAAATTGGAAGTTTCAAGAGCAAGCACAATGGAAGAGATTGCTCAAGTGAAGTCAGCAAGAATTTGCTGAGAAAATGCCGGAGGAAGTTGAAAAGTTCATCAACAAGTAATTTATTTCGTGGACAATAACTTATGCAATTAGTATATCAAAGGAAAATTGTAACACATACCGCAGATTGTAGGAAATAGGTACGAATTGAAACAACATTAATGGTGAAAACATTGTTAGCAAAATTTGATGGAGGATCTGGAGAAAAGAGAAATTCATGGGGCACATGGACAAGAAGCTTTATTTCTTACTAATGGTTCAGACAATTGGTTTCTGAAATCTTACAATCTACTATTAACATGCTGGGTTCCTGACAACCTGATGTTATTCAGGTGCCCCATGAACTTCGAACAAGTTATACATATTTAGCATAAGAACATAAAATGTAAAACAAGTAGTGGCAAAATTCTTTTGCAGTAATTGGGGTGATAGGGGAAGGATTTTTTAAGCACATAAGGTGGAAATAGAGACCTTGCTGCATAGAGGAACAAACATAGATGTTTCTCAAGATTGAAGGAATCTAAGTGAAGAGAGCTATGGAAGGGAGTCGTACATTCAGAATATTCTGTATAAGGAGTATCCTAGTCTCTCTTGCATGATCTAGTTGATTAGCTACTAGTTTGGCAGCTTCACTTGATCAACAGAACTTCATATTCTTTTTTACCGTATTACCTGGAATCAATCGTTATTAAAGTCTGACTTGTTCTGTGAACACAACCTACGAGTATTACTGGAGTGATAGACGAGATCGGTTATTAGGTAACAACAGATTTTGAATCTACTTTGTCAACTTACAAATGGCAGGCTTAATCTTTAGCTTTAGTATGTAAAGTACCATAAATATATCTCTATTCACATGTGGTGTCACTTTACATTTACTCCTTTTTTTTTTTTAATTTTAATTTTTAAGACGGAAAACTCTTCATCCTTGGTCTGAAAGAACATCAACTTTGTATTTTATTTGTCTTGATAATTCTTTTGCTCTTATTTTTCTCCCACTGGTTGCAGTCAACTAGATAACAACCACTTCGATGGCAGTACAATACCTGATGAGTATGGAAACATGGATCGTCTGTTGAAATTGTAAGCATCTAATCTTCCTCTTCAGTTCTAAATTGGCTGTAAAGTTCATATGTGAGGCAGACTCAATAGTCTCTTTCTGGACACTTGGTTATGTTTGAAAGGACGCTCTTCCATCCATCTAGACTAATATCAGTCCATAAAGAGAATTTGTAGGTTTAGAACAAAAATTTGTAGGACTAGAACAAAAATTTTTGTAGGACTTTTTAAAAAAATTTGTAACTTCAGTCCATAAAAAAGTTTGTAGGTCTAAAATAGAAATCCATCCGTCCATAAAAAATTTTGTAGGTCTAAAACAAAACTTTGTAGGACTATAAATTTTTATAAAAAGTCCTACAAATTTTTGTTGTAGTTTTACAAATTTTTGTTTTAGACCTACAATTTTTTTCCCTAAACTGAAATCAGTTTGGACTGATGGAAGAGAAATCCATGTCTGAGATAATGCTTGATGATGTATATACAAGGGAGAAGAGAGAGAGAGAGAGGGAGTAGAGAGATGTAGAGCATGTGCTAAATAATGATTGCTCTGTTTTTTAGGTAAAAGGTGTATATTGGATGATTAGGAACATGCATCAAGGGACAAGTTTTTCAGTTTATCTAGAAATATGGAGGTTCCTTTTATCTTCACTTAAGGGAAATAATATCTGGTGGTCCCTACTAACGGCAGTGTCCACTGTGTCTTCTTGATAAGTTTTGAGAACTGTATTTCATTGCTACTGAGTACAATGATAAGGATATTCGTCCCTCCTTTTGAAATCTGATCCATAGACATGATGTTAAATCTATTCGATTTTTATTGTACAGCATTTGATGATCAAGATGGCTAGACCAAGTTGTGCTATCCCAAAAATTTTAATATGTTTGATAGCTTCATATTGGAAGATGAAGATGTGCATACCTGAAAAAGTAAAAAGATATCTAAGCTCAGATCAGTAACAATAAATTTTCTCATTTCAGGAGTCTCAGAAACTGTAGCTTGCACGGGCCAATCCCGAACCTCAGCAAGATACCTCAACTTACTTATGTGTAAGTCTGTATGCATCTCATAATATGAATGTTGATTATGGCATTGATCATATGTGGAATTGTTTAGTGTTATGGTAATTCCTCTTAGAATTGCATGAATTGACAATGAAATGGATTAGCATTCCATTGATTGAAGACAATTTGCTAGTCACATATTTTTCTGTCAGTACATACTGTTACAGGAAATTCATATTCTAACATATGGCAAAATAATCCAGAGACCTAAGCTTCAACCAGCTTAACGGAACCATACCACCGGATAAGCTGTCTGACAATATCACAACTATGTAAGGACTTGATCTTTGACTTTGTTGGTGCTTAAAGTTATCTTCTGATTATTTGTATCATATCAAATATCAAAAGTAATCCAGACTCTTAGAAGTTTCATCATAAACAAGCCTTTTGAAAATGTTTATTTATATATACTGTGCAGTGATCTATCATACAACAACCTTACCGGAAGTATTCCAGCCAACTTCTCAAGTCTTCCTCGTTTGCAGAAATTGTGAGCATTCCTCAATTCTATTTTCTGTTCTTGGGTTGTAATATTCTTATGTTTTCTCTTTCTAGTACAAGGTTTAAAGTCTCTCCTTTCTATTGAATAGGATTAGGTATGTTAACTTTTCCATTTCTCAAGTGCTCAAGTTGATGCATTAAAGCTTAATCATGTGTTGTTTGTATTGCAGGTCACTTGCAAACAATTTGTTAAATGGTTCAGTTCCATCCATCATTTGGCAAAATAGGAGTCTTAATGGATCTGAGACACTTATCGTGTAAGACCTAAAATAGAAAAGCTAGTGTGTCATAATAAATTCTTGCACCAGTACCTGTCCTTTAACTTGGGAGTCAGGAGCTAGATCCGAACGGGGCTGCTTCTCTCCCTCGAGTGTCATATATAATCTCAACTATGGAGCGTTTGATGGTGCTTATCGATCAAAATTAGATTTTAATTTTGTGGTCTCTGAAATACTCTCTTTTTCTTTCTCCATCAGCTATTCACATTTCTATAGTAATTTGATGACTTTATATTTGAATAAAATATTTTTTCTTACTGATTCACCCAGTGCTTCGTGATATTGCAGTGAATTGCAGAATAACAATTTCTCAAACATTTCAGGCCGTGTTATCATCCCTCCAAATGTCACTGTTAGGTTGCCAATTTGCAAATCATTTAACTGATATGCTGAATTGCATGCAAGTATATCTCATGGTTTTGAATATGATATTTGATCTTTTTTCAAACATTTTCAGGCTCCAAGGAAACCCTATATTATGCTCAAATGCTAACCTAATTCAGTTATGTGGATCTCATGATCAAGATGTCAATCACTACCGCTCTGATTTCAGCTATGTTATTAATCTCTCGGCCCCAGGAAACACCAGAAGTTGTCCTCAATCATGCCCACCTTTTTATGAATACGCCCCAGAAACTGCAACTTGTTTTTGTGCTGCACCTTTGCTTGTTGGGTTTCGTTTAAAGAGTCCAGGGTTCTCAGATTTTGAGGCATACAGATCCGTATTTGAGATCTATCTAACTGGTGGTCTCAGACTGAATCTTAATCAGCTTGATGTTAATTCAACAGAGTGGCAACGGGGCCCTCGGCTGAGGATGTATTTGAAGATTTTTCCAGTATCTGATAAGTTCAATGTGAGTGAGGTTTTCAGAATTCGGAGCATGTTCACTGGATGGACAATTCCCGATAACGACCTTTTCGGACCTCACGAACTTCTCAATTTCACCCTTCAAGGACCTTACCAGGATGGTTGGTCTCCTTATCTCTCAAATTTTCTGCTTAGGTTTTTCAAAAGACAATCCATAGCATCCTGATGCTCCTTTTTGTTGATGGAGGACGTCCATATCTTCCATAACTATATTATCTAAATTGCATTGCGTATTTGCTTTGTTGCATAAAGGGGATATAGGAGTTTAGAACATTATCATGTAAACAAGAAAGAATAGATATAGGGCTGTTGGGGGACAAAATGAACATATGATGATGTTCTTATTTTAGAAATATGGGCTATCAAATTTCTTTGGATATGTGAAATGGTGTTGGTTTTCCTAGTAATGGCATGAGTTGTATACCTGAAATTGGACCTTAATATGTTTACTAGGGCGTTTTTGGAATGATATAACATTTATGATTTCTCCCAAATCTTCTAACTGCTCATCTGACAATTTATTTATAAATGAATAGTTAACAATTGCTGTTTCTTGTACTTCTTCTGTTGCTTGGACTTTGGTTTGTAGGAAATACCAGGTAGGTTGGTTTTCAGTTGTTCTTTGATGGATTGAACTCTACTTGGGCCTTACTGTAAATGCTTTTTGTATCTGTCAGTGAAACAAATAGTGTGAGTTACTTCGATCTATCTAAGCTTGCCTTTTAGAGTGTAATAGTTGTTCCTCACTGCAGTGACCCTCTCTCCATCTTCTGGTTTAAGCAAGGGTGCCATAGCAGGCATTGTGCTAGGGGCGATTGCAGCTTCAGTTACACTTTCTGCATTTGTCTCGCTTCTTATCTTTAGACTGTACGCGACGAAATACCTGGGTGTTTCAAGAAGGCCCCACTGTAAGTATATCAGGATCCCAGATGTATGAGGGTCTGTAGGTTATTATAGAATATATATAATAACTCTCATGATTTCTGAATCAAATTAAAAATGATTTCAGAAGTGTATTAATGTTATTTTTCTGCAACAGAATGTGTATTACAAAACTAACGAAAGAGAAAAGAGAAAGTAGAAGAAATTATACTTGACATTTGCAGTAATGCAGCACTATTTTTATTGTTCTGGAGAACTGAAATAAGTTACTTGTAAAGAATAAAAACATGTGAATATTTGAATCTATTATGATGATAAAAACTAAAATTTTCAGCTGCGATCAGCTTGCAGATTCTTAAGCCATATAGGAATCACATTATCTTTTACAAGACAATAGAAAATAGTATGATTTGTCAGCGTCACAGTATAGAATAAATTTACTATTGCCTTATGTTTTTGCTTAGTGTTAGGAAAGAATAAGCCTTTAACAATAGTTTGAGCTAAGAGGATTGCTTTTCTCTAAAATTCCTAAAGGAGCATTCTCTTATATTGAGTAGACCTTTCATGTATAATTTTAATTAAATGAAACTAAATTGTTAATCTGATAATTTTCTGGGCAAAGATATTATATGGTGATCTTTCATCTTGAATATAACTTCCTGTCCACAATATATTGCAGCGTCAAAGATGTTCATCAAAATTGATAATGTTAAAGAATTCACTTATCTAGAAATGGCCCTTGCGACAAAGAATTTCCATACTTCTAGCGAGGTCGGACAAGGCGGGTATGGGAAAGTGTATAAAGGTACTCTGGCTGATGGAACAGTGGTTGCTATAAAGCGTGCGCAGACGGGATCACTGCAGGGCGAAAAGGAGTTTCTCACAGAAATAGAACTGCTATCAAGGTTGCATCATCGAAACCTGGTGTCTTTGATTGGATACTGTGACGAAGAAGGCGAGCAGGTACTTTTGGTGCTGCGTATTCAGATTACCCACCTGTAATTATTTTCTGTGCACTCACTTCCTATATTGCCAGAAATGTAATTACTTTTGCTGTCCCTTTTAACTATTACTTTACTCAAATAGAAACATAAAGATGAAATTTATCACTGGATTCAGATGGTTTGGACTTTACCATGCTCAAAAGCCAATACTCAAAATGTTGTTTTCTTCATGCATGCTATATGTTATGTGATCTCATTAGAGACTAAAGTCTTCTCATCACTTTTGCTCTGTGTGTGCAGATGCTGATCTATGAATTCATGTGTAATGGTACTTTGAGGGCCCATCTATCTGGTACATTCCATAAACATCATCTTTTGTTATTTAGTATTTTCTGTAATAGACATGCTATGTAGCCAATTAGCATGTAAATGAACATGAATAGTGAGTGCCCTCATGGAGACACAAGGGCATACAAATATGTATTTGCTTAAATGCCGGTTATGAATTATTCCTTTGTACCAGTCCTCATTGTTTCGTGCAAATGTAGCCTGGGCAAGGGGGTAGGGGTCTGCAGCAATTTCTTGGAGGATATATAGAAACAAGTTACTTTGTACATGTTGACACGTGAATTTTCTGATGCTTTAACAGGTCACTCTTTTTCTGGTACTGCAGGCAAGTATAAAGAATCACTAACTTTTGCTTTAAGGTTGCGGGTGGCGTTAGGCTCAGCCAAAGGCATCCTTTACCTGCATACCGAAGCTAATCCTCCAATATTCCATCGGGATATAAAAGCTAGCAATATATTGTTGGACTCCAAATATAACGCCAAGGTTGCTGATTTTGGACTTTCAAGGCTTGCTCCAGTCCCTGAAACTGAAGGATCTGTACCTGGACATGTATCAACCGTAGTTAAAGGCACTCCTGTAAGTTTCATTCACTTATGAGAAATTGCTTCTGCTTCTTCTTGTACAAACATCACATTATTTGTTAGTTTCCTTATAGTTTCTTTTTCGAACCTCGGATTGAATCCAATTTATATTTGTACTAGAAATGGGATGTTCTAAGGAAAATCTAGAGGAAAATTGAAATGAAAAAGGGTTAGAACAAGCAGGTGACCAAACAGTTACAGAATGAAGATAAATCAGGTCCATAATGCATTTTTCATGTTTGATCTGTTGACAACCAAATACTCGTTTTTCAGGGTTACCTTGATCCAGAATATTTCCTAACTCATAAGCTGACAGACAAAAGTGATGTTTATAGCCTTGGTGTTGTATTTCTCGAGCTATTGACTGGAATGCATCCAATTTCACATGGGAAAAACATCGTCAGAGAGGTATTATCTCAATTGCTTTTTCATAGTTTGAGGTGCAGGCTTAACAGCATTACGTATTTTCACATAACTTGTTCTATCCTCAGGTCAACATTGCATATCGCAACGGTATGATATTCTCGGTCGTTGATGAACGTATGGGATCATATCCTTCTGAAGGTGTGGAGAAGTTCATAACTCTTGCTCTCAAGTGTTGCCAAGATGAACCGGATGCCCGGCCTTCAATGGCAGAAGTCGTCCGTGTACTCGAAAGCATATGGCTAATGATGCCGGAGTCTGACACCAGATTGGCAGAGTCCTTGATCACCGACCCTCAAAAGGTTGCGACGCCTCCATCTTCTTCGGCATCATTGAGGAACCCTTACAGTTCATCAGATGTCTCTGGGAGTGACCTTGTCAGTGGTGTCATGCACACGATTGTACCAAGATAATTCAATGTGCTATGGTTCTTTCTATCTCGACCTTCCATCTTTTTTGTTAGAAAGGTTTTAGTTTCATCATAATGTATAGTCCATATTCCATTTTCTCTGTAACAAATGCAGAGTTGCAGGGTCTTGTTGTTGTTTTCTTTCTTGTGAATCTCTTGAATTTCACTACCATTTGCTAACTTGACACCAGACCTTTGAATTACTCTTTGATATTTTTACTGCAAAGTTAACAAATTAATTTATACCGTGGAGATCAGTGACGCTTGGTTGTTGACATAGGGTTCGTATTTTGGTCCATTTTCTGAACGAACTGTGATGTTAGGTTCATAAAAGTTCATCTTCCCTACAAAGATAAAGGGAATGTTCGGATATATATATATATATATATATATATATATATATTTTGGTACTTTAGTTTTGGTCCCCATGGATGCACGGGTGGTAAAGGTGCGGGAGAACGCCATTTGTGTCTGGGTTCAAGCCGCGTCAACCATTGGGGTCCCAAAGACAACTTCATACCCCTCGTCCAAATCCTTCTAGTAACTTAGTGCTCAAAATAGAGATGATCACGATCTTCAACACACCATTTACAAAATATACTATGGGGATCAATATCAATTCCCCACGAGAGAAGTCTGAGCTTAGTTGGGGTCCGAATGAGCCAAAAAAAGCCATAGACAAAATGCATACCTAGGAACATAACCTTTGAACCAAATGGCATTCTTCCACTCAGTTATTGGATTCTTTTCCCTGGTGGACTCTCAAGCGGAAAGAGTAGAGAACTCCCAATTAAGACTGCCTAGTCCAACAGCAGAAGTCCTTTTCACGTAAGCCAACTGCCCTATGATACCCCTTAAGTTCAAATTTTTCCTCCAGTACCATGGAGATATTATTAGGCGACATCCATGCTCATCAAATTTGTTTACAATGCCAATCACAATCATTGAATCAATTGTACACAATCATGCAATATTTTAATTGATTTGTTCCTTGTAATTAGCTTAGGCTTAGCAGTAAGAACACGTGTATATAATTCACAGTGTACATCAATGAGAATCACAACCTTTTGCACACAATCTTTTACATGGCATCAGAGCAAGTTATCATATTGACAAGCTGCTAAGCTTAAGCCAAACCACTGCATAAACAGTGGCCTCCTCACCCACCTTTTCTGACTGCATCAAAACCCCAAGGAAAGAAACAATGATTGCAGATCAAAAATACCAACTAGCTACAGATTAAACAAGTAAACCAACCGTGGCAAAAAGGTTCGCGCAAGGGAATTTTGCGAGGGTGTATGAACTACGACGAGCTATTGCACTCCTTCAACAAGAGAAAGTGCTAGTTTCAAGTTATTACGGCAAACTAAATAGTTTGCGGGATGAACTGCAAGCAGCTAACCCGGCACCAGTTTGCACATGTGGATGCGTATGTGGAGCATCGAAAATGGTACAAAGCATTGCAAAAGTGAAAAGGTCTATGGATTTGTGATAGGATTAACTAATCGGTTCAATACTGTACGCTCTCACATCCTAAGCATGGAACCATTACCAAGTTTAGAAAGAGCTTACATTATAGCAGCCCAAGAAGAGAAACAATTAGCGTTGATGGCGGCAACAATACCAAACATAGAAACAATAGCCTTTGTGAGTCGATCTTTGGTCCCACGCAACAACAGGGGTGTCACCTTGGAGAAGCCTACTTGTGAACGCTGCAAAAAGGTTGGTCATACCAAGGATCACTGCTATGAGTTGGTAGGCTATCCACCCAGTTGGCGCAAGAAATCTAACAGAGGAAATGTAAAAAGCTGGCCAAACATTTGGAGTTTCTGGACGCATGTTACAAGGCTTTAGTGCGGCAACACATCAGTCACGCCCCCAAAATTTGCGCAGGAGCACGACTGCCGCACACTTAAAGAAAGAAAAGAAGCCCTTCTTAAGTCCGCAGGGCACTAAGCAATATAAACTAAAAATTAAAATTAATGATGGTGAGTCACTGAGCATTTAAACCCAAACTGATTAAGATAAATTAAATAACTCCAGGATAAAAACAACCTCTAAGTTTTACCATAAAAAAGAATAAATAACACTCTAATAGAAATTACAATAAGACATCCCTAAGGTAACTTATTCCTTATGACCATCCAATGATCACAACTGGACTATCACGCTGCAAGAAAATATAGTTTAAAACAAAATAAAAGTGAGACCAAATCTTAGTAAGTAATAAGGCCCCTAAAAAGAGTCACATTCATGTCAAAACATATTCTACTTAATGTGATAGGTGATAAAACATTGCTAATAATATTTAAAGTTCAAAATATCCACTGCAAACCACGAGTTGGAAGATAGAGTGAAACACCATAAATCATTTAAAATCAATAACACTGAGGGAGTGAAATATTCAAAATAGTGACATAACAAAAATGAAACCCAAAGGTGCCAATAACAAATCTAAGGTGAAGATGGCCGAGGCTACACTCCTAGTAGTGCAGTCCAAAAAGTGGTTTGTTATCGCACATGCCACCAAAAGCAATTGGGAATTCCGACGAAAAGATAGTGTGTAACGTCCCAATATCTTTTTAGTTAGGTTTAGAAAAAAATAATAATAATAATAATAAAAGAAAAAGACCTACCTAGAATAGGTTTCTTATTAAAAAAATAATATAAAATTTTGACCTAATATAAGGAAAACTTTTATACACTCTGCAGGAAAGAACACCTAGGGTTAGGTTGTGAGTTTGCTTTCTAAGAGAAGGTTTCTGATTAACAGAGGTTTTTACAAAAGGATCGAAAAGAGGTAAGTGGTTAATCCTTACTTTAATTTATTTAGTCTCTCAATTTGTTTTTCTTCGTGTCTCTTTGTAATTCTTGGATCATGTGAACCTTTAAATTTATTTATGATGATAATGTAAAAAATAAAATAAAATAAGTGACTTTTAAATTGTGAACAGTGATATTAAAAAAATTGATTTGTGATTTGC
This sequence comes from Cordia subcordata, assembly GCA_028554755.1. NCBI lineage: Eukaryota > Viridiplantae > Streptophyta > Magnoliopsida > Boraginales > Cordiaceae > Cordia > Cordia subcordata. Next base: position 18,790,976 of record JAPTOF010000007.1, read on the forward strand.
TTGTTGTCAGTTGTATATGAAAAAGGAAAAAAAAAAACTTTTAGTACCATGACTGTTGATGCAATCTTACGAATCTCGGGAAAAAAAAACATAAGTATCATAAACAGTGGCACGACACTGTTCATGAGCAGTGACGCGACGCTGTTCATGTACAGTACGTGAACAGTGATTTGCTTTTTTCTTTTTTTTAAAAAGAATTTGACTTGTGATTTGTTTTGTGCTCTTTTCTTTTGTACTTTCTCTTTGTAATTATAGTTTCAAGATAGGATTTCAAATTGATGTCTTTCTTATGTTTTTATTAAATTAAATGTTGTAGCAATTTTAGCAAGTAAAATTAAATATTGCATGACCTATGATTTTCAATATTTCTTTTTGAAAATTGTGAAGTTTAAAATATATCTGAATGGCTACGAACTCAGCACCCTGTTGGTGGGGGTTAAACACCAATAACATCAGAATAGTGCACTATCATAAGATTGGAATTCCTCTTGGGCTTTTGGTAGTTTTGAGCTTATCAAACCACACTATATCAAAATGGTACTACCCATCTGTAGCCACAACCACCTTATTAAATATGTGACTTTGGTCTTCAATTTGTTACTTTCTACATTTATTCATAGAGAAATTGTGTGACACTAGTTGTGTAGTTCTGTCATTGCGAATTTGTGTTAATTGGTAATTATTAGTGACTAGGTTTAGGTGTTATTTGACTTTTGCTTGTCTTACAGATTAATGTTTTATTGATGTAAAGATCCTCTTACTGAGATTATTTTCATTGGTTTCTATGTGTTTTTGCGAATTTTGTTTTCCTTGTTGTGCTGCAGAAAAAGAGGAGTAAATTTGAGACATGGCTACTTGAAACTTTTAGAGTAGATTATTAATAAGACCCCTTGTCCGGATGATGTCAAACAACTTTTGCTTTATTTGCTTTCGAACACATTGTTACAATTGCATTGTTTTTTTTTTAACGATAACTTGGGACTTAGAAGTAGATTGAAATCTCTTGTTTTCTTACTTGGAAGTCTGATATTTCACATTGACTATTGTCAGTTGTTTGATTCTTTATTTTATTATATTAAAAGTTAGAGCCTTGCGCATTCGGGAAAGTCGTTTATTTCTAGAGCGCGGCGCATTACCCCCAATAAAGGTTTATGGTTCTTGGGGCGTGACATAGTGCACTACCCTAAAACATGGTGTACAACCCCTACCAATAAAGGGTCCGAGAGCACGACCATAACAAATGTCACAAGGGATCATATTTATTATATTAAAATCATGTTATACACAAAGGAACTAAAGCAAGCAATTTAAGCATAAATTGGGTCTTAAAACTTGTCATATATATATATATATATATATTGACTTTGCTATAGGTGTATGACCAATAAAACTTGTCATTAGGTTTAAGCAATCCAGAAAAAAACGTCTCACACATATGGTGGTGTACACATGTCGTATTATATATTATTATAATGAAAACATAATACCATAAAAACTTCTACACCTAATAGTGAATATTAAGATCTACAAGTACCTTTCATGTAGTAACTTATTTAAATCACCTATATATACACAAATAGTTGAATATATAAGTAACTATATACAAATACAATAGTTACAAAGAAAGGGTCTTATTAGTTACTTTAGTCAAAGCGCTTGATCAAAGCCTAAATTTTGAGATTCTCATTTCCAGTCCCTCAAGGTCACTTGCATACTCTTACAAATAGCTAAAGGTCGGAAGAAGAGTTTTTTTTTGTATTTTATTGTTTTATTTTCTTTTGGCTCCCTCTCCTTATAGCTACAAAGAATACAAGGATTTTATATAACTCATTTTAGGTTTAGGCAAATGGGCTAAGCCTTTTAATAACATTTTCAAAAGCCTAACGTAATAAAAGTTTTTATTTTGCGACTTCTAATGCTCATTCTAAAAGAAAATAAATTTACAAGTGATTAAGACCCAAAAATAAAATTGAAGAAGAAAGAAAAAAAATCAGGGACATGACCTCATCTCACTTGGGATGGCAGGAAGCAAATAGCAGCAATCAATCCAATTCATAATCTAATTTTCTCAGGTTATTCGGTATCAACATTGGCGAGACACCATGACTCAAGAAATCCAGGCCTTAAAGGCGAATAATACATGGAGTTAAATAGTCTTTCCTCTTGGAAAACATGCCATTGACTCTAAATGGGTTTATAGAATCAAATATAAACCTGACGGAAGTATAAAGCACTACAAGGCACGCTTAGTTGCAAAAGGATTCACTCAAGTTAAAGGCGTGGAGTTTCATGAAACTTTTGCACCGTTTGCCACACTAGTCACAGTCTGATGTCTCTTAGCCATGGCATCCATTCAAAAGTGGGAACTTCACCAACTCGATGTCAATAATGCATTCCTTCATAGAGATTTGGAAGAGGAAGTCTACATGAAACTTCCACAAGGCTTTGATAGAGAAAGAGAGAATCTTTTCTGTTGATTGCAAAAAGTTCTATATGGACTTCACCAAGCATCTCACAATTACATAGTACCTCATTTGTTGTTTTCTTTATAAATGTCGACGACATAATCGTTGCTGGTAATGATTCTTATCAAATTGCAAGATTGAAGTAGTAGGAGTGAATTTCGCATTAAGGATTTGGGTCGTTTGAAGTATTTCCTTGTCGTTGAAGTTGCTAGGTCTCTATCCGGCATCTCACTCACTCAACGAAAGTACGTTCCCGATATCCTAGCTGAGTGTGGTCTTCTTGGTGCACATCTAGCTTCCACACTGATGGAATTCCAACAAACTTTCTGCCGATGCGAGTGATATCTGTGACGACCTAGGCCAATATCGATGATTAATTGGTCGCGTTCTTTACCTCACCATCACTCATCCTGTCACGCCCCCGAGGCCAAGCCCGCGAGTGAGACTGGTGTTGTAGGCATAACTAATAATTACTTGAGCCTCTAATCAGCTGGCCCAAAATGGTTAACCTAAGTTATTAGTTATACCAACTTCACCTACTTATAAACAGGTCACAAGTCACCCCACAAACCGATGTGGGATATCACATTCACCCCCCCCCCCGGTTGAGGACTTGACGTCCTCGTCAGGGCACACAATCACACACAAGACCAGGCGGTGCAAGACTCTAAAGGTGGCTCCTACAGGCTCAAGAGGTGGCTCCCACCGCACATTTGGTGTAGCACTTTGCCGCGCATAGCACTTAGCTCCTGCAACCGGCTGGTAATTGGCTCTGATACCATTCTGTCATGCCCCCGAGGCTAAGCCCGCGAGCTAGACTGGTGTTGTAGGCATAACTAATAACTACTTGGGCCTCTAATCAACTGGCCCAAAATGATTAACCCGAGTTATTAGTTATACCAACTCCATCTACTTATAAACAGGTCATAAGTCACCCCACAAACCGATGTGTTATATCACACGTCCTGACATCTCTTATGCCATGCATGTGTTAAGTCAATTCATGTAAATGCCACGGCAGCCTTATCTTGAAGTAGTGATTTGGGTGCTTCGTTATCTCAAAGGTACTCTTGGGCAAGGGATTCTTTTTCTCTCTAATAGTGCGCTTACTCTTCATGCTTATTGTGATGTCGCTTGGGTAGGCAGCGAAGCAACTAGTTTACTTGCAGGTGCGAATGAACAAAAAAAGCTTGTCAAGAGTCAAACAGAAGCATGAGTTGAGTGGTGAGCTAAAGCAGGGTAGTGAAACTAGGAAGAAAGAGAAGGCTGAATACTAACTTTGATTTGTTCGTACCATTTTATCATCGATCACTGCTAGGTTGATTGGTGAGTCACCCAAAAAAAAAAAGCATTGAGAAGAGTCAAGCATATGTCACAACAAGGTGTTTAACCAATGGTTATATTATCTTTCTTAGTGCTTTAAGAAGCAAACTGTGGTTTCTTGCTCATCTGCTGAAGCTGAGTATCGTAGTATGGCAACAACAACTAGTGAGATTATTTAGCTACGTCGTCTTTTACATGATCTCCGTGTGTCTCACCCTACTCCCATTTCACTTTGTGATGACCAAGCTGCACTCCACATCTACAAATCCTATTTTTCATGAACGTACCAAGCAAATTGAAATAGACTGCAACTTTTTCAATGCAAAGTTCTACTGCCGCATGCTATCTTTAGCCAACCTCAGCCTCCCGACATTTTTACAAAGGCCTTAGGAAAGGATAAGTTCTTTTGCTTGTTAGGCAAGTTGAGCATTTCGATGCTTCGTGCGCCAACTTGAGGGGGAGTATTAGGTGACATTCATGCTCATCAAATTTGTCTACAATGCAAATCATAATCATTGAATCAATTGTACACAAATTCTACCATCAATCATTATACTTGCCTTACATGTAATATTTTAATAGATTTGTTCCTTGTAATTAGCTTAGGCTTAGTAGTGAGAACACATGTATGTAATTCACAGTGCACATCAGTGAGAATCGTAGCCTTTTGCACACAATCTTTTACAAATATCAATGCCCCATATACTCTTATTTCGCAAATGATAAACATAAACCCATCTAACCCATACTGTTTCATGCTCATTCAATAGTTTCGACAGAAACTTGAGATTCATAGCTTGGTTCTGATCCTTTAGTCATTTAATCCCCAAGCCACCCTCTTCAAATGGTTTGCACCCCAAGTTCCAAGAAACTTGACTGACTTCTTTATTATTATTAAATCTGGTCCAAAGGAATTTGGCAAGTTTGCTTTCAATGATCTTAAGAATACCACTAGGTAGGATGAGCATTCTGTCCCAAAACGATTAGAAACAAGTAAGTATTGATTGAATAAGTTATTTTCTCCCAGCAAAGGAAAGCTACTTCAAGCACCAAGAATTAATTCTTGCCAAAATACGGTTAATAAGTATGACAATGTAATTTTTCCTCAACTTACTATTGATCACTAGGACCCATAAGTATCTAATTGGTAGAGCACCACTTATATATCTCATACAAGACAAAACGCTATGTTCAAATCCGTCGAACATGCCCCAAAGAAGACTTAGGTGGAAAGAGAAATTTTCCTTGTCTGCAATAGCCGTAAAAAATACCACCGAGAGACGAAACGGTAAAAGACAAACAACCCCCTTGCCGCAGTCCATGAGTCGCCTTAAAGTGCCCATGAAGACTGCCATTGATGGGCATTGAGAAAGGTGCAATGGTTTTAAGGAGACTTATTACACTCAAGATTTACCATTTGATAGTTGAACTTCATCAACTGAGTCTCATATATAGAAAAAGGAAAAAAAAAGAAAAAAAAACTTTAGTTTTGAATTTTAGTTTTTCAAAAAAAAAGAAACTTTTGGGGGGGGGGTACGGGACCTTATATCATGTTCCTTCACAAGGTGCTCCTTTATTAAACATTGTGTTCCTCCTGTGCATGAACAGTACACGCTACTATTCACCCGCTATTGTTCATGCACAATACATATTTGTTCATCACCCACAACTATTTGTTCACTGATTTTCATATATTTGTTTACCACTCTCTTACACACATAGACATACATAAATACACCAAATATTTGTTTACTATTCCACAACTATTTGTTCACTGCCTTTTATATCTATATCAAATATTTGTTCATTACCCTACAACTATTTGTTCACCCCCATATATATGCATACTTGAAGGTGAAGGTGGCTTTAATGACAGATTGATCTTGGAGCATCCAAACAATGCATGGGAGGTATGGTTAGAATTGCGATGAGGAGAGGAAGAAATTGGTAATTGCAGCTTGGCGAATGATGCTGGAATCTTCGCTGGCATGAGAAAAAAGATGATGAGCTTTAATGGTGGATTGATACCTAGGATGTTTTCTTGGACATAATGCATATCGTTATGATCAGTGAAGAAATGCGAATTTTATTATGGTTTTTATCGGGCGTGAGATAATCGGTAGTGTTATCAGTGAAGCAAAGAAGAGAAGAAGAGATAGGTGAGGAGAAAGAAAAACAAAGAGAGAGAAATGAGAGGAGAGAAAATAACGCGTTTAAAGTTTGCTGAGCTGTTTTTTTTTAATGTGAAGGAACATGATACTTAATGAAGGAGCATCTTGTGAGGACCATTGTATAATTTGTGAGAGAGTATTCACATTTATTTATTTGTTTTAAAGCAAGAGATTTGAATTTTTTAAAAGAACATTTATTTTTCAATTTTTTAAAAATAAGTCGCTTTTAAGACCAAATGAGCCCAAAAGTTAGACTTGATTTATTTAGTATATTGAAATAAAATCTATGATCAGAATTGAACTGGAAGGAGCAAAGTTATGTTTATTGTTTACACCATAATTTTGGAAAAATAGATGAACCACAAAAAAGAAAGAAAAAAAAAGGCCGATTATTATCTTTAACACTTCATAAAATGATATTTTGGTCACGTGCGCTTTATTTTGTGTATACCTATTAAATTTAATTTCTATAATAATTCCGAATTTACTACCAACATTGTTAGTATTATTCTGTCATACAATATCATACCATGACCAAGGCATGAATCGGCAAGTAATATCAAGAGCCTGTTGGGTTCTACTTATTTTGTCGCTTATAACTTCTTAAGAAAAAAACACCCCTTTTATACACTTTTTACTTTACAACTTATAAGCTCCAAGTAAACGTAGCCAAACAAGGTGCAAGTCGATTTCGCTTAAGCAAGGTTCATAAAAGCACCAGTTACACATGCTCTCTATCGTTGTTATAATTTCTCACATTGATTCCCATTGTTTTGAAATACTAAATTAATCTTTAATGTTCAACAAAAACATTTGAATTCATTCTTTTAAAAAAAAATCAAATTAATTCTTAAAATTCCCAAATTTTTACATTAACCCTTAACACTTTAAAAAATAATCAAATTAATTTCTATTGTCTAGAAAAGACTTTCAAATTAGCGATCAATATTTTACAAATTTATTCAAATTAATCCTATTTTTAACTCCTATATATATTATACAAAAAATACATATGTTACATAGAAAAATATATGTTTTTTTTCTATCAATGTCACATGGCATTCTATAACTTTTTTCTTTTCTCGCCAAAAACTTTTGAATTCATTCTATTCATCCATCTAAATTATTCTATAATATCAATCATATCCCCTTTTAATTTACTTTACAAATTAAATATTCTATTTAACCACTCTAAACTTTCCACAAAAAATATGATTATTGATGAAAACTTTCAACAACAAAATTTTATACAAATATATTTATATTTTATCATTCCATAAACAAAAAAAAAAATTAATAAAATTTCTCATTTTTCTTGTGCATCACAAGACCAATACTCTAATATCATATCATCATATCTATAATGTCAATTTACCAAAATTAAATTTTCCTCGTAATATTATGTATATGAGAAAAATTTAGTCCCTTTACTATAGTGGTGGAGGAATGCCTCAACAATCCAACCACCAAAATGAGAAGGAAAAAAGAAGACATTTCTATTGTTTCCACATTCTATTTTCACCCTAGTCAAGATAAAAGCAACAAAGAGATATCTCAAACATAAGAATTAAACCTCGCACAAACCAAGCATCTCAGAGGAGGCTGAAATCAATACAAGAGATAAAAAGAAACTGACGAGAACAAATCTGACAGACTAAAACGTAAACTGCATCCAGTTGCGAACATTACACGGTTCGATTTATTAGCATATGTAGAACTAGGCAAAAACAAGTTCTTCACATGTACGAAAATTACATGACTTTCAGTATCTGTGAGCCAGTTTTTCCTTTTCCTTGTAGTTCTGAGCGTACCTGCAGGCATTGGGATAAGAGACGGTTCCAATAAGTTCAGAGCTTTAACTTCATCCCCAAATTATTACACAGAATAGCACCAACATCAAACATCAAGGCTTCGAATGGCATGATCGCCTTCAAGAGGCAAGAATTCAGATAGTATATTCAAATTAGAAACTAAGTACTTTGAATATGCCAAGAGATGGTCAATGACTAAGGGCTCATTTGGATGGACTTTTTCAAAGAGCACATTTTGAACTTTTGGAAAAAGTGTTTCTTTTTTAGAAGCTCAAAATTCCGACTTAATAAGTTTTTTTTCAGAGTTTCAATTTTTTCTGAAGCCAATCCAAATAGTTATTATAAAAAGAATGTATTTTTTTAAGGAAAAAAGAAAGGGCTTTTTTTCCTTAAAAAAAAAAATCGAAACAGACCCCAATTATAAGATGACTAAAAAAAAAACAAATCCAAACAGCCCCTAATTATAAGTTGACTAAAAAGGAAGAAAACACGACAATGGAGTTTAGCTCTACGGAAGAGCCCTTACACTAAACTTAAGATTTACAAAATTCCCTGAAACTGATCATGCATGTAAAGCAAGTAGCGGACAAATAGAGATGGACTTAAATCCTTACTCTCCCAATTAATTAGTACAAAATAAGACCTACCAAGTATGATTTATCAACTTCAAATCTCAATTTAAGTTACACCCCACAATTGATTAACAATAACCACAAAAGAACACAACTTTAGGATCAAAGAATGTTATCAATGAACCCCAGGCATAATCTCTGCAGTACTGAAACTTGACTTTTAGCATTTGGAGAGACCATCAGATATGTAGCATAGACAAATTAATCATGACAATTAGCATAGGAGAATCAAACAGACAACCAAACTCAGTAAACGACATACACGTCCATCTTTTTGGTATATCAACAAGATCACATATATAAGTTTGAAGCATGACACATTCATCATGCACCAATGTTATTGCCTCTTCAGTCAACTAGAATCTATTATTTATCATTTTACTCAACAATCAAACCAGATTGCCTCTAATATGTGTACATGTTAAGATTTGCACTCAAAATTCAATAGAGATTCACAAAGTCAAAAACCTCTCAAACCTTAACGCAAGCAATCTAACTATAGAAATTAGAAGTGACAGAACCACACAACAATTACACTTTAAAAAATTAAATAGATGAATGCATGCTGCTTGTAAATACCCCTGTATGCAAATGAAATATCCCTAGGGAGAAAGAGGGTAACTTTGTATCATAAGAAACAGTTCAAGATGCCAAAACGACCCAAGCTATCTAAAGGTTGAAGAATTCAAAGTGCGAGAAAGATCTCCCAAGCTCATTAATCTTTCACTATTTTATACCTATTATTATGTTTATAGGCTTTATTTTCTTCCTTGTATGTCTGCCTCCATGTAAATTGAAGATCGGCCAGCTAACAAGAGACCCCACCTCTTGAGCAACTCCCTAGGGCACTTGAGCAAACCAGTCACTTCCAAGTGCATTTTTGCATCAAAACCCGTTTCATTGTGAAAAAACTTTTTTGATGATCTTAAACGGTTGTTATTATCAAAAATCAAATATGTTTCTAAGCTAAATCCTAAATTTATGGAAATCAAAAATAGAAATTGTGGAATATTTTGCCACATACTTGTATGAATCATCATATATGTATAACATGTTTTTAATTAAGAAAAGGGCTTCGTACTTGAGAAATCTTTCCAACTTACCTTCATCAAAGGCAAAATAAGTACTAAAACTTCAAGAATTCTTGCACAAGCGCTCACAATCACGATTTGATACACTAAATGTGTCTGATCTATAAACTCACAATAATCCAAGATACCTTTAAGCCCACATTCATGGCTGAAACATGAATCCAAGAATTTTCTTGCCTAACTTGGTACGAAATTACTTATCCATGTGTGTACAAAATATATGAGCTATCAAAGGTTGGAAAACCAGCTAAGGCTTAAGCAACTGTCGAAATTCTTTCTTCTACACATAGGCTGTGAAGCATGGACACGACACACGGACACGCAATAAGTCTTTTTTTGAAAAACTAAGATACGCCATGTTGGCGATAAGTTAAACAAAATATATTTAAATGTATATCTATAAATATCAATTTTTACCATATAAAAAAAAAGACTATATAACATAATATTCAACATATAACTAGTCATGTGATACCCCAAATAATAATAATAATAATAAAATAAAAATATATAACAAATAACTAATATGTGATCATGCTATTACTTGTGTAATGTGGCTAAAATGCTATTTTCAATTTTGGTTGGGGTCATTTCATGAGCAAGATGTAATTTTGGGGGTTAAAATGCAAAAAGAAAAAAATGAAATGTCAAATCAACATCCACCCACCTACCCTTTTTTCTTTCTCATTTTCCGTCAGTCCTCTGAAGGCCAAGACACAAATATATATAACAATAAGTTACATCTGCAATGTCTAAGAGATGCCTAGAGCTTGTGAAGAAAGCTTACCCATTGCTGCACAGCTCTGACAAGGTTTGAACCAAGCTTGACATTTCTTTTTTCCTTTTTTGTTGGTTCGAAGCTTTGACTTGAGAGTTGAGAGTCTTAGACTTTCCAATTAGCCAATTAGAACTTATTTGATGTATGTCAAATCAATTGAGTGCTTAACTTGGGTTTTTTCTTTAAATTTTTGCCCCTTACATTTGAGCCCAAAAAATTCCGAAATTTGAAAAACAACCCTGCGCGCCCAAACCGTATCCTCATGTGTCCCAACGTGTCGGGAGCGTGTCAAGACAGGTCCGAAAATTCAAAAAAATTAAATAGAATCTCAGACATGTGTCGGACACATGTTCGAGCGTGTCTGGCGCGATATCAGACACATGTTCAATACGCGACACGTGAGGTTTGGGAAGTGTCAATGTTTCATAGCATATAGGGAGGCTACATCGAGAAAGAAATTGTTGATAACCCTCTTCTAAGTTTAAGAGATTATTAACTAACAGAATTCTTTTCTCCTCGTAGTCATTCCACGCATTAAAGAAGAAAATTCTAACACAGGGCTCAATCCTTAGCCATTTTTTGCAGTTGATAGCTTATGAACTATAAGCTATGAAGCACCGACACTCCTCTAAGGCCGCATATCGCGTATCGGACACGTTTTTGACAATTTTTTTCTTTGATTTTTTGGATATGTCCAGACACGTTCCCTACACGTCGCGACACACTGGGACACGACTGAAGGATACACACGAGGTTATGTTTAAAAATTCTAAAGTTTTTTGGGGCATAAATGTAGAACTTTAAAAAAAAATAAGAAAACCGAAAACAATAACTAAAGCCCTAGCCCTTAATTGGAAAACATCTGAAAATCTTCTCATGAAATCAAAAGCCCCAAACCCAAAAAAGGGGGAAAAAAAGGAAATTAGACCTCAACTTCCATCATTGCTCGACAAGGTTGGCATTCGAAAGTCAAAGGAAGTTCACTAAATTCCCTTGACGGCAACTCTCAAACTTTGACCAATTTGTTCTCAGTTCTTATTGATGTATGTGTAATGGGAAAAGAGAAAGACGAAGGGGGAAGGTAGTTGGTGTGCTTGGCCTTGAGACAGTGACAGAAAAAGAGAAAGACAAAGGGGCGGGTGGGTTGTTGTTGTTGTTGTTATTATTATTATCATTATTATTATTATTATTATTATTATTATTATTATTATTATTACATTTTAACCCCCAAAATTATATTTAGCTCATGAAATAACCCCAATCAAAATTCAAAATAGCATTTTAGCCACGTAATACTTGTAATAGCATAATCACATATTAATTATTTGTTATATATTTTTACTTTATTACTTTTTTGGGGTACTACAAGACTAGTATATGTTGAATAGTATGTTATCTAGTCTTGTTTATTTATTTTTTATTATGATAAAATAATATTTGTGTACTATATATAAATTTAAATACATTTTAACGTATTCCCGACATGTCGTATCCTAGTTTTTTGAAAAAGAACATATCGGCATGTCACACCAAGTCATATTGCGTATCCGTGTTTCATGTCTGTGCTCTAGACTATAAGGTGCATAATCACACACATTTGGTAAATTAAACTAGGACTATGAAAACTTAATAAAATTCTCAATTCATGATAAAGACGCACTTGCTTTGGATGAAGGCACGAGCACATGCAACGGTAGAATCTACATACCCCTTGGTTTTGTCTGTATAATCATCTAAATCTAAATCTAATGATATCACCCTCCAAGGGTATATTAGTTATTTTGCTTGTGGATCGCTTCCGAGGTCAAGTGTAATGTGACCAATGGATGATTAATATGTTAGACCAACTATCCAAGGTTTAGAAGTAGCCAAGAAGGTGATGATACAGTTAAAGGACCGACCTCAACTAGGATACACATAGAGAACTGTTTTGGTCATCTTTCTTGGTAGACAAAGGTCACTATTGCGTTTGGCAAACTCCTAGCATCTAGTAATTATCTTTGAAATGCGGCTTTAGTCTTTTGGTGGAAAGTGAAATAGGCTAGGGTCAAAATGGTCTTAATGTCACCTAAGAATTGACAAGGGCATTTTAGTCATTCAAGAGCCAAGGGTAGTTATGTCTTTTTGACCCTTTGCTAGTTAGGCAATGTTTTGAGCCGTGTTACTTTTCTTAAGTATAAATATATATTGGAGTAATTGTTTTTGCATCTTAACATTCATGCCTAATACATTCTGGAACAGAAAATCAAGATTTCCAAGCATTTTGCAATATTTCTCCTTATCATAAGTATAAATATATATTGGAGTAATTGTATTTTGTATCTTAATATTTTTGTAATATATGTATATGTCACTTTTTGAAAAGTTCTTATATGTCGATTTATAAAAGCATGCGTCAAAATATTCCTGCATTAAGTATTTGGTTTTCCTAAAACATGATATGTATTTAGCTCATGATAATATTAGCATCTTGCATCATAAAAATATCGCATTGCACCCTGTCTTTTGATCACGGGGTGCCCTAGCAACTAAAAAAGGCACCAATGCATCATCGTAGCAATCACTGACCAAGTGGCACTCCAGTATTCTAAGCACAAGGAACTCAAGGCCACTTTCCTTAAGCCCTTACCTTGATTTTTTTTTACTTAAAAGCTTTTTGCATGTGGTTTTCAACATGTTTCAAAATGAGCATATATACATGAAATGATTTTAAAATCTTAAATAAAACTAAGAACTCAAAGCTTTTGTGCATTGACCATTCAAAACCTCTCTAAAAACATTATTATATTTATTTCCATGACTCAAAGTAATATCTTCAGAATCCATATGCCATTCATTTGGACATGATGCACTTTGAATAGCATACAGTCAGTTTTGTCAGGACTACGGCCTTTTTTGCCTTTTCTTTTGATTTGTGCGACAACTAAAACACTGCTTACCCACTCATATCATTGGATCAATACTCACCCAGTGTGTTCTTATTAAGGCCAGGCCAATTCCAGAGGTAAAGGAAAGGTTGGGTCCATTATAACATGCCTTGGTAAAGCCTAGAGTTTCTAGATGCAACTCAGCCTTGAGAATTTAAACTTTGGAGCAGGGCTTTGTAACAAGGCCAGCCACTTGATCAATAGATGAGATAAAGGAGACTTATGCTCTGTTTGTTATAGTCTTATTTTAAGATACTTATCCTATTGAAATGAAGGTACATCTTATAAGATTTAAGAAATCTTTTCATGCATCCTATGAAAATTCAAAACAAAACCATACTTTTTATCATATAAGAAATAAGCAATCATTCCTATCTTATTTTTTACAACTATAGATGCATAGTGTATATGAGAAGATATCTTAAATCTTATAAGATATCTCCAAATTTCAATAGGATAAGCATCTTAAAATAAGATCATTCCAAACAGGCTATTAAGATCCTTGGACACTACTTGTCAGGTGGCAGTCAATCTTAAAGTGCTTGATCCGAGCACGAAAGACAGGATTGGCAACAAGTGCTGAGGCTAACGCTGAAACAATATCACAGCCCAAAACAGGAAGCTACAGGCACAAGCAAATCCTTTAACAAGTAATATACCACTTCAACTATACAACAATATGAGCCATGGCCCACTATTCTGCTTTTGTGGAAGAATTAGTAACTATCAACCACCTTTCAAAACACCATAAGACTAGTGTTATTCCCCAATAGAATTCCCCACAATGATGTCACTAGCAAACTAGGTTAAAAAATGCGTTCGGGCATAGTCAACTAGAGAAGGCATGTAGGTTGCTGGAACTCTATCCCCAGAGTGAATCTGAGAGTGCTTTTGGAGTTGACCTTACACGCAGAAAACAAACAAACTATTCGATTTGACTAGTCAATAAATTCACAATAATGCCACTTCTCTGATCTAATCTCGAACTCCATCCAAATAATTCAAAAACAAAATGAAAATTAAGAAGTCAAAAATAGTAACATCAGAGGAAAATTAGACTTGCTAAAATGTACATATAAAAGTGTGTGTGTGGTGGGAGGTGAAAAGGAGTCAGCTTACATGTAGGAAACTAAGCAATCAAAATAGAAAAAATCACAGAAAAATTAAACTATACAATTCAAGATTCATCCTCTGACTAGTCGATAAAATTACAATAATGCCACTGCTCCAATCTAATCTCAAATCCAGTACAAATAATTCAAAAACAAAAGGAAGATTAAGGAGTCAAAAAAAGTTAAAATTAGAAAAAACTTGCAAAAAGATACACATACAAGTGTGTGTTGACAGGTGAAGAGGAGAGAGCTTACTTGTAGGCTGCCGATGAAACTAATAAATCAAAATAAAAAAAAAAGTGTAGAAAAATCAAACTATACAATTCACGATTTATCCTCGACTTAGTTAAGAAATTTTCGATAATGGCAAATCACAAATTCAGTACGAATAATTAAAAAACAAAATGAAAATTAAGGAGTCAAAAATAATAAAATCAGAGAAAAATTAGACTTGCGAAAAGATACACATACAAGTGCGTATGTGTGTGAGCGCACGGGTGAAGAGGAGAGCGCTTACTTGTAGGTGCTGGTGAAAATAAGCAATCAAAATAGAAAAATCACAGAAATATTAAACTATGCCATCCAAGATTTGTCCTCGAGTCAAAAAATTCAAGATTAACGCCAACTGCTCCCATCTAATCTCAAATCCGGTACAAAAAAAATCAAAAATAATAGGAAAAAGAAGGAGTCGAAAATAGTAAAATTAGAGAAAAATTAAACTTGCAAAAAGATACACATACAAGAGTGTGTGTGGGTGGGGAGGTGAAGAGGAGACATCTGCCGTGGAGGCGCCAATGAAACTAAGCAATCAAAACAGAAAAATTGAATTACACGATTCAAGATTTCTCCTCTGACTAATTGACAAAATTACGATAATGCCACTGCTCCGATCTAATCTCAAATCCAGTACAAATAATTCAAAAATAACAGGAAAATGAAGGAGTCGAAAATAGTAAAATTAGAGAAAAATTAAACTTGCAAAAAGATACAGATACAAGTGTGTGTGCGTGTGTGTGTCAAGAGGAGAGAGAGCTTACGTGTAGGTGCCGATGACCGGAACGAGGAGGAGGGTGGCGTTAAGCCAGTTCTCGGAGATCTTGTGGTGAATCTTGCCAGGGAGATCGTTCCAGAGACCACTCATCACCTTCTGCTGAAACGGTGACAGCGCGTACACCACCGCCTTCATCCTTACTGGTTGCTTCCCCATTCTTCTTCTTCTTCTGCGTCACAGATCTGTCAGCTTAGCCTTTTCTCTCTGCTCGCCTCTTTTTTTTTTTTTTTTTTAGGGTTTCTGGATTTTTCGAAATGAATTGAGTTTTGCTGGTGATAGACGTTCGGGCTTTTTTAATTTTGGGATGTCGTGTGAGTAAAAAGCCTGGGCATTGTCGATGGACAAATATTACATTTTGGGCTTTTTTTCGGGGGAATATTTTGGGCTCGTTGGATTAATTCTTTTAAAAGTGTGTTTTTAATAACTTTTCAAATAAGTATTTTTTGAAGTAGTAGAATTGAGTTATTTCCCTTTTAAGTTTTGGATTTCTTTTCTTTAAAATAAATTTTTACTTGTTTATGAAAAAAAAAAAACAAATCCAAACAGGTTCTTTCTGGTTTGAGATACTTCTGGACCATCTAAATTGGTTTTTTTTTTTTAAATATAGAGTACTTTTTATAAAAGAAGATCCTTTGCAATGGTCATTTGATTTGACTTTTTTTGTTAAAAAAAAACTCTTAAAATAAATCTCAAATTTGAAATTTGAAATTTTTAAAAGAAAAACTATACCAAAAAAATATATCATCACAATATTTGTTGATAAATGTAAAATTGACAAACATCTATATATAAAAATAACTATAGATATTTACTCAGAATAAAAAGAGTATTTATTCAATATTCATAAGTTGTTTATCCAGTAAAATCCACAGATCATCACAATATCTATTGATAAGTGTAAAATTAACAAATATCCATATATAAAAATGAAAATAGTCATAGATATTTGTTTAGAATAAAAAAAACTATTTGTTCAGTATTAATAAGCTGTTTGTCAAGTAAAATCCACAGATCATTATAATATCTATTGACAAGTGTAAAATTAACAAATATTTATATATAAAAATAGTCACAAATGTTTATTCAAAATAAAAAGACTATTTATTCAGTATTCATTAGCTATTGTTCAGTAAAATTCACAGATCATCTTTGTTTGGTACTGATAATGTGTTTGTTTAGTACATTCACAATACCCAAATTAGTGGAAAGAGACAAATACATACACAAATTCAGTTCGATTTTTGCAGATGTTGATTCCTCTATTTTTTTGCTTTAATCGATGTGTTTGTAGCAATTGTGGCAGCAAATTCGTATCAATTTGAAGAATTGGTTTTTGCGATTTGAAGAATTGAAGAATGATTGTAGCTTAGGGCGAAGGAAATTGTTGCAATAGATTTGTAACTGAGGTTTTGTTTGAGTCGTCAAATAGAGGTGAGAGGCGAGAAATTTTGATTTAGGGAAAAAAAAAAGTTTTATATAGTGCATAGTTTTCATAGCTGTAGGTGCAAAGTGCACTATGCACCTACAAGTTTACGATATAAGTTCCCCCTGGACACAAGTGAAAATTTAGTGAGAAAATTGAAGTAGTTGACAAAAAAAAAAAAATTAGAAAAAATTGAATAAGTACAAAAAAATTAATTTTTCCATTTAAGCTAAACTCAGTTTCTATGGTACCATGACTTTTTGAGGAAGCTGATATAGCAGAGCATGGATACTCTTATTCGATAAATTATGTTATATTATTTCATGAAAATCATAATAATGATTTATAATTGTTAAAGTATGTATTTGGGTTATTAAAAGAACAACTTGGATACCATACACCTAAGGAATCGTACACCCATCAACCACCGTACACTTTTGGAAGATTGCACTTCACATGCCTAGTCGGAAAAAAGTCACAATAATAGTGCATTAACAATCTTGTTACTATTTTTGTTCACAACTTTTAATTATTATAGATTGGATGCTATATGTTCACATTTTTTACATTTTATGTTCAAAACTTTTATGTGACGATTGGTATGATTGAACGGATTTGAAATGCCTAGTATTGCAAGCATTAACTCAAAATGTTTATTTCTATTATTCAAACAATTTAAATATCATGCACACTAGATTTCATAAAAGGAAAAATGATTTTGAAATCATGTACTTTTTGAAATGTTGTTAAGCTATCAAAATCATTTTAAAAAATATACTGTGTATTTAGAGTTATGAAGAGTTGATTAAACTTGATTAAAAAGTGTTTTAAAGGTTTTGACTTTACTTCAAGCTCTTTGGGGTAACAGGATCCCTCAACCGGTCGACCGGGAAGGTTGCCCGGCAGGAACAGAGAAAGGGAAGAAAAGCCAGACCCCTAGCCGGTCGATCGTCTAAGGCATTTGGCCAAATTAGAGAAGGTCGAAGGGGTGCCGGATGACCCAACCGGTCGACCGATTAAACGAAATGCTGTAATAAATGCACTAGCCGTTTATTGCTATTTTGGCCATTTCTTTTTTCTTTTCTTCCACCTACCAAACCCTAGCATAAAAATTTGTTTAAATACATCATCTAAGCTCAATTAAACAATCAATCAAGGCTTGCAAAATCAAATCATCTTTCATTTGCTGAAGATTTTGAACTATTCTTGTAATATATTTGAGCTTTCAAGAGCCTTTCACTGATATATCCTCTTGTAAGAAGAAATTACATATTCTTCATTATTTCTTATTTTTCTTGATTGTATACACACTTTGTCACCTTAGAAATCTTCAGAGAGACATCCATAAAAGCTTAAAAAAGTGTGAGGAAATCCTAAAGAGTGAGACTCTTGAGTTCTTTGAAGTGTTGATTTCAAAGAATTGTAAAGCTTAGTTTTTGTTTCACCAAGATTTGAAGAAGCACTTTAGTAGAGATTGTTGAAGTTTTAAGGGGAGCATCTTTGGGTGATGGACGTAGGTTTGGCTGAACCACCTTAAAATCATTTGTCTTCTTACTCTACACTCACTATTTATTTTCATTTACCTATATTGCTTATCTTGTGTTTGATATCTTGCTTGAAAGAAATTATTAATATTTTGGTGAATTTTTTAAATACAAAAATTAGAAAATATCTTAATTCACTCCCTTCCCCCCCCCCCCTCTTAAGATATTTTTACCCACAAGTGGGAATCACCCATTATTGTTATTGTTATTGTTGTTGTTGTTCTTATTCTCATCATCATCATTATCATCATTACTATTACTATTACTATTACTATTACTACTACTACTACTACTATTAATATTATTATTATTATTATTATTATTATTATTATTATTATTATTATTATTATTATTATTATTTTACATTATATGAGATTCAGTTACCGTGCATTGCATGGACAATTAGCTGGTAAGGACTATAAAAGTGGCTCAACCTCACTCTTTTTAACCTCTTATCCCAAAATTCAACTGTACACCACTCGTGAGATTCAAACCCCCTTATCTTCTTTCTTCTTTTTTAACCTCCCACGCATAAATCCAACCCCTTCTTCTTTATAAAATTCAAACTTAAGTCATTACTCTTGAAGAAAGTAGTCTCAACCACTTAAATTACTCTCGAAATCTCTCATAGGAGAAGTAGTTTCAACCACTTTTGCTACTCTTTGAATCCCTTTTTGGAGAACTAGTCTCAAACCATTTGAACTACTTCCTAAATCCTAATCCAACCTCACTTTACATTTTGTTCTGTATCTACTATCTAGAAACATAAATAGTAGGAACATTTATCATAGACAGTATTATGCACATATAATAGTGTGTTGCACTTTTGTTTCATATTTGGAAGGAATGTGACTGAGGAAGGAATGTGACTGAAGAATACATGGTCAAGAAGCTTAATTGAAGAATAGATTTTTGGGAATATTTTTTTTGACATAGAGACTAAAATGTACGTGGGTAGGAAGATTAGAAAATCTCTTTTTAATAGCGTTTTGTGTTTTGAGTGGAACCTCAATGTAGGTATTTGATATAAATGTTTTCAACATTGCTCTTTCTACATTTTGAAGTATGTTGATGATACTTTTGCTTGCTTAGTTAAAAAAAGGGGAAAAAAGAATAAGGTCAATTTCTAATGCCATGTATTACACAACTAAACAATTGTTCCCATCTATGCATAGGCCTAGGCCTTCCATTCTAACAGCCAAGCCAAGCAAGAGCTTTCCTTTGCATGCATTTCTTCTCTTATAATACTAAAGTAGGTTTCCCTATGTCTTCCGCTTTCTTCTTTTAGCCTACTCCCCTTAATTTAGAAAAATATATAAGAGAAAAAAAAACATTTTCGGATGTTCATTCTAAATTATTTTTCTTCATTTATTTCTATATATAAAAAAAAGAATTTATTGAAGAACAACTAAAGTTTTCTATAAAGAAATAGAGCCTAAATTTCCATTAAACTACACTTCCAATCACATTGTTTTCTCATTTCAAGTTTGTCAAACACATATTAGATGTAAGTTAAATAAAAAATAAATCCAATTATCATTCTACTCTAACATCACCCCACTAAGACAGCCAACAATGTAGCAAGAAAATGTTGCTTTTTTTTTTGTTCCCCTACTCACACCTTGAAAAGCTGTAGTAACAAGGCAAGCATGTTTGGCCTAATCTTGTGGAGCTCCATGCATATCTATTTTCATAGTATAAAGGTTTGAAGGTGTGTAGAATTCATCAAGCAGCCACTTCACTTGAAGAAGATAGCATTAAGGGACAACATAATCATTATTCATTCCCAGCCTGGTTTTGCACGCTTCATCCCACTGGAACTAAAAGGAGATAGACTACCTCTTGTTTGAGGGCTCACTTCTCTGAAAGTGTTGTTTATCAAGGCAAGCTCCCGGAGCTGTTGCCGCTTGTAGAAATCCTGCGACTCATCCTGTTAAAAGGGGAATAAAGATCAACAGTGAGAACTCGGAAGATGTAAGTAAGGATCACTGCACGAATAGAGATGGGCAAAAAGAAGTATTTGTGCACATGGATGCTTAAGTTGAAGAAACTGTGCCATTTCCAGGCCAAGACCGGAAACACATTAATCCTGAGGATGTGGCAGCCTATTCCTTTCTTCTATCTATTCGGATCAGGTTACAACTTACAGTAATGCTGCAAGATAAAGTCTGTGGACTAAAGATAACGCGTTTGAGATTTTTGCATCTTGTAACTAGAAGAAAAATGAGTTGGAAGGGGGAAAAAAGACATTTGCTTTGGGTACAAAGTAGTCTGAACACCCACAGAAATGAAGAAACAGAGACAGAAAAAGAAGAAAAAAGAACAAAGATGTCTGTTTACTGCACTGAGTATGCTTAAAATCTTGCTGTCATAGGATTAAATGTTGCTTTACTGTCAAACTGTATGTGGACGTGTCAGCCACAATTAGATTGCTGGAGTAAAAGAGAATGAATATGCAGAGAATTTTCTGATACCTTAGGTATTGAACTGAAGCAACTAAAGTTTAAAATAAATACCACAGGTTTGAGCAGTTCTTCTACAATTTCTTTAGCTTGATTCAACTGGACATCAATTACATTGATGGGTAATTCTGCCTCAATAAGAACATGAAGTTGATCATTCAGATGCTCGTAGCCTGGTCTTCCCCTCAGACTCTCCTCCTGGAATTAGAAACATGAACATTGATGCAACAAAAAATAAGGTCAAACAGCAAAATGCAAAAGTCAAAGATGTAGACATGAATCATTTATATTGTTAATGAATGTCATAAGTTGTTACTTTTCATTACAATACTTCCTACTGAAGAGTTTCTTACCTTTTCAATGTCTTTTATTGAACCTTTTCCTCTTATAAATATGCGACATCCAGTAGAAGCTTCCACTCGCTTTAGAGAATTACCCCGAGGACCCAAAAGCCTCCCGACAAAATTGAACTGTACAGAAAGAAAGGTGTTAAGCCAAAGTGATTTCTGCTGATGTTTGAATACAATTGAATGGTTGTAAGTTTTATTAGTATATGAAAGCTAAGAAATTTCTATCAATCTTACATTTGGATATTTATCCACTGGTACTTCCATCCGCAAGACTTTCTTAACAGTATATGAACCTGGGCTTCCTGGTGGCACTGTCCAATCTATGGTCATCTCCTGCCTTTCAGCTAATCTCTGTAGCAAAAATAAATCCAAAGATTTGTTATATAACTGACATAGAAGATTCTCATTTTAAAAAATAATCAAAATGAATGGTGAGAGGGAGGCCGCAGAAGTTCAACAATAGAAGACTAGGAAAGGCTTTAACTATATGAAGTGATAAGCAAGTCATTTCTAAGAGTCTTCAGGTGGTTTTCTAGCCGTGCTTCATTTAGCCCGTCTGATGCTCAAGGATGGAAGATCGGGGAGGATTATTACAAAACGCTGCAGCTAATAAGCAACCAATTTAGAAAATGAAGTTGCTCAAGCAGCCAAAGCTATGGTTCTTATATATATGCAAAGCAGCAACACAGGCCGTCTTTACAGCCTTGAACATTTATGTGACAACTACAAACACATAGTACATGTTATCATTTCTGTAGAAGTTTGCAACTGAACGAAAAGGTTGACTTAATAAAGAATAAACTCGATAACAATAGATCACACTACAACATTCATATGTATGGCTGAGGTGAGATCACAGTACAGCTTTCATATATTTGGCCTGAGGTTAACCAAGTGAAACAAATCAGGCAGTAGGAGGCACCAGAAAGAAAAAATCTGCAGGTCCTGAAGCACATTCCTAGATTCTTCAAAGCTACTTTCTGATAGTTAGAGCTTCTTCCGTCACTTCATATAGGACTAAAGCTCCCTTATTATTTGAGCTTGTGATTTCTGTTTATAATTAAAATGTATGACTTGTTGTAGCTTTGACGAAGCAACAATCTCAGGCGCTTTAAGAGTTAGATTGTAGGGACTAGTTCTGGCCTTCACACGATCACATATATTACATCAGAAAGTTGACATCGTTGGAGAGGACTCAGAGTAGAACAAATGGTGTAACAACAGGCAAGTATGCATATACTTGTGCTTCGGTTATATGTTTACGCAGCCCAAATATTGCACAACAGCTATGATGAGAATTCCTTCAATCAAGTAGAAGTATGCTCTTGTTACAGAGAGAATGCAAATCAAGATGATCTCTACAAGACAATAAAGGTATGAATTGCCTTCATTTCTAAATTATCCCACACCACCAATACTACATAGTACGGATTGGGAGATTTGACTAACTAACAGATAGTCATAGTATTACTCTTGAATGAAAAGGGAGCACACAGTGGATACAGCAGACTAGTTGCACTGATCAGACATGCAGTGCAATATAATATGCCCCTGGGGAAAATTTCATGTTCAACGTGAAACACAAAGAGTCTATTCTTCCATACAATTATTGAAGAAAGATGCTTGATTAAAGAATTACACGATGTGACAGTTAAAGGTATCAAGAACATAGTTGAAGACATTATATTTGACTGGCATTCTTCAGAAAGTAGAAACACGGTCACCTCATTTTGAAAGCCTTTCCAGCCAGCTAATCCTTTCCCTACAATGTCATTCATCATGTCTCGTGGAGCCATGGGACTAGGACTGCCACGTTGCAGACCGCCATAGACATTAAGTCCCTGGTTGGCTATCATTCCAGAAACTCTTAATATCTCTGTCATGAAGGCATTGCTTAAGATTAAGAGATTATTCTTGTCTTGCAAAGCTACATAACTATGAATGTGCAGAAGTGTTTCGAAGAGAATGATTCTAAGATAGATATGCCTTAAATACATTGCACAAAAGAATTAAGAGGAGAAAGAAGAGTCTAAGATCAAGAAGTGCAACAGAAGGGTAGATGGACTAGCAGTAAGAACAACACAAACTGAAGCTTAATCACAAAATCATTAGTTACTCATCCTAAGGCAGATGAAAGTTAAGAACACCCGACATAGCAACAGTCGTGTCAAATAATATTTGTAGAGACTAAAGGCTTCAAATTGAGTTCTCCTGTATAAACAATACAAGCATTGTATACAAATAGGCTCAGCCATTGTGGTATTATTGTGATTCGCAACTTGATCTCCAAATAAAATTTCCTACCAAAGAGACCAGGCTTCATCCGAATACTCTGCATTATGTATAACTGATCTCCATGTTTGATGAACCGAAACCTGTAATGGCTCCTGTACTGGAGTCTCTTAACTTGTATAACACGGGAGCAACATTATCTGCTATAAATTCTCACCAATTTGGCAGCAAAAATTTGCTAAGCAATGCCGGGAGAGAACCAGCCTCATAAGATGTACAACTTGATGAACTGAAATCTGAAATGCATTACATGATACTAGTTGTTCATACAGAAAAACAATCAGAGATAAAGTCCTACATTTGCTCTTGTATAATGTAATTCTAGCTAGCAATACGAATTATGAAAATTAACAGACATAGTAATTTGTCTGTCCTCTCTCTAATAACTACTGGAGCAATAAGAAGACTGATTTATCTTGAAACGTCAAACAAAGATTTCAAAAAGCATTACAAGAGGATTGTTCAGTCTTTACAAAATGCAAGAACAGGATATATCTTGAATAAGCCATTCATAAGTAACCATGAAGGCAGATTAAATTCACTGTCCCTTGAGTAAAATTCAAGAGATGTGAAATAAGACAACCTACTAATAAAGGACCACTAATAGCTGTATGCATAATTCGATACATCTCAACCACATAAACATAAGAGAAAACAAAGTACAGAAGGGAAAAAAAAAATCTGTACAACAAAAAGAGAACAGAATCAATAGGGAACTGAATTAAGCCTCATAAGCAAAACCAGATTCGAACAGATTGATCCTAAGCGGCAAACCTTGGTCCAAGAGTCTGCAGCATATTGGGAAAACTTGCATGAAAGGACCAAGCTTTTGACGTTCTGCTAACAGCTCTGACAAGTACTGACTGTAAGAAATCAAAGGGGAAAAAAAAAACTCAGAAACACTAGAATCAAACCTATATAAATTTCCAAAGCCTGTGAATATATATACATATATATATATTTGTGTATATATGTATACTTTTTCCTTTTAGATAACTTGAAACTTACTTCTCAACATCTGGGTTGGTCCTTAACTGTGAAGAAACAGCTCTTGAAGGTGAGAAATTCATATTCTGAGAGTATAAACTAGACATGTCTAGTCAACTATAGTGTGAAAATAAAGGGTTTTGATATCTTTGCGGTATATCGGAAGAATTTTTTATGTATAGAACAAGAACAAGATGCAAGAAAAAGCAGAAAACAAACAAGTATATGTTCATACACTAGGAAAATGTAAATCTACAGCTTCTACAATGTGAAAATAAAAGGGTTTTCAATAACTTTGCTGTATATAGAGAATAATACATATATGTATTGTAGAACACAAGATTTCAACTACCAAGAAGAAAGAAAACAAAAAGTATACGTTTGTTGCTAGGCTGAAATTAAACAAAAGAAACAGCTTGTTCAGTGAAAACCCTCCAATATATACTATGAAAAAGAAAAAAAAAAAAATGTTGTGCATCTACAGTTTGTTTAATAACATCGCATCTTTTGATCTTATGGTGAGTTGGAGGCTTAAATAGTTGTGGGGTACGTATACACACACGTTTCTTGGTTGGCTTTTTGCTGTTGTGGAAAGTGTTGTTTTACAGTTGAGAGAGAGCGAGAGAGATAACAGCCAAGAGAGGCATACGAAGGCCCCTTTTTTTTCTTTTTTTTTGAGGCTAAACGGAGTTAAGAGATTGCATATCTAAGAGAAGAGACACTGCTCAAATCCCATCCGATGCATCATACTCTTGAGCAACTCGAGAGTCTAGAGGGTCTTCAATTATTGAATAAGCAATTCAATTTGTGCACTCGTTAACTTCTGGCGTATGAAGGCTTTTTGCTGTAAGATTTTGCAGTAAACATGCACGGTATAAAATGTTAACGGGTGAATTGCAGGAAGTGCATCAGCATTGTCTGTGTTTTTTTCATTAAAGTGCGTGAGCGTACGGACATTTGTTACATCGAAAAGTTTACACATTTGTCGTTTCATTTTGTTTTAGCTTATAATTAAAGTCCCTTGATACATTTTGGAATCATCAGGCTGTGAAACTTGTGAACTGTATTTATATTCTAGAAAAAAGTTCACCTACCTACTCGCTACTAGGCTGCTACTAACGTTATATATTAGTTAATAGTTAAGGTAAATAATTTATTTGGTTTTTTATTTTTGATCTTTTTAGCAATAAAATTTTTTACATTTAAACATAACAATTTTGTCTATTATCTTTGTAATTTGTGATGGCATTAGTCCTAAAATTAAAAAAAAATGTATGAGTTTAGGATTAATATTATCGCATATTATAAAAACAAGACTAATAACGTCATAAATTACAAAGATAAAAAAAATATTGTTACAAATTGCAAGTAACTGATTGAAAAATGTTAATTTGTGATTTTTTGGACTTGGGACTAAAGATGATGTCATTAATAGCAAAGATGAAGGACGAAATTGTCACGTATTAAAGATAAAGGGACTTTTCCCAAGTTAATGTTGTTGGTTTTTTTATCATCTATATTTATCAAGAGACATTTTAAATAATTTCAAATTTTTAAAGCAAGATACAAATATAGTTCTACAAATTGAAAATGAAAAAGAAAAATAGCATAATACACAATTTCTTTTGTCAACTTCTGGGCATTCACAATACGAGAAAAAGTTTGATATATGCCCTGCACAAAATTCAACAAAATTTAGATGAAAAGACACATACAATAAAATTCAACAAAGTTTGAAAAAATTCAACAAAGTTTAGCTAAAATTCAACAAAGTTTGATATATCTTGTTCCCAAAGGAATCTCATTCTTACGGATATGAGATTTACACATTCCTCACAAAATATTGAAATATTTGAGAATAAAATTTTTGGAAAATGACTAAAATATTCTTTTAAAGATTAATAATTAGTGCTTTATATCAAAAATAAATAAAAAGTAAAAAAATAGAAATTTAAAAGTAAAAAAATTAAAATGAAAAAAATTTTAAAATGAAAACATAAAAAATAGAAAATAAAATTAGAATTAAAAATAAAAATAAGATATAAAACTAATGAAAATGAGGATATCAAAATTAAACTTATAAATAAAAAAGAAATAAAAATAAAGACATAAAAAAAGGAAAAAAGTTTACCAAATTATATATTTATGTATTATCAGTATTATTATTTTTTATTAAAGTTATTAGTATAAATCTACTTTATAATATCATTAGTATTGGTAGTATTATAGTAATATTTTGTATAATTAGTTTTACTACTACTAGCATTATTATTATTATTATTATTATTATTATTATTATTATTATTATTATTATTATTACTACTACTACTTTATAATATTATTAGTATTGGTAGTATTATAGTAGTAATAGTACTACTACTACTACTATAAAGATGTGTGAATAAGTACAAGGATGATCCATATATTGGTCTTATCTTTTTATCTAAATTATTTCTAATGATATGCTAGTGTACTAACTATCAAAGATAAGTTTAGAATCAACAAATCCATTCCTACCATCATTCTTAAAGTATACCAAATATGATATATTCATTACTAAGTCTGTTCCATTCTCTAACTCATTCTATTTTCATCTAAATTTATTCTATCATATCAGCAAATAAGCATACCAAATATGATATATTCATTACTAAAAGGATGTTTGGTTTGGCTTTTTTTTTTTTTCTAGATAAACCTACTTAAAACCTAATTTAAGCTAATGGAAGTGTTTGTTTTAATTAAAAATGTACTTTTTTTAAGTGGCTTTAAGTAGAAAATAAAAAGCTCTCCCATCCCAGCTTTTGCTTTTTATGACTTTAAGCACGTTGAAAAAAAGCAAGTTTGACCAAATTATTTACTATCTTATCCTTACCTTTTTATTTTTACTAAAATATCTTTACTCTTTTGCCTTATACTTAGCTTTTTAAATTCTATTTTAATGTCCTTAATAGTTCTTTTAACTATATAACTTACTTTTCAACCCACTTTAATCAAACATGTAAATACTTATTTTTATAATTACAACTTTTATTCAAACACGTAACTGTTTAAAATTGACAATAAAAAAAACCATTTAAAGCTAAAAGTGCTTTAAGTAGCTTTTTTATAAGCCAATCTAATCACCCTCTAAGTCTGTTCCATTCTCTAACTCATTCTATTTTCGTCTAAATTTATTCCATCATATTAGCAAATCATGTAGAGTTTCATAGTGAATGTAGTTGAGTAGAATGAAGACTTCTTTTTTCCCATGTTTAACTTTTTTTTGCAACTTCCATGTTTATCTTTGAGCACGATATTTAGGTGTACAATAGGAAATATATTGATGTTAATTTGTTGTGCTTTGACAATTAATGAAGGACTTAAGTAAAAAGTACCCAACAAAATAATTATACAAGAGAATTGCAAGTAAAACGCACGCGCTTAAAAAACATTTCTCAAATTATAAAATGATAATGCATTACATGAGGTTTACAAAGGAGAAAAATGTACAATTTCGTCGTTTTCTGTTATATATGGTATATCATAAACGTTGAATTTTAAAAAGTTGCACACTCCCTTCCCAGTTTTGTGACATGTTTCACAATCACCGCAATTATAACTTCCATAATATCCATCAATTTCGAGTTTGAAAAAAACCCTTTAAAATAAAATTACATCCCTCATTCACCCAAATCATTGTTACCTACATAGGAAAATATCAAGCTCAAATTTCTTTGTGTTAAAGTTGAATAAAATGAAAATCTAGGTTATATCTTGTAGTTATAGGGTGAATTTATCTTTTGAAATGTGTTTTATTTCACAATTCTACTAGAAAAAATAAATGGTAAGATGTACCACAAAATATTTTGCAAAACACTGGAAATTTCATACGACTGTTAAAAATTCTAGATCAATAATAAAATTTTTGTAAAATGCAAGAAGTACAATGCACTTTACCCATTTATAAAGGTCACAATCCTTTCTCTTATCAAACAAGAAGATGGTAGAAAACACAGAGGAGTGAGTATACAAGTGAAATGACAGAAATACCCTCACATAGCAAGTGAAATTGCATTAGGCCAGGCTGTAATAATCACTTCTTCCCAACCTCTTTTATTTTTAAAAGGGTTAACCAAAGGAGAACCCCTTTCCCACCTGGCCAGAGGCCCCTTAACCAGGCGGGAGGTAAATCGAGGGATGTGCGTGAGTGGCGGCACTGGAGAGGACCAACGGCGTGGAAATCCAAAGAATGCTCGCAATATTTCAATGAAAGATCGCCACACACGGACTCGATCCCGCGTTGTCAGGGCGTCTCCACCCTAATCACCTGGCCACTTACCAACCTCTTTTATTCTATCTATCAAATATTGATAACGATAGAAGGGCCCAATTGGAGGAAAACAAGCCTCAAATATGAAAATGAGACACTTTATTTATTTATTGGTTATTTATATCTCATTGGGGGTATGGAGGGAATTAATTAATAATTTTTTTTCTCTATTATTGGTCGTTTAATTAGTCTTGTTATTGAACGTTAAATTAGTCTTATTATCAAAAGTTTCAAATAATTTTGGTCAAATTAGATTATTTCAAATCTCCAGATTAGGTTAGATGAAACGATCTTTTTATATCGTACGCTTTATGTTTATCATATAGTTATGTGATAAAATATTTTCAAATTACAAATGTAATAAGTCTAGTCTTTTCCCTTACCAAACAACAAATGCAATGGAAGACACCCTTTTCATAGGTGAGAAAGTCTAATCAGTCCCTTTCTAAAGATAGCTTTTGGCATTGGGCATCCGCCTTGTCCATGAGGATTATTTAATTTGGCATGACAACAAAAAGAGTATTATGCATTCCACCTTTTGTATTTTGTCAAAATCATATAAATTTTTTTATAATTTTAAATTCATTAATACTTTTTGTGGTGCAGAAAATGTTGCGCATTGACTTTCGCTGTTAACTTTTCCCTTAAATAGGGAGGATAAAGAACATGCTTATATGCAACTTGATTGATCAATAACAAAAAATTCAAGTAAATTAGTATAGTCCTCCCTGCTCTCCTCCCCCTCCCCCCCTCCCCAAACCGACCCTACGAAACAATCTGATTTTAAAAATAATGTAGATTCCTCCTTTGATTTGAAATGAAGTGTGCTTGCAAAGTTAAAATAAAAAATATAACTGCTAAATTATGTAGATATCTTTATTTATAATAATAATAATAATAATAATAATAATAATAATAATAATAATAAATTATTATTATTATTATTATCATTAAATTAAATAATTTAAGAGATATATTTTCAGTTTATTTAATTCGCTAGAGGTTTGTTTGTACTGTATTTCAAAATTGAGGGAAATCTACACCATTTTAAAATTAGAAGGGAAATTTGGTCCAATTTATTTGAGTTCTTTTCATTGTTGACAAGTCAAAATGCATTATCGGCATGTTTTCTACATTATTTGTTAGTATAATGTTTTTTTTTAAAAAAAAAAACCATAAAGAGTATGAGCAAGGTTTGAAACCATATAAAATTTTATGCAATTTTGATAAAATAAAGATGGTAAAATACATTTAACTCAATCAAAACTGATCAAGGTTGAATTGATGGAGAAATTATGCACATAAAATTATAGTAAACTTTCTAATCCAAACTTAATAATGCAAAATGTAGAGCCAAAATATCATTTTAAACGAAAAGGAAAAGTATTACAAAGCCCCAATGAGTTTGAATTCATAGATCAAAGCAATGGCTTGTGATTGACTAGGTAATTTAACTATATATCATATTAACAATACATCTATTATTATAAATCAAAGTAAATTTAAACAACATTAAACATACTGTGCACATATAATAAATTTGTTATTGAATGAGTTTTGATTCTTTCTAAAACTTTTATTTTTATTTTTATTTTGTAATTAATTTGAAAGTCTTCTGGTTTCTAATTATTCCAAGTATTCTTAACACAAATTGGCGATGGTCTATACAACTAGCTACCTAGCTAATCATAATAAGGGAATCAAATGGTCCCCTTACATTTGACTATAATCTCTATTATTATTGGCAAATAATTAAAACTAATTTATTTGTATGAGTTTATAATCTGCCTGTAATTTACGTATGTATGACTCGCTTTATCGACAACTATTGTCACGGTAAGAAAAACATTTTTACTTGACAAATTTACAAATAATTTTTTACTAATAATTTTTCTAGATAAAAATTCTAACGTCATTGTGTGTGAAATGTATAAGTTCACACTTGATAGTGAGCGATTGAGACACATTATTGATTCCATCTATAATCTTTCGTCTTATCATGAAACTTCAAATTTGACTAGAATATATCCACGCTCATGATGCGATAAGTAGAATACTATAATGAATATTCGCACCACAGTGAAGCCTCTAACGCAATCTATATGTCATATGTATTAGAACCGTTAATTTTGCAAATAGTTTCTATTATTATTATTATTATGTTTTCAAATTAATTTTTATTTTTTAAATATTCAATTTAATTCTTACTATTTTTATAAAAATGATTAAAATTAGTTTGTAATGTCTCAGAAAAATAGTTAAAGTAATATCTATTATTTAGAAACATTTATATCAGTCATCAATGTTTCTTAAAGATAGTCAAATTATGTTTTATTATTTGAAATACCATGCATACTAGTCTATCTTAAATGATTTAGAAATTTATTCAAATTAGTCCTTATTTTTTTATTTATATTTCTTTAAGATGAGGACTAACTTGAATAAGTTTATAAAATATTGAGCAATAAATATATATATATATATATATTGAGCAATATAGATTAATTTGACTTTTTTATGAAATGTTGAGGATACTAACATGTTCGTTTTAGAACATTGATGACTAATTTAAATATTTTAAAATAATAAAGATCACAAATTTAGAGAAGTACGGAACAATAATATTGATTTGTAGTAAGATTAACGCTGTATTATAAATTGTATTTCATGTTCTCCAAGCACCTTCATAAATTAATGTGAATTTTCTCCCAGGAAATAATCATTTGGGTTGTGGAAAAGTTTTCAGTTCAGGTTTTTTGGTCCGCGTGAATATGTGAATAGTGTTTCGAGCTTTAAAATCAATATTGTCATATCGTTTATTGCTTTATAATATTTATTAATTATTATGATTAAATAATTTTTTAATGACTGGAAAATTCATTTTGATAGAACAATATTAAATTCACTACAAGACAATTAATAAATTCTATAGTGTATTAATGATATCTTTTAATGCACACGCATGGGCATCTAGATTAGTTAAGAATATAATAAAATATAAAATGATATTTGTAATGAGAGCCTAATCGATGTCGTGGTTGATTTGTCTAATCATTTTATGCATTTTTTAATGTTTTAATAATTTTCTCTTTTATGCTTAAGGTAAAATTGTATACGATAAATTTTAAAATAAGTTTGTTTTACAATAAGAGTTTCATACATTACACAATCCTTTCGTATGTGGATATTTGTATAAAATATTGAATTCTTAGACCGTCAATAATCTGTCGCTAGTTAGCAACAAATTACCAATGAAAACTTTTTGTCCAAAATTAGCGATAAAATATCAACGATTTTTTTTTTTTGGGGTCAGGAATCTGCCCCTAATCTGTCGGTAATTAGCAATAGATTAATATCGGTTGGTAAAGTCCATCGTTTGTGGCTTTATTTTCTATTTTGATAGTTTTGAAAGCATTGAGTCGACCCTTCATTGAATCTTCCATATGATAAAATTTTGTACACCAAATTTTTATGTTTCTCTCACATATACATTATGACGTATAAAATATTGGGGTCTTTGAAGAAAAAAAAAAACGAAACTTTTTACCACAGAGGGACAAGTGAAGTGAGTGCAAATGATGAAATATGTGGAGCCATGACATAAACTTCTGCTGGTGTATTTAGTACCCACTTAATTACTTTCTTTCAATATCTCCATTCTGATGCACAACATATAGATCTTGTGCTCATATGCATGGCACAACCTATTGCCACTAGGTGTCAGCACTAGGTTTTCAACTTTTGACTCTGATTTTGATCCACAAAGCCTGTCCCAATGAGTTTTTGTCTGTCCGGCTTTATAATTCTCTACCCATTACAAAAGAAAATTATTTTAAATAGAACTATACTATAGTTATTCAAAAATTATAAATTCTAGATATAATACAACAGTGCGTCCCAATCTACTGCAAATTTCATGTCGGTTATGAGCTAAAATATTTGTTTCAAGAGAACATAAGTTCGAGATGCATGCTGCTTCACGAAGCGAATCAACCTGACTAAGCTAGCATCATGGTTGAAAATAACGTGGAAGCCATCTTTAATGCAATCAATTCAAGGCGGCATTCCATATTGTGGAAGTTAGACCGATGCGTAAGAAGATCAACTAATCAACTAATGAATTGGGTTGTGAAATGTACTTTAAAGGGTACTTTACCATCTAATTGGGTGATTAATATTCCAAACCAACTCTTTGAATTTAAAATATTTAAAGATAACAAGTTATTAACTTATTATTTCATCGAATCTTTAGAACAACAACGAAGGAGTTTTTTGTACAAGCTTCACATGATGTTACTGGAAATTTCTTCCGCTTGCGGAAGCATAATTTATTGACTTGGGGGGTGAAAGAAGTTGCATAGGATTCCTACAAGGATGCTTGAAAATTGTATTGTCAGTGGCACGTTTGATTGGGGCCAATGATGTGAACACGTATCACAATGAAACTATAAGGAAATTCTCAATTATTAAATAATTGGTGTACATCTTAGGAAACCCTACTTTTTTTTGATGATCATGGAAATGTAGGAATATAGGTAACAGAAGCTTTTGTCTCATACAAGTGTTTTGATCGCTAAAAATTGATGCCCTAAAACCCTATCACCATCCTTTTCATGGAAAATAGTTGTGTGCCATCCTTGTTTCACATGATGAATAATTTATAGATTTATCACCCTTTATCTCACGATAAAAATCGTTTTCTTTTTTTGGGTCAAAACGTTAAAATCATTTGAGTTGAGACTTCAACGGCTGCTTTTCTTTTTTTGGTTTTACTTCTTTTTTCATATATATATAGTTTATTACTTTGAGGGTCCTACATTTTTAATATTTTGGTCAATATAATCCATTAGTAAATGATGCATTCTGATCTTTTATCTTTTCAAAGATGCCACTTTTAGTCTCTATGCAAATATTTATTGAAAAAGAAATTAACAAATCAATTTAATTCATAACTTATTGTCCCACAACTATGCGCTAGAGTGAATCACATAGAAACTATATATGAATTATCACCACAAAAAAAAAAAAATTAAGAATAGGCAGTAGTTTTCTGACTAAAACAATTGCCTACACTATTATAGTCAATGGTTTCAATGAAACATGGCTAAAAGTAGATGTAGGCAATAGTCTTTTTGAAAATTACAGCTAATTATAGTTATAAACAACATTTTTTTAACAAGTATCACCCAAGGGCGAAGCTACACGCGCCCGCCGGGGGGGGGGGGGGGAGGGGAATTGCCTCCTTTGTTGTTTTCTTTTAAAAAATTACTCCATAAGGAATTATTAAAACACTTGAAAACTCAAATTTTCCCCTTTATAAAATAAGAGTTAAATGGCACATTACACCCCTTTTCTTTTCTTCCAATAATGATCAGGACAATTCTTTTACTCTTCCCTCTTTCTGACATGTAATTTCGGTATCCATACTTTCTAAGTCTAGCTTCATTCCTGTTATTACTTATGACAGTACAACTATTTTTTTAAATATTAAAAAATGCATATAGGCGGTAGTTTTTGATAAACTGTTGCCTAGCTATAACATAACAATTTATATTTATGAATAATAAAAAATGTATATAGGTGGTGGCTTTTATGAGAATCACCGCCTATAGTAACACATTTTATTTTACAAATAATACAAATATATAGGCGCGTTTTTATAACAAGTGCCGCCTATAGTGGTAGTTTTTTTAAATAATAAAATATATATATAGGCCGGGATTTAACTTTGGGAATGAGAGCAATGTTGGTCTGATTAATAAAGGAGATACCCACTGAGCCCTTGCAAAAACCTTGAAAAACCATCGGGGCCTGGTACCTTATTAACACCAAGGCTCCAAGCGGCCACTTCAACTTCTTCACGAGACAGAGAACAATTAAGCCAAATGTTATCTTCCTTGGAGAAGATTGGCCTCTTTGCATTTCGAAATTGATTCAAAGCTCCTCTAACCAATAGTCATGAAGACCTCAGCAAAATAGTTCTGAACATGAGACTAATTAGCTCCTTGCTCATCCAACCAAGTAACGTCCAGCGTTTGAAGGCGAATAATTCCATTTTGAACTTTTTTGGTGCGCTGCGATCAACTAGGGCTTCCTAATCTGCGGATTTAGAATAGAGGTTTTGTTTTTATCCTAAGAGTAGTAGTACTATCTTATTTATTTTATGTCTTTAATCTTGTAAAGGTAATAGTACTATCTTATTTAATTTTTTTGTCTGCATTTGCATCCTTTGATTTGCATTTTGTGACAGGTTGGCCTGTCAACTTGGCATGCTTAAGAGTAGACTAGGGGTAAAGCCGACATCCCTTCTATTGTGTATTCTTTTTGGTTTTCGTAATAAAATTTCTGGGGGCCGTCCCCTTCTACCAAAAAAAAAAAAAAAAGAAGAGTAAGTTGAATCTTGATCACAAGCACGCAGCCATTTGATTCTCGCACGATCAGGCCCAATTGGGTCAAGATGCCCGACCCAGGCATCTTAATGAAATGCAATCTAGGCATGATGAGCAAATGCTCAGTCCAAATTTTCCCAGATAATGTGTTCTTCATCCTTCGATTAAACTAAGTAAATTGACAGTATTTGACTCAAGTTCGATTAGATTAGCTCTATTAACCCAGATATTGGAAAACAAAAAGGTATTTATTAGATTTTTTGTTGCCACCTTATTTTTCAACGTGATTAACGTTCGCTGGTGGAAAGAAGCAAATGGACTTCTTCCATTTGGAATTTGATAATGAAGAAATTGTTTCTATAGTCAAAAAAAGGAGGAGGGATTCAAAGGTGCAATTAAGTGGAAGCTTGATCCAATCATTGACCAAGGGATGATGAAAATTTGTAGAGTTAACGCCTGGAAATTTGGAAAAATCAGAACACAAGTGAATATTGCAGCATGTTTTTGTAACAAACGCTTGAATTTAATATGGATTTCTGATGTTTACAAGTAGTGAAGGAAATGTAAAAGACTAAAAGAAAGATAACAAAAGAACATAAAGGAAATGAAGAAAAACACAGAATATTTCTCGCTACTATGCCTATTGGCTTTTATACTTGAGTTCTTCCCCTATTCAGCTACCTTGCGCCTTTTTTGTTTTTTTTTTTGTGCATAACATAGATCTTTATTCTATTAATAAATCATTTCCAGTAATACTGTATTTGCCATGGCAAAAAAACTAATTATCCACTTTGTAGGCCTACCATGTGAAACAGTTTGAAAAGCAAAAAAGTAATTTTCTACCTCTGTCGGCAAGGCTTCTAGTCGACCGCACCAATGACCAACGGGACCAGTTTATTTTGAAAAATAACCATTTTAATCTATATTTGGCAAGATTTTTCATATCTTTAGCTGCTTACGAAATTGTGCACTCTAAGGCTTTGTTCTACAGCTGTTTAAACACCTCTTAAGCCTTGCTTCATACAATAACACAAGAAGAAATACATATACACTCATTGAGCTATAGATTGTTATATTCTTGAGCATAACAAGAGCTTTCATTTTCAATTTCTTTAAGAGGAGTAGAATACTTTGATACACTTAGATATTCATTTTATTGTGCTTATACACTCATGGACTAGATTAGTTTGTGTGAAAAATTGATCAGCAAGAATCTAAGGAGATCCTAGGGTGGGGAACACTTAGGTTATTTGAAAGATTTCAAAGAGTTGTACTAGTTGATTTGTACTTCATCAACATTTGAAGGAGTATTAATAGTAAAAGTGTTGAAGTCCTAAGGGGAGAATTTTTGGGCGGTGGACGTAGGCAAGGCCGAATCACCTAAAAATCACGATGCAATCCTTCTCTCTTTATCTCTTTACTATTGCTTATTGTGTTGCATGCAAAGTGTTTGATAAATTGCTCAAGTGAATTTGTTTGTTTAATTTGGATTTAATTTGTGAATTATAATCATTTAAGCGTAGCATAATCTTAATTGACTCCCCCTTAAGATTATTTGACTCCTAACAAGTGGTATCAAGAGCTAGAGTTCTACATATAATTTAACAACTAGTAGAATTATCATAACGAATAATGCTAATGCTACAACCATTGAAGGATTGTTTATAAATAAAGCACCTATATTTGATGGC
Organism: Cordia subcordata; assembly: GCA_028554755.1. Classification (NCBI taxonomy): domain Eukaryota; kingdom Viridiplantae; phylum Streptophyta; class Magnoliopsida; order Boraginales; family Cordiaceae; genus Cordia; species Cordia subcordata. The sequence goes on from JAPTOF010000007.1 coordinate 18,827,784, forward strand.
TTCAATTACTTTTTTTGAAAAATGAGAATGAAAGTCTTTGTTCAAGCATATGATTATAAAGCCTAAAAAGTAATTGAAAATGGTCCACAATATCCCATGAAAGTAATAGGAGATAAAAAGATCTTGAAACCTGAAGATGAATGGGATGAAAGAGATTACAAACTTGTTTAATTGAATGCTAAAGTCCTGTTCACATTGTGTGTTGGATTGAATACCACTGAATTTGCTAGATTTATGGGATGTACTTCAGTTAGAGAAATTTTGAATCAACTTGAAGTAACTTATTAAGGAACTAGCCAAGTAAAGAACTCTAAAATTAGCATGTTTGTTCAAAAATATAAAATGTTTAAAATGGAACAAGGTAAAAATATTGAAAAAATATATTTTAGATTCTTAAAAATTACTAATGGCCTTAAGGCACTTGTAAAGAAATATTCTAATGCAAAAATGGTGAGAAAAACACTGAAAAGTCTACCATTTTCATGGCAACCAAAGGTGACAGCCGTAAAGGAATTAAAAAACCTCAATGCATACACATTAACCAAGTTGATTGGGTCTTATGATTCATGAACTTAAGTCAAAGGTTCATGAAGAAGAAGACAAGAAGATGAAAAAGTCCATGATTCTTATTGCTTCAAAATATGCCTCAAGCAGTGATGATGATGAAGACTCAGATGAGAAAATGACATTAATTGCAAGAAACTTCAAGAAGTTCATGAAATATAAGAAATGGAGAAAAGGCTCTTGCTCAAACAATTAAAAGAAGAAGGGCATAGAAGTCAAAAGACCAAAAAAATTAATAAAGAACCAAAATGCTTCAATTGCAACACGCCGAGGCATATAAAAGCAAATTGCCTAAAACTTTGTAAACATAGGCTACATAGCATAGCTCTAAAAATGAAAAGGAAAATGAAGAAGAAAATGAAGTAGCAAACTTCATATAACTCATGGCAAAAAATGAAGAGGTAAGTGATTCACTATACTTTTCTTCTTATAAAGATGAGGAATTTACTTTTGAAGAATTGTAAGAAGTTTTTTCAAACTACATGATGATCTTTTACTTGCTTTAAATAAAAATAAAAGTTTGATTAGAAAATTGAAAAATGCTTTGAATGAAAAAGATTGTTTGAGAAAGAAAAATGCATCTTTTGTTGAAAACATCAAAAGCTTGGAAGAATAATTGAAGGATTTGAAAAAGGAAAATGATGACATGAATGAAATTGTGGGAAAATTTACAAATGAAAAAAAAAATTGAAAAACTTCTTGGTTCTCAAAAACTATCTTTTGACAAAAGTGGAATTGGCGATGAACCTACAATAAAATAAAAGTATTTGAAAAACAACTCTGTTAAAGCATCAAGATCCTCAACTTCTTCAAAACCCTCTATTACTTATACTTACTATGAAAAGAATAGGTATATTTCTTCTTTTTGCTATTTCAAGAAATTACGTGATAGAAGAACTATTATTTCATGTTGGCAAAGATCCAAATGGGTTACAAAAGCCAATAAGGACCTAAGAAATTTGTCCTATTTTCTTCAAATGTGTAGGTAAAGCATACGAGAAAATGGATCCTAGATAGTGGTTACTTAAAGCATGTGACAAGTTGTCCTTCCTTATTCTATGACCTTAAAAAAGTCAAGAGAGGAGATGTTATTTTTTGAGACAAATACAAAGAGAAGATTATTGGCAAAAGAAGTATTTATAACAAAAATTCTCTTGCAATACATAATAACTTGTGGAAAGAATTAAATCTAACTTAGTTAGTATTAGCCAATTATGTGATAAAGGTCATAAAATATCTTTTCAATCCTACAGTTGCATTGTTCATGAATGTGATAGTAATAATGTACTATTTGCCACAAATAGAAATGATAATGTGTACACTGTAGAAATTGATCAACTTAAAAATCAAAATGTTACTTGCTTATCTGCTGTAAATGAAAACTCTTGATTATGGCATAGAAGACTTGGGTGTGCTAGCATTAGTTTATTAAAAAAATTATCAAAACATGAGCTAGTTAGAGATTTGCTGAAAATCAAATTTGAAAAAGACAGATTATGTGATGCATGTCAATTTGGTAAACAATACAAAACCTCTTCTAAACCGATTAACATGGTCTCAACTTCTAGAGCAGTATAATTATTGCATATGGACTTGTTTGAACCTATTGATATTGTTAGTTTAGGTGGATCCAGATATATATTTGTTATTGTTGATGGCTACACTAGATTTATATGGATCATGTTTCTTTTACACAAAAATGAAGCCTTCAATGAATTTGCAAGATTATGTAGAAAAGTAGAGAATGAGAAAGGCTATTTTATAACTTGCATACATAGTGATAACGGCACAAAATATGTGAATTCTTCTTTAATGCATTTCTGTGATGAACATGGCATTAAACATAATTTTTTGGCACCTCAAACCCCTCAACAAAATGGGGTAGTTGAGAGGAAAAATAGAACACTACAAGAAATGGCAAGGGCTATACTTAAAGAACACAACTTGCCTATATACTTTTGGAATGAGGCTGTAAATACTGCTTGTTATGTGCAAAATAGAGTTTTAATTAGATCCATCTTAAACAAAACCCCATAGGAGCTTCAGTATATTAAAACCCCAAAGATTTCATACTTTAAAGTGTTTGATTATAAATGTTTTATCTTTAACACCAAAGATAACTTGCGTAAGTTTGATGCTCAATCTGATGAAGGTATTTTTCTTGGATATTCCACTAAAAGTAAAGTCTATCGTGTATATAACAAAAAAACTCTTGTTGTAGAAGAATCTATCCATGTCATATTTGATTAATCTAACCATCTTGCCTGGAGAAAAGATATTGTTGATATAGGTAATCTCTTGGGTTGAAGATAAACCCACAAATGAAGAAGAACCCCCCAAAGGATTAAAGCATGACTCATCAAGAAGGAGATTCTCAAATCAAGGAAGAAGAGAAACAAGATTCAACTCAAAAAAACACAATGGAAGAAAAAGAAACACATGATGTGTTAGGATTAGTATGCTCTAAAGCTCACTTGTACATGACATTTTGGATATGAAACATTGAATAATCATATTTTTGTTCAATGGCATTATGAGTTTCTTACATATAATCTCTGTTATGTTTTATCGATGCATGTATGAAGGTCCTTTGACTTGCACTAATGACTTGGGTGCGCAGTGAGGTTGGACGCACAGTAGGTCCAACTCTAGATTTAGTCATGTCATAAATTGAATCCATAACCAAATAGTAGTGTTGGGCACTCTACTGGGATAAGGTTATATTGAGCAAGTCTCCTCTTTGAGGGTGATCTACCTAGTTCATTAGAGGACTTTCTGGATTTGTCTCAATAGTACGTGTGTCACGTATTGGATAGGACCATTGTGAGTATGTTTTCTAGAGACGTACTATCAAAGAAAGAAAACAAGACACTCACTACTACTAAATGATCATTGCTCTAAATCTTGAGTATATATGGATGAACTAATAAAGTTAGAGTTTAGTACTTTGATTCACTGTGGGTGAGATCTTATTTTATTAGGATCAACAGCCTGGTGCATTGAGTGCTAAGTTCTAATTAATTAGAACATGCATATGCAAAATGGAATCTATGCGCCCCCTTTGGGATTGTCCAAATTTATCATCCGAATCTAGATCTAGTGATACTACCTTTATAGGTGTGTCTGTCATATGGCTTGAGGGTCGCTCCCGAGATCAAGAGATTCCATGACCAAGGATGGTTGGCAATTGGACAAGAAACCCAACGGAAAAAGATACAGCTAAGGAGGTGATAGTACACAGGCCAAAGGACCGGTCTTAGCTGTGGGTATACATAGAGGGGCATTATGGTCGGTTATCTAGTAGGTCAAAGACAAAGTTCACATTCTTTTGTGATAAGCTTTTGGGTAATGACAATTATTCTTGGAGTGCAACTTTGATCTTATGGTGGAATAGATCGGAGTTAAAAATAATTATTATGTCGCCTAGATTGGGCAAGGATATTTTTAATTATTTTTGGAAGCCAATGATAATTGTGTCTTCTTGGTCCCTTCCCTAGTTGAAATGACTTTGAGAGAGTAATCTTGAAAGAGCAAATTCCATATTGTGGTAGTAGCCTTATTGGGCCAAAGCTTGAAATTGGGTTTGGGCTTTCTTTAGAGTCCAAAATAACCTAATTAGGCTAGGATGGTTTCCTATTGGGCTTGGGCCTCCACATGGATTATGGACTATGTGTTGGACTTGGATAATGGGCTTGGCCTAAGTCTTCCAAAACAAGTGGACAACTTGCAAAATACTACAAAAACAAGTGGACAACTTGCACAAATCTTCCAAGACAAGATTGACAAGTTACATAAAGGAAATACTACATGGAAATTTTCTCCCACATTGAAAGTTTAGCAACTTTGGGTGCCAAGGTTCTCTCTATAAATAGACAAGACCCTACACCTTTTATGCATTCCACTTTGTAGTTGATTTCTTCCTTTTTGGCAAGAAAATACTACAACACATAGTACACACTTATTGTGTGATTTTTGCTCTAGTTTTTCAAGAGCATATTACTTTGCTTCTTCCCACACAAGAGGCTATTCTCTCAAGATAAGTCTCTTTAACCATAGGGAAGAAGACTGGGGAGTTGCTTATTGCGACACCTTTATAGTAAATATTTTGGTGGCCTTGTTCGTGAACGGGAACAAAGCTCGTGACCGGTTTTAGCTTCATCAAAGGCTCCACGCTTCAAGAGATTAGCTTTATATATTTTTGCAAGCACTAGTTATATTCTATATGTTCTTGAGCATGTTCTTATGTGTGTAATGTGGTTATTTTATTTTCCTAGCATGTTTTCTTAGTTATAATTGAGAAAATATGGACTAGGATACACCACACTTAATAATATCGATCCTTCATGATGACCTACCAAAAAGCTGGAAGTTCGTAAGAAATCACCCCAAAGATCAAATCACAGGTGATCCATCTAAAGGTGTAAGGATAGAGTGTAATAGTAATGCTTTTTGTGAACATATTATATTCATTTCTCATATAGAGCCTAAAAATGTGAAAGAAGGATTGCCTAATGAAAATTAGATAATAGCCATGCAAAAAGAACTAAATCAATTAAGCGTAGCATAATCTTAATTCATCCTCTTCTTAAGATTATTTGCCCCCTAACAAAGTTCAACAACATTCTCGGGTTTGACAAACAATAACGCAAAAATGAAAACCCCCAGAACTATCTGTGTTGCCTTAAAGGGAGCACAATCCTCCTCCTCTTCTACAGCAACAAGCTCCTTCCCTTCCCCTTTCCTAAACCCTAAAGCATCCATTGAAACTTTCTTCTCATCCTCTACTATCTTGCCTTTACCTTTCTTATGCCTTGAAACATCCCCTAAAACTTCCTACTCATTCTTCACTATCTTGCCTTTACCTCCCTTAAACCCTGAAATATCCTCAGAAATATCATCAGTAACCTCCTCCTCATCCTCCACTATCTTGCCTTTACCTTTCTTAAGCCCTAAAATACCCTCAGAAATATCATCAGAAACTTCCTCCTCATCCTCCCCTATCTTTTTTTTACCTTTTTTAAGCCCTTCTAAAACTTTCTCCTCATCCTCACCTATCTTTGTTTTACGTTTTTTAACCCCTGAAACATCCTTTGAAACTTTCCCCTCATCCTCACCTATCTTTCCTTTTCCTAAAGCTAGCCCGAAAGCATCCTCTAACTTACACTCTTCAACCTCCCCAAAAGCAAGGGCAAAACCATCATGTTTCTACCTTTCCTTAAGAAGACCAAAAAGTCTAGATAGAATCCAAGAAATAACCCCAGAATCTTCATTAGATTCAGAGTTGACAAAGACAGCAGCAAAGGTTTCTTTCATTTGAAATCTAATAGTTTTCACATTTGTATCCTAACCCTAAGAATATTGCCATCACTTCTTTCAAAAAAAAAGTTTCTCAAGTTTTAGAGAAGGTTAGGATAAGTTTAGTGGAGGTAGGACAGAAGCCACGACCATGAAGGCTTGCCGCCAGTTTTAGTGACAACTTTATCATCAACGGTGAGGCTCTGAACGTCTAATTAGGATCATTAAAAAAGATGTTTTATTATCTCCTACCAATTTCAAAATGGAGAATGTGATTCCATTCTCAAATTTCAATTTTAACTGGTTAGAATCAAAGGTTGACATGGTTGGCGAGCTTAGAATTTTTAAACTAGAAGTGTGTCTAGGGAAAAGGGAAACTGAGATTTTTGGGAAGCTTGTGTCTTGGCTCCACAGCACTTATGCTTACATATTCTTCTAGAAGAAGATCAGGTGGAACATGTAACTTCTCTGATTGAGCTAAATTATATCCAGTGTTAAGGCTTGTGTCATTTGGGCTTATCCAACTGGGCTGGTTCATAAATTGTAATGTAGAGATCTAGTTATGTTATTAGCTTTTACACTTGTTCTTTCATGATGTATTTCTTTCATGGGATTTTTCATGGAAATCATAAGTAATCAAGCCTAAACTGATAGGGCCTAGAAAAATGAGTCTTTAAAAAAGAAAAAGGAGGTCAAGTCCAAAGTCTTAAAGAATAATAAATTATAGAAAACAAGAGGTCTTCAAAGTAAATGCTTCATAAAATCAAGTAGCTCATTGACCAGGTTATATAGGGATTATAAAAGACAAAAAAAAAAAAAAAGATATAACTAAACCAAATGTAAGTGAGATATAATCTTAAGTACGTTAAAATTTATTAAATATTAACTATTTTTGTTTTCAAAAAAATGATAGTTAAAAATATTATGACACAAATTTAAAAATGTTATTTGACAAACATATCTATATATTATATAAAAGAAGGTACATGGCTTTCTAGTATATGTCACATGTCATTGTTTTAAACCCCTTCTTTCAACTAATAAAACATTTAGTCTATCCTTCTATATTGCTACTTGGCTGGGGCTATAAATGAAAGAATTACTGCCTATTACTCCTTTTTCTTGCAGTGTATATGTGTGTTGATCTAAAAGGTGTTTGGCTTTAAGCCGTTACTTATTAGTTAGATTACCTATAAATATAAGAACAAAACTTACATTTTAATGACTCTTACTTATAAGCAAGTAAAAATGGCTTACAAACAAGTACTAGAAAAAAAAAGGGCAAATCCCTTATTCTTTTTATGTGCTTATAAGTAATCTAGTCAGGTCAAATAAAGGCTTCCCTATCCCCTTAAAAACATAGAAGAAAATGTCCTTTTTAGATATTTAGCCAGCCACTTATAAGCATATATTTATCAAATAGATCAGTAGCTATAAGTACATTTTATTGAAACACTCGTTTTTGTTATTTGTTTAAATATTAAAAATTACTTTTAAGCAGGTTCAAATAAGTAAATCTAATTGGACTCTTAATTTGACACATGTTAGGTGCCTAAATTTCCAAATACATAATCTTTATATAGAACAAAATTTTCACACAAGTTTGGTTAGGGTTTATAATTCCTCAAATTTGTACTTGACATGTCCATTTTCGGGACAGTGAGTGTCATGGCCCCAACCCTTAGTCATCCAACTTTTATCAGAATTATTAAAAGACTCATGTTTCTTACAAGTTAGGTATACTTAATTGTGGGAAAATATGAATTTATTAACGACTCTAAGAGAGAAACCATACAAATACTGATCAAGATGTCAAATTCTATCTGAAGAATAAAAGTAGAAATGCCACATGATTGTGAATAAGTGATTTTTATCTTACCTATACCGTTTTAATCTCTTATCTTGACATTATCTTGGGGATGATTGTTATACATGCATGAGAGCTTGTTATTTTTACTTATCATTTTTGACCCGCCTCTTCGCTATAAGATTAATTAATTTTAACGTGCTCCTTACGTAAGAAATGTTTTGAATCATTGTACGAGAACCATTTTAATATTTTTATATAATTTATCACAAGACCCGAGTTCATGATTTGGGCTCTATACACATATTAAGTGATCACCAAAGTTTAAACTCCAATGATTTTAAATAGTCTAATTTTCAAAATATTGACCCAAAATAAGAGTACGAGTAGACCATGGATATATAAAATCAAGACGAGCAAAGGATCTTTCACAACATGTACGTGGGCTTGAGTCCATAACTATGTATTCCTAAAAATTTCAACTCTATAAACTGACATTAGATTTTTTTTTTTTGGGTAATAACTCACTTTAGATTCAAAAGTCGCAATTGTATGAAGGGGTTTTCTGTCGTTTTTTTCCCCCCTTTAGTTACTTATTTACTTTTGTGTTTTACGTTCAACGTGATGCTATGTACAGCGTTGAGGATAAACCTAAATTGTCGATGAAAGCTAGTAATTTTTTAGATTAAAACTAATAATGCTCTGGGGCTAAGTAAAATTTCAAACAAAAACTATTCGAAGTTTTTAAAAAATATTTTATGAGATCAATTGGCGTTGCAAGCCCCACAACCCTATACTTGAGTGACCTTCTTGGCATCAAATCATTGTAAACATGCAATATGATTAACAATAAATGGGGCATTATTTCTTATGAAAGATTTACTAGTCGCTCTACATGATTTTCGGCTCTGTCTGGCCGGTATGATTTCAGCTGTTGAGTTATAGAGATTTTAGCAGTAAAGCTTTGGGTAGAAGTGTTGTTGAATAAAAGTAGTTGATTGTTTGACCCAGTGTTTTAAAAGTTAAAATTTTAGTTGTTTTGAAGGTAATATTGGATTTTAAAAAATATAAAATAGTATTTTTGAGAAAAAAATGAAGAAAATAATTTTTGACATGATATAAAAACAACTTTTCAAAAGCCTTTTCTGAAAAGCTCCAATTTGGAGCTTTTGGTTTTTCAGCTTCAGCTTTTATTTATAAGTTCTTTTAAAATTAGGCCAAACAGGTCAATTTTAACTTTTAAACTCACAGAAAACACTTTTAAATCTCTAAAGCTGGGGCAAATAGACTCTTCCTCTTCTTCTTTGTTAGTTGATTGGCGTGGCAATAAACTTCTTTCACCTAATCTTCTATCTACACTAACTTAATCTTCTATCTGCACTACACTATATACTAAAGTAATGACCACTTATTACACCACATTGTGTCACGCGTCTCACTCTTATTTTCTTTTATTATTATTCTTAGCTTATTTAACATTGCATCAGATGCAATATCATTTCTATAATTAATAGTGTTCATCTTTTATTGGGAAACGTTTTTACTGTTATCTAAGTTGGTTTCAGTTTCCTATATCCCTGTACGTTTATTTATACATATCATAACACTTTTCAACTATAGCTTCTAAGTGCTTATTAATTCTTAGTCCATAATCTTTATCATATAATTTAAAAATAAATATTTTATTTAAAAATTATGATAATCCCATGCATTGCACAAGTGCTATACTAGTAAATTCACTGATTCAATAGAAGGAAAAGAGTGTCTTGGCTTTAATCTATAATCTTGGTTCTACCAAGCCTATTCCACAACTGAGATCAATCAACGGTTGATAATGGAATCAATAATAATCGATGACTAACAACGTCAGATGAGTCCCATCACACTATTAGGGGTTTTAGAGACGAAATCCTTGACAAACGATCATTCATGAGTAAGGATATACACAAAAACAACTTACCTTTGTGAAATCAAGTCAAGTCACTACCTACACTTAAACTAATGAGCAAGGGTATATACAAAAACAAGTTACTCCAAATCATTTGGGGTAACAAAAACAAAATCCTTCAGTCACTCACATTCATCCTTCTCCTTTTCTGCTCCAATAGCCATTTGACTTGAGCATCAAAATCTATATTGGAGATATAGTCCTATTGTTTATTTACATTATTAGAATTCTAACAATTAACATTCACTTTAACCTTCTTGTTCTTTTTAAAAGTTGCATAATACTCTCTGTGGTTTCAGAATTTATTAATATCTCCCTATAATCTCAAAAATCTCGCACGTTAGCCCCTTCCATTAGTTTTCCAGTTAGAGTTACCTGAGAATTTTAAATTGATGCAAATTCCTCCATTTAATTTTCAAAGTGATGTAAATTCTCCTCTTGTTTGCAATAAGGTGTAAATATTCCACTTGCAGGGTATATTTAAGTAAACTAAGAAATCTACATAATTTAGAATGTATGTTTTCGATTTTTTACTTATCTAAGAGTTTACGCATTTAGGGGTATATTCACAAAAATAAAGGAAGGAATATGCACTATTTTAAAATTTTGAGGGGGAAACTTGCACCATTTTTAAAGTAGAGGAGGGAATTTAAACTAATTTACTTGAGTTTTTTTCCTTTATTAAAAAGTTAAAAGACATTATAAGTGCGTCTTTGCACTCACTTCAACAGAAAAACTAATAATGGGGGCCAAGTGTAATGTTTTATTGACCACAAGAGATATCAGTGAGTTCTGAAACCATAGGGAGTTTTATGTCACTAATTACTTTAAACTAATTACATTAAAACTCCAAATTGCTATTCTTAAATCTTTAAGACTAGAATAATTTACAAACTTGTCCAAATAGCTTATTCTTAAATTTATAATACTCACTACTAGGAAAAAGGATGTGGGTCTGGCCTGTGGGTGATCGATTTAGTGACAGCAAAAATTTGTGGAATAAGAAAAAAATCAGTCGCTATAGAAATGGTTTAACGATAGTAAATTATTTAGTCTCTACTTAGGAAACCAATTAATGACGGATTAATAATATATTTGAAATTAAAAAATTTTAAATCAAATACAGTTAGAAACGGACTTTTGGTCTCTGAATTTGTAGAAAATAGGATCTCTAGATTTGACATCTATCTTGTCTACAAATTCAGAATTTTCCATATTGGAGATGTGACTACAAGACTCTATATTCTCCCAAGCCCCATTTAAAAATTTAAGTTTGTAGAGATGACATTGGTATATTCAGTTATTGTATTAATACTCTCCCGTCACGTACAAATGAGATTTATTCTTAAACCTTGCAAGTTTATAATTTAAATACATTAAATAGATAACAGTGAATTTCAAACATGAGACATTAATTTCTAGGATATGATATTATATAAGTTTGCAGAAAGGAAGAGCACTCTTCTTCTATTGATAATGAGCTGAATATATATATATATATACACACACACACACACACAAGAGACCAGACTCCTCACAGCAGAAAAGAAACATGAAAATGGTGAAAAAAATTGAATTTGATTATGGAAAAATCCAATTAAAATTGAATTGATTAAGGAGAAAAACAATGCAAATTTACCAATCATATGATGATACTGAAAAAACCAGAAACTTAGATGACATATTCATTCTCCAACACTGGTCTAGTCCTCATCTGTGATGCCACAGGCGCCTTTGTGACCCCAACTCTCTCCATTAACAATGGCACCCCTTTATCTGCTGCTGCTTCCATGCCTTCAATCTTTTTCCTATCTCTACACTTCTTTAAACAAACAACGATTCCAAGAAGCAAAACTAGCACCACAACCCCACCAACCACAGACGAAACAATGATCCACTTCTTGTTCTTATTGCCATTGCCATTTTCACCATTTCCAGGAGCCGGAGCCGGAGCCAGAGCCGGAGCAATGTACTCGACGGCTATTGAAAAATGGCCCTGATTAGTAGCTGAACAAACGTGCTGATCAATCACATTGTTGAATTCCACTGAACCATGTATACCAAAGTAAACACATTTAGGCAAGAGCCCATCAGGGGCCGGCTGGATACGCGAAAAGTTGATCAAGATCGGGTCTTTTGATGCACGGATATCTAATTCAGGCAAGTTCTTAGCCAATAAATCGGAGCCGTTGTAAGCTAACAGGCCTATGACTGGTGCTAGATAAGTGTAACCAGCCAAAGGGAAATAGAATTCAGACAGATTTGCCAGGTTTTGATAGACTAAAACTAGCCTTTTGACGTAAGGCTGCTCAGTGACCCCAATTGGGATGTGGAACTCTTTGTAGCTGTTAAAGCCTTTCCTTCTCAAGCTCCCACTTCTCAGCCTCAATGCTGAAACCTTAACCCCTGTCAAGTTGGAGGGCACATTGCCATCGCATGGCACGCCGGTTTTGGGCCGGACCAGCGCCCGGAAAGCATAGTCTTGCAGGAGTGAATCAAGCACGGGTGCTGATAGTTGAGCTCTTAGCAAAGGCAAGCAAAGTAGCATGTACCAATACACTGCAAGAAGCATCAGATTGAGAAGATGTAAAGAAGCTTTTGGGAATGGCTGATCCTGGATTGCAAGAATTCACCATAGGTTGCTTTCTTGAGTCCTGGAGTGATTTGCCATTGCTCTCTTTCATATAATTTGTAGGATTACTCCAATAACCTCGATCAGAAAAAATGTGGAAAGGATTTTCGAGGTCGTATACAAGAGGAGTAACCTGGAACCTTATATAATGAAATGTCCGGACTCCGGGAGGAGCCTGCAACACTATTCTTGCATATATGCAATCTTGATGGTATCAATGAGAAGGAGGGAATCAAGCGTGCAAGAATTAGACAAGGGAATCAGAATGGAATTGTGAGGGGGTTTTGGGGGTATCTCAGTTGATAGGAAGGATTCAATATGGAAGATGCAAATAGGAAGAAGAATAAGTGGTGAGCAACTAATAGGACAGCTGGTCAAGACAAAGGAGAATCCGTTGTTTTGTGTAATTACTCATCCTTTAGCCAGTCACATTCGAACAGGTAAGCAAAAAGATCAGACCATAAAGTGAAGTGGGACCTCGTATTTAAATATTTTATTTTATGACAAACAAATCGTTTTAGATAAAATCACTATAATAGTGTTTTCACATAAATTTCAAATCAATCAAAAGCTAAATAATATTAATAATAATGATACATATATTTTCAATTTTAAGACCTTTAATTTGAATAAATCAACCCACTCTCCACGGAGCCAATACTATGGACCTGGACAACAAGAATGGCTTGAATGAGGGGGTTAATTGCTAGCCTGTGAATGTTTGCATTAACTGCTATGCTTAGCTGGCAAAGTACCTTGAGGGCCAAGACTTTTTCACAAGTTGGTCCTAGGTCAACGTGGTACTCATTCAAGTGCTTTGCTAGAAATTCGTAGAAAACAAGAAAAAGTAACTGTGGAAGTTCAATTATTTTCTTATGAAGAAATGGTCCCTGATTTTTTGTAGACCTCATTTTTCTTCATAAACCACGTTTCTTTTCATGGATTTGAAAAAGATGGAACAATTTTTCCGACTGGCAGCAAGTTTTGCATTTGCCCCGTTTCCCTCCAATGGATAGTTGGCAATTGCACATGTAACAGATTTCGAAGTTAATGGTTCAAAACCGGAGTCAAGACAAATGATTTGAACAATTCACCACCACCAATATACTACCATATCGCCACAAGGGGATCCAAATTAATGAGAGATAATGACTACACCTTACGGTAAGCTCCACGATATGTTAATATAAGTTACCAAATAAGATAAGCATTTTAAAATAGGTTCATACCAAACACAGCAGGAAACAACTGAACTATAGGTCAATATGACATTAGAAGTCAGACTACGAATCCGCAATATCAATAAAATTATAAAAGACCACTTGCCAACAATATGTACAGTTCACAAGAAGCACAAGAAATGCTTGGAGGAAGCACTTTACAAAGTCTTTGGTGGCTCTCTCTCTCTCTCTCCCTGTTCCTTGCAATCATAACAAATATGAAAACATTGCACTTCTACATCTACAGCAACCGATACGAGGACAAAAAATTGACAAATAACAAATATATATGAAAAAATTGAAAACAAGTTATATTGCTACATCTCAAACTGCTGATGTAAAAAAGGGAAAATCAAACCGGAGCCATCCAGCAAATAGACTTCAACGTCTTTCCAGATGTTCTTCAACGGATACATCTTTTAAGGAACTTAGTTGGGGGGCAGTTTCGGGAGCCACTTTGGCTTCTGAGGACTGAACGGGAGAGGGTACAACATCTGGGCTCACTTGCAGATATACATCCTGAGAAGCCATTGAAGTAGGGAGGGAAAAGGAGACCGGAGTAGGTGACGTGCTTCGGGAGCGTAGATTACTGGCCATGGGTACCTTGTTGATGGGGTAAACTTCAGATACCTCTTCATTATTTTCGTCCAGATAAACAACATCCTGCATGGTCAGCTGGTGGTATTCAACGATTTCTCTTAAGAAACGATTCTCTCTTGCAAGGACGGAGTTCTCTTGTGCCAATCGAGCCTTCTCCGCTAGAAGCGTCTCAAGTTGAAGCCTTATCTGATATGCAAAAAAATTCCAAGCAGCATTGGTCAACATAAGCAATCAATTTTTCTTAATAGCTCTCTAGCTGTTACCCAAGAATATGGTAATGCTCTCAAACCAATTTCAGAACCAAAAGGGAAGTGAAAGAATGTTAAACCTGCATAGAAAAGAAATGTTCCAACTAGATTTTTTTCTTTCATACCATCTCATTAATCTGACTATTACTTGAATAAATACATGACTTGCAAGCTGATAGATATTACTCAAAATAGCGGAAGTCTTGCTGTTATAAATTGTTACGAACACAAGTTAACAGGTGCGGTAAGTGAGAGAAAGGGAGAGTGTGTGCGTGTGTGTATGAGAGAGAGAGAGAGAGACGAGCTTGATTCTAAATTTGCATTTTCTTCCTTCTCCAATTTTTTGGGAAGGAGGTTGTTTTATTTTATGTGTGGAGGTTTGAGGGGTCAAGCAGTATAGTGGAAGAAATTTTCCGCATACCAGATCATCATCATCTGGGTTGTCTCCTTTTTCACGACTCTCTCTCAAGATTCTATTTTCTTCCTCCAGCTGAGCACAACGCTCTTTTGCAAAGGCCAGATCTGCTTTCACAGTCTTCAGCTCACGCAGAAGGAGTTTTGCTTTCGCAGCCATTGCCATCGCAACCTGTGACAGAAAATAGAAGGCATACCATAATCTCACCAAAGCAAGCACCATTTACAATGCAAAATATCATAACTACATCTGATTTTTCAGGAAGTGTCTTAAATGCATTTACCAACCCATGCCTTTCCACTGAGTTCAAGTTCATGTGCTCGTGACTAATTGCAGGGGAAAAAATTGAAGGGGAAAAAAACAACTTTCACCCACATATAAGCCGAGAGATTCCAGCTTAATACATATGCATCCAGAAAAGGACACACACAAGAAACTAACCACAAGACTGCAAAAACAACAAAGGCAAACCTATTCAATCTCGCGAAAAGGATTAGAAAGACTGAAACCAAAAGGCTTATCTATCCTACCGTGTGAAGTTTTCAGTAATAAGCCATAAGAGGCCAGATCCGAGTGCAGAATGGCATACTCGTGTAGTCACGTTTTACAATCACATATGGTCCAAAGATGTATAATGAATATGATTGTTTTGTTCAAATCAATCTGATATTCAAACTACTAGTGTCATAACAAACATACAAGAATTTGGTGAGATACTATTCAAAATAAAATGAAGCTAAGATGGAAAACCCCCTTTCTTTATTGGTAAATTTGTTACTTAACCAATGTTAGACAGTGGCCACCTTACGTCGCGAGATGCCTTCAGTTGAGTTTCCAGATCAGTCTGTGTCTGGAGCTGTGTATTGGCCTGCATTGCAGGTTGTTGCCACTGATTCTGCGGCATAGAACTATTACCCTTTTTCCTTATTTGTAGCTTGCGGGTTTCTTGAATGATGTCAGCAGTACGATTTTCCATGACAGTAAGACCCTCCTGCAAAGAAAAACAGTGCAATAAGTTCATGTAAAACAATTGTTGACCTCAACAGTAGGAGAACCAGCATTGTACAAGTCTCTGAAACAAGTAGAGATGACTGTGCAAGCACAAAGACAAATTTAATTATGGACACAACTAACGCAAACTTGCTCCATTCCACTTGTACTTCACACTTTCTATATTGAGAAGTCGCCAATCCATGTCACCTTTCCAAAAATCAGAACTCACACTACATCACTTGTTTTACCAGGTCACTCTTATCTCCTTGTCTCTCTTTCAGAACTTCGCTTCAGAGAACCTCACAGGCATGTGCTTTCATTTCTTCAGCTTATAAAATTCTTAAACCAATGGTTAGTTTGATAAAATTTACCAGGTCACTCTTATCTCCCTTTCTCTCTTTTTTCTCTTTCTTTTTGTGCCCATAAGGAAGCTAAGCAAACCTTATAAACTCATCTAAGGAAGCTAAGCCAAGCACCCTCAAGGTCCTTCATTTGATTCCCTTTCCCGCAGCTTCTCAGAGCCATCTAGCAGCATTTACAGCAAAAATATGTTTCTTTATAATATGGATCTCTAATCTTTGAACTTAATCAAAGACAAGAGATCGAAGCTTCCCATATCCACTAGAAACATAATAGGCCAAACACTAGAATCAGATTAAAAAAGTTCCAATGCAGATTCCATGGTCATAGAACTTTCCAAGAGGAACCTCACAGAGAAGTTTACCTCTATTTTATTTCCAATTGTGCCCCCGATATAGTTAAGGGATGATGCAATTGCACCTAGCCCCTTCTGTAATGTCTGGCCATCTGTCTTTCTACGGCTTTCTGATGACTGGTACTGCAAACAGAAAACACAAAACAGACAAATAAAGACTAAATCAGACGGCAGCTTCATATTCATTCTAATACGAAAAGAAATAACTGGAACAGCAAGAGTCATCAGAGTTGGCACTGTGCAGCTTTCTGAGCATATTGAGGTTAAACCAAGTTCAGGACAGACACCTCAACTACAAGTAGGAACAAATATTCTCTATAAACATCAATTATAACAAAAATTGTGTTCCTAAGGCTGCCTTTCAGAAGGGTTGGAGTGATTTGCATTCTTTGGCCAGCAATTATTAAAGCTTATCTTTCTCACCTGATCCTTTGCTGCTCTATCAGACATCTGTGTTCTTGCTCTTCCTGGTGTTTCATTTGATTGGTCCATGTCATCATCAAGAATGGCTTTAGCTTTCCGAGCCAATACTCCCCAAAATCTTTGTTTGGGTTCATTCAAGTTTTTCATTGATGTATATTCATATGTCGATGCATCCTACATTAACAAAAAAAAAGTAGAACGAACAACCATAATCACACAGAAAAAGCCATGGTTAAGAAGCCTCTCAAAATTCATGAAACATCATTATCTGCGAGGAAAATTAAAGATTACAGATATACTAGCATCATTGGATCAAGTTTCTTACAGACACAAATTAAAGAAACTTGAATTGATGAGAGGCAGTTTCTCAAGGTCAGCAACAGTCAACTAAATTTAGAGTTATTTAAGTAAATCATTATGAGATGTCACTGACACAAGCTGCAGAGACAACCTAAGAAAATAATGTGGAACTCCCTGTGATGAAGTCTATTTCAGGAACATTCAGTCTTGACTAACATTCATTCTTATTGAGCCAGGATGTTTGTTCTTCCTAAAGGTGTTATTAAAAACATTAAAAAAGAATGACTAGATTTCTTTGGCCTGGTGGCTTGACTTGTTTTCGAAAAGCCAAAATCTCTTGGAAAGAAATTTGTAAAACAAGAGACGAGGGTGGGCTTGGGATTCGCCGCCTCTGGGACTGTAACGTTGCTGCCACTTTTGGTTATCTTTGGAAGCTCATCAGCAATCATCAATCTGTCTGGACAAGATGGGTGAAGGCTTACCATCTGAAGAATAAAGAGCTTTGGGAACTTGATCAACCTACAGACAAGGCTTGGTATTGGAGGAATATCCTGAAGCACCGCGTGGCTTTTTTTGATTTGGTCCTCATTAACAATGCTTCCATTATTTGGCTTGGCGATCCAAGTGGTAATTTCTCCTTCGACTCAGCATGGAGATCAGTGCGTTTGACTTATGAAAAAGTTGGATGGGCTAAAACTATTTGGTTCAAAAATCACATCCCAAAACATGCTTTTCACACTTGGATTTTCTGTCTTAACCGAGCTCATACCAAAACTCGTCTGCTTTCTTGGGGAATTACAATTGACCCTCTCTATGAATTCTGTAGAATGGGGTCTGAGGATAGAGATCACTTATTTTTTGAGTGCAGTTTCACTAAGAGAATTTGGAAGAATATTATGAGAAAAGCCCGTGGACCTCATTGGCTTGAGAAGTGGGATGCAATCATTACTTGGCTTGCAGTGAATTGCAACCAATACCATCTCAAATCATTGCTTATTAAACTTGCGTTTGAAGCAACCATCTATCACCTGTGGATGGAAAGGAATGGAAGAATCCACAATCGTGATTACAAGACTGAAAACCATTTAGTCAACAATATTATTTTTGATGTGCAGTGTATAGCTTCTAGGAATCAGAGGTACAGAAACAACTCTGTCAATAGGGAGCTTTGTAGAACTTGGAACCTTGACATCATTCTCTGATGATGGGTTCTTTTGAGATTGGATCCTGTCTCGTTTTGTAAAGTTTTTCTTTTTAATAATAGTTCTTGTTTACCTAGCAAAAAAAAAAAAGTCTATTTCAGGAACTTCCAAGACACTGTTTCTGCTTAGAACTTATGCATCTGAAGACATCCATGATAACTTATAATGTCACCTTTCACCAGGTATGATTTCTTAAAAAATTCGATCTTCTGCCTAATTCTCCTATTCTTCAACCACTATCCAGTAATCTCGTACACTCTGCAATGTTCTTCACTAATTACATGTCCCACTTCCCCCTGCCTTTACACTCAGCCGTACAAGCTCCTAAAATAAACAGTCCTTACACTGAATCACTCCTAAAACAAATGATCCTTCCACCGAATCACAAACACATCTATGCCACATTCCTACACCCGCCACTCTCCAACGATTTAGTAAATTCTCCTGCATCAAGACTGAGATGTGATCGCTAAGAGAACAATGTTCCTCCCGCTGAATCACAAACACACCAATCATAATAAACTACCTATGTCAAACAAATATATTACTTCTGCTGAATCCTCTAAACGCAAATCCAATTACTTTAAAGAACACAATTTCCATATCCACATTCAACAGTAAAAATGACGGCAGATCTACTACCGTTTCTACATTGTGAAAATATGCTAGCAAAATCATTTAACTAATAACTCGAGGGAATATTTTGTGTCAATTCAATACATATATATATATATATATATATATATATATATATATATCGAAGCAAATGACAACAATTATACTCAAGTCCTCTATCGCAACAGTTATATTATCATCTCTTCAATCGAAAGGTACCTGAGCCGACGGAGGAGAAGACGATCGAGGCGGATTGGAGACGGGAGAATAAGCGGAGGAGAGAGACGAGTCGCGGTAAGCCGAGGAAGCTCTGATGGCCTTGGCGGCGAGCGAAGACGCCGAAGAAGCCGACGCCGACGAGGACGAGCTGCCATCCGGCGGCGGAGACGGAAAATCGTTGGGACTCACAAATTCCTCCTTGAATGTCGAAACCCTAGCCACTTGCTGCCTCCTCCGATACGCCATCTACGCAATCCAACTCAAAAAGATTCGATCACTATTCTAGAAGCTTCCAATATACACATGTGTGTGTTGTGTGTGTGTGTGTGTGATGAGGGTTTTGGAATTGAAATCTCCGCGTTGTGGTGAGGGCGAAGGGGTGGGATTGGAAAATGCGGTAATTTGATGATTTTTTTTTTTTTCTTTTTTTCAAATCCCAATCTTGATCCCCTCTCTCTTTGACTCTCTCTCTATTTTTTCTTTTTTTTTCTTTTTTTGAATTTTTATTATTGTTTTTTAATGTTTATTTTTCACATGTCAAACGCTGTTCGTCACAGCACTGTCCGGGGAATCTGAGATCTGATTCCCTACTCAAATGTTTTAAGAATTGCGTCTGCTGGTGAATTTACATCAGTCGCCCCTCAGGTTTGAGTAATTTCTTTTAAACCACCACAAGTTCTTTTCTTTTCCCTTTTGCTTTCAAGGGGTTGTGCAAGTGTTAAGAAGTGCAATAAAGTACTAGCGTTTTACTCATGACAATTTGAGTGGTTGTGTGCTTTAGATTTTAGGATTAAACATAAAGAAAGATTTAAAAATTGCAAGTAATTGAACGTTGTAAACTATTATAGAGGAGTGGTAGTATATAGGTTTAGTGGGTAAAATAGAAAGACCATGCCATATGTGTTAAGTATGTTTGTAAAAGCAAGGTGAAATTTGGTATTGCACATGTATAATGCTATTGAAAGATAAAAACGAAAGTGAATGTTGTTGTCACGTGGTATATTGTGGTGAAGTGACTCTTTGGGGAAAATAATATGGGATATGTAGTTGTTTTTTTTTACATATAATATATAAATATAAATATCCTTTTTATATGCTTAAAATTTCAGATAAGATCGTGATTCAATATAGTATCACAACTGAAATCATGAAAAGACGTGTTAAGTACAATAAATGCTAATGTCCTCTCTATGAGGTTAATTTTTTAGATAAAGTAACAACTCAATAGTAAACGAGTTTGTGAAAAAAGTATTTTATTGTTGTAATGTTTCATTTATGCACCCTTGTCAATTTTGTGTCATAAATCTTATAATACTTTTGTACATTATGAACTTGTTTAGCTGATGAGTATGGACACTCAAAGGTGATAATCCTATACTTTGATTATGAGATATTGTTTGCTTTGACTGGTTGAGAGTTTGGGGATGATTATGAATATTCAATGTGTTTATATGGGTTGTTGATGTTAGACTTTGATGACAAGATATTATTCACTTTAACTGATTAGAAGTTATAGTAATGCCATCAACTGGACTTTTGTGAATATTTACTTATAATTTATATTTAATGTTCTTATCAAATAAAAATGCTTATCTTATAAACGAGATAAATAGCTATTTGTTCTTTGACAATATTTAATAATTCTAGTTTTAGAAAGGCTAGTAATTTTAAACTTATTTCATAGAATTAAAAATTTTTGAATCTAGACGAAAATCATTAAAACAGTTCATTGTTTGAATGCAATACATATGATTATTGCATGAACACTTTTATTTATTTATTCTTACTTGCAAATATTTCGATGGTTCAAGCAATTTAGACCTCTACAGCTTTATCTATTGAGAACTCGTCTAGTGTGACCAATCCATATTCTAGAATTTAATGAAGTTATTAATGAAAATTGATTGGGTAGATTTAGAAAGAGATGCTTTTTGAGCAATAAATATTTAGTACATTTCTCAAGATTGCAAAACTTTTCACTATTTGTTTAATTGTTGTAGGACTAAATACATTTAACATTTTAAGAATAAGATTAGTACATTTAGATTTCAAAATCTCGAAACGTAAAATCTCAAATTCTCTAGGGGCCAAAGTGTAATTTGGATTTCAAGATTGACTTGTGCAGAACCACAAGAAGTTATTATTATTATTATTATTATTATTATTTAAAGAAGATGATGCATGGTGGAGAGACGTAATATAAATCTAAGTAATGGATCCCATCCAACCAGATCATGGGCTTTACTTGTCTACTTCTTACCTGCTAAAGCCTATAATAATACATCCATTGTATTGGCCCCAAACAAAAACTGGTCATATGCAAAATTGCTTTAAGACTGGCCTTTTGGAACAAGAAAAAGGACTCAATTGAAAAAAGCACTTTTTTGAGAAGTTAAAATTTTTGGTTTCTAAATAACTAAATTAGAACTTTACTCAAAGTTCTAGTTCTGTTTGAAAGCCATGTCTTACAAAAAAAAAAAAAATGCATTTATTTTAGAAAAGAAGTACTACTTCATGAAACAAAGTCAATCCAAACATGCCTAAAGGATTCAAAGTGAGGTATGCTTTCATGCGAGTTGAAGTTAATTGTTCATGATGAAAATGAAAGTCTAGAATGTATATCTATACGAAAATTAAATATACTCTTCTGAATTGGGAAATTTGCATAGCTTGCGATGTAAATGAGATGATCATTAGCTAGAATGCTACTAGTTGTATGTACCTTTTTTTTTTTTTTTTTTTCAAGTGATTAGTGAAAACTTGCTTACTCAACAAAGAAAAGGAGCCGATAGTGACATTTTTTTTTAATCTATTTTTATCCTTATGCTCGTAATTGGTAAAACTATCATCGTAGACCAGTGAGTAAACTAAAAAAACTATCAAAAATATATTTCGAAAGTAAATGAATGAGTAACTTCAGTTCTGTTCACCAAAGGTTGGGTATAGTAGTCAAGTATAATTTATTGTAGCTAAAGATTGCAAGTTCTAATCTATATTTTTAAAAGAAAAAATCATCCTGCTTTGATGAAATATGTAGCTTATTGGTAGTGTTCTTCATTTAGTCCTAAGTTCGAGTCATTATTAGGAATAGTTGAGAAACTACTTGATCCCTTTACCCAAAAAAAAAAAAATTATCTAACTTTAATTGCCTTGAAGCATGCATTAAAGTATTGCAATACAAAGTTGCATTAGGCTCAGTGGATCCGATATAGCCTCTCTTCATAGAAAAGAAAATATGGTATTTTTATTTTTGCTCGACAACTTTTACAATACAACCATTGTGAGAGTACTATATCAACATTTACATGGCAATAATTATTTTATTTATTAGCTAATATAATAATTCATTATTATTTATTTTATTATCTATCATTTTTTATATTTATGGATATACATTATTAGTTTCAATTAAAAAATTAAATGGTCTATCAATTAATTGATTAATGCTTAAAATAAAACTCATTTGTGAATTCGAAAAGATCTATTTCTTATTTCTTATGGATATATATTATTAGTTCTAATATAAAATTTTAATTTTCAATTAATTAATACTTAAAATAATATTTATTTGTGAATTTCAAAAGATTTATTTCTTATCTATTATGGATATATTATTAGTTTCAACTTAAAAAAAACTCAATAATGTTTAAAGTAATATTTAATTGTGGATTCCAAAATATGATATTCGAGTAGATTTAACGTCTACTAGTAAAAAAAATTAAACCCAAGTAATCTTAATGTCTATTATTAAAAAAGAAACTATGTTGAGTACAAGATATTTATGAATAAATTCGTCACCTATAAATAAAAATAAATAAATAAACCTAAATAATTTGAATGCATGTTATTAAAAAAATCATGCAGAGTAGGGATATAAAAGCAGTAGTTGTATATTATATTTTTATGACAATTTCTGTATATGTTTATCGTAATGAAGAGCCAAAATCGAAGTACTAAACCTTCTTGTCCATGTGAGCTCAGTGAGCTCTCGGGGAAGATGTAGACTACCTGCATTTGGACAGAAAGACCTTTGGGGTTATTCTGCACTTAGAAGAAGTTTAAAAAAAGGAACAAATATAATAATTGTTGAAAGCAAAACCTCCTCAAAGTAGCTAGGTTTATAATGCAAAAACATATGATGAACCATATGAAAAATCTGGCCATGATCAACAAGTCTCTCCCTAAAAGAAATATTCCTCCTAAAAAAGAGGTCAATGCATGGTAATGAGACAAGGGTTTTTTTTTAATAACATAATATTTTTAAAAAGTGTAAACATATTGATCAATCCAATTAGCAGCCTTTTCTTTGGTCACTACTCCGACTCTATTTATCAACAGAGAATCTGCCGCTAATTTGAGATAGATTAGTGACAGAAAGGAACCATCCCTAATTACAAACGGAATATCGACTGGACCATAATTGGAAACGAGTAATTTATAAGCAGCGCTTTAGGTCATTAGTCCGTCACTAAATCTCATTTAGTGATGGATTAGTAATAGATATTTCTGTCCCTAATCTTCAATTTTCTAGTAGTATGGTTTGCAATAGCATCTATCTATATCTTCTTGTATTTGATTTGATTTCTCTTTTCCGAAATTCACCAGGGGAAGGACTTTAATTAATAATGAAAATAGTGCCCCTAGCTAGAAACTTATGCCTAATTAACTCTATACTGAAGCAACTTAGGTCAGGTAAATAATGCTGCCAACCAGTTATCAGTGGGTAAACCTGCCCTAGCCAAGCCTTGAAAATTCATGTTGCCTCTCCACATGGCAGCTAATTACTGTAATTTCTCATCATGCCTGAGGAAAAGAATATTAAAGCCAAGCGTAGCTCTGAAAAGGTACATAAAGTACCTTATCAGGCCTTAAGGTATCTAGCTAGAAGTGTTAATTTCACTTCTGCCTGGAGAGTTAAGAACCTGTTTGGCTCTACTTATTTTATAATTTCTAAATTCTTAGAAAAAAATATTCTCTCATATATTTTTTTATTATTTACAATATATAAGCTCCAAATTAAATAAGCTTAGCCAAACACACTATAAGTAGAGCAGACATAACGACTAGTTGTAATGAAAAGTTTTAAATTTTAGTCTTGCATCATTTCATCATAGATAAATTTGGCTTTTGAGTGATCATGGTCATGATATATGTTACACAAAGAGATTTATAACTTTGAAATAAATCAAATCCAATTTCCAACGTAAAAGAAAATTGTATATCACTTAGCCAGCAAATTTGACGGTTCAGTCATATGATATTGTACCAGTATTTCGATATACCTTTTACCATGATAAACGTTAACCCTTCTCAAACTAGGAACATATGTAATTTATAAGCACTTGTTAGGAGAATTTTTCATTCACTACTCCTGACTCGATAGAAATTAGTCTCAAATTTAATGTGACTTACAAATACCCTAATTAAAAAAAAAAAAAACTCACTATGATCAGTACGTACGTAGATGAAATAGCTAGTAAAGCTTTTAACCCTCTCTAGTGTCTTGAAAAATTCTTTTTGCCTCTCTACGTGGTGGACTACCCTAATTTCGCAGGCTTGGCAAAAAGAATATTATAGGCAACTATATAGCTCCAAAGGTACACACAGTACTTTATATCAAGCTTTATAAAAGGTTACTTGGAATTTTCTTTCCTTCCTTCCGGCAATATGTGAATTGATTAATGCTCTTTCTGACGAGTGAGTTTAATTAGTGCGAAATTAGCACCAGTTAATATTAAATTAATATTTCAATTGGTGTAAAAATTTACCAATATTTTTAACCATTCTCACATTAAATTTACTATTTTTAATATTCTTTCTTTTAGGAGTTGAGTTATATTCAACTAAAAATTATGAAAAAAAGGTAACTGTTCATGTAAATGGAGTAATTTGACTAACCTTAATGTATGCAATATTTCATGCGTTAGAAAAATAGTTTGACTAAAGTAGTAGTTATTTCCTTAACCTGTACAATCTTAATTTTTCATTGCAAGTCTAAAACGTCCATACCATTGATATATAAAAAATAAGGGTAAATGACCATTGGTAGTTTATCTTTAGCATTTTTGACAATAAAGTCTCTTATGATCTTTAAAACGTGACAATTAAATCTTATCTTTATAATTTGTTATGGCATTAGTCCTGAACTAAAAAAGTCAATAAAATCATAGCGAGAGTTAATAGTGTCACAAATTGCAAAGGGACTTATGACCTCATAATTTCTAAAAATATGAGACTAACGGTATTATAAATTACAAAAATAAGGTATTAAATTGTCATGATTTAAAAATAAAAAATATAATTATCTAAAAAAGAGCTAAATAAATCAATTACTCAAAAAACCGCATAACACGAGGATACTAGAGAGGACAAAAATCATTATGCATGAGCTGTATTCATCTTCTGCATGTGAAAGACAAAATAACTGGATTTGATGGTATCATGACAGAAAAAGAATATAATCAGGTCAAATCGGTCCTTATCCTATATATAGTTTGTGATTAAAATTCTTTAATTGAACATTAATTATTATACAACTAGCAACTTCACCTTTATAATTTCCCACGCATCCTTTTCTAGACTGTTATTGTCCATGTATAAATCAACTCTCCATCATTCATGGGCCATGTCTGCTATGGTCTTGTTTGCCATGTGATATATATATATATATATATATATATATATATATACATACACATATTTAATAGTTATATAAAATAATTCTTTTTGTATTTTTCCCAATACAAATCCTTTAATATACATACTCTCAAAAAAAATTGACATGAGTAGGGTGGGGAGCATAACCCTAGCGTGTATTCGTGCACCCTTAACACAGTGCTCAAAAGGATCAGTGTGCACTTTTATGTTCACAATTTTCATATAATATGTTTACAAATTTTAATTATTTATAATGTTTATAGCTTCTACACTTTTATGTTAACAAGTTTAATAATTCACAATTTTTATACAACAACAGTATATCTCGTGCAAGGAACGGAAACAATATGTATGTTTAATATCTGTACTTATTATTAATGGTTAACTTTTATTTATGATCAACGAACATTTATAAGTGTTAAATTTTATATTCACAATTTTTATAAATGTATGTTTGTAACTTATAAATTATATGTCCATGACTTTATTATCATATCTTTAGAACACTTTTTATATTATGTTCACAACTTGTAAATTGTGTAATCTCAACTTTATGTTCACATATCTTAATCAATACATACATCATACATATTTACTTCTTTTGTTGTTGCTCATCATCTTCTTCCTTTATCATTTTCATCATGTTTCTATGATTTATGTATGCAATGAACATTGTGTGTGTGTATATATACACACACACACTAATCGTAACTTCTGAATTATATATTCATAGATATCAACTAATACATACATCATACTTCTTTTGTTGTTCTAATGTCATCTTCTTCTTTCATTGTCTTCATCAAGTTTCTATTTATGTATATATATGAATATGAACAATACGAGGAATATCACATGATCTTATATGGTAGCTTTGAATCTTGAGAATTTTCCGTGTGATAGATCTACATATTTTAACACTCACCTTAAGTATGATCTGGAATAGTTACTATTTGCACTGCGGTTGAGCTTGGATGGTCATGTGCCTATACCACTTTGACAAATGGGTTAAACTTGGATATTTGTGTGACCTACAAATAGTGCCTGTAGCACTTGGATGAACGTGTGATCTAGAACTGATGTAGCTTACGTGGAATGTTTGCAAAGATGAGCCTCCACGTGAATAGATGTGGAAGATGAACAAGTTGAATGGGTTACACGTAGACATATACTTAGTGCAAAGATTGGACCAAAAGCCCGACTCTTCTACCACATTAGGAATCACTGACATTTTATTATAAAAGCTAATTGATCAATATGAAAAGTGGCTGAAGACTTTATATGATCAATTTGAGTCTTTAGAATTTACCATGTGGGATATCTACGATCAAAATTTGTGCCATAACCCCATCCAGTCCTAGTTTATTCATTAACGCCTCTACCGTTGATAATGTATATTTTTATTAGTAGATGCACCATAACACGAAATTATTGGAACAAAATAATTTCTACCATTCCAACAATCAAAACCTAATGACAAGCAAGCAAATTGTGTTGCGCATCGAGCGCTTGTCCAGATTGCTCTTTCTATTAAAAAAGTCAATCCAAACTAGTGCTTAATAACTGCAAAAAAGATTAGAAGGAATCAAAATGATTTGTTGTATTTGATTTTCAAAATGACTTCCCACCGAGGAATTGGCTAACTTCATCAAGTGCTTATTTTTTAAACGAAAGTAAAAAAAATGGTTCAAATAAATTCACTCGATTATATATACATACATATACATATATACATATACATATCTACATATATGTATGTATATGTGTATATATATATATATATATATATATATATGCCTACTGTTTTGTTGACCTCATCCTTATGTGATTGGGGTTGCATTTTTCCACATGACTATCCGAAATATGGTACAAGACTATGGCCGCCCTAGTCTCACCATCATGCATCATACTTTGGTCTAAAAACGTTGAATCATGATACCTTATTAATATACATCACCCTATATGTCGAACCTTTTTCCTTTTTTTAATAGTTCAAGAATATGTCTATCCTCAAAAATGGGATCTTGTAAGTAGCTGGGTCAATTAGTGGCCTAATCTTTTCACTATTATATACGGAATAGTTATATATAATCTCTTCATATATTCGTTGATATGATAAATTTCTCTTTGTCTTTCACGATTTGATGAACTTTTCTCTGTTAATTATGGCTCTGCTAGTCACTTGACTCTCCTTGTTATCTTAAGAATCTTGTTCACTTGTCAATCTTACTCTGACCATTTTGGCAAATCCCTCAAGATTCAACAATTCAGTAATCAAAATCAAGTTGATCTTTGTTTGCAATCAACACTAGAGTATGAGGAGCTGTTAAAAGTATATTTATGATTGCAATATACTATTCCTTATCTTATAACATTTAATTAGACAATAATCTAAGTTTAGTTAATAGTTAAGTTAATTTTCTTATTGATATAGTTCTATATTCTTAATTACCAAATTATAAGGCCTATAAACAAACTATCTTATTAAATTTCACAATGTAGTAATTATAACCGTAATATCTCTCCCTTATACTATATTTAATAAAAATACAATTTCTCTCTATATCTTATCCTTTTCTTTTTCTTTCAACACAGACAAATCAGCATGTGTCAACCCTAAAGTCTTATATATGTAATTAATAATTAAATCTATAGATTAATAAGTTTAACTTGAGTGCTACTTTTGATGAACTTTGTTGCTAAGATGTGTAAAGTTGCATTCTTCCTAAAGGACATAAACACATGGTCTGCCGTCATTCTTATGAGTTTTCGTGTACGGAAGACTATGATCTCCAATAGTCCAATTGGATTGAGCAATAAATGTGGATATAAAGATCATATATTACTTTTCTAATTTTTTGAAATTTATATAATACTAATAAAATTATATTTTATATATTTGAGTGTTTTAGAAGGTGTCAGTTGTCACATATTATATTTTAGAATATTTTAAGAAGTGTGAAATCAGTAAATTTTAGTTTTTATGAGCTTCATTTTTATTAATTATTGTATGAAATAATTACTATTTGATATACTAGCAAATGAGAAAAATTATGCCACAAGTATCTACTATTTTCCTTCTTCATCATCTTCTTTTACAAAATATCACATTGATAGAATGTTTAGAGAAAAATTATAAAAAAAACACACAAAATATCAAAATTAAACTATGTAATTTTTATTAAAAAATATAAAAACTTCGATAAATCTTTGCACTTTAGAGATATAATTAATTAAGAAGATCCCATGCTTGTTAGCATTTCAATTAAGAGCTCAGTTGGTCACTCCTTAGCATGTAATTTTTTGGATAATATGCATTTATTAGGTCCAAAATTATATTAAACTTTATAGATCTAAATCTACTATCTAAATAATCTATAATATGTACTATTAATATATCTATATATTATTGTAAAAAGTTATGCCTTAAATGACACATGGTGTTCTTTAGATACTTCATAAGTTAATAAAAGATATAATACAACTTAAATTATATATACTCTTGCAAATAGTAATGTTCAAAGTAGGGTGACTTAAGAGATAAAGAGGCCTAACACAAAAATATAATATGAGCTTTTAATATTTTTTTAATTGTCATATTTAAGTTCTTATGAATTACAAAAAGTTGAATATACTTACAAGAATATAAATTAAAAATAATATAAAAATATTTAAAGGTTAGAACAATATAACTTAATAACATAATTTTGATTAAAAAAGAGATCACTTCTTAAAATCATCTAATGGAATGATAATGCTTCTGAACAAGAAAAAGAATTATTTGTTTACTTTGTTATGGGAGAGAAATACAATAAAGACCAAAATAGAATGCAACGAGAAGACGATTGCAAATAATTATAATACAATGAAGAAAATTCAAGACTAAAATATAATTAGAGTTTTATAGAGGGAAAAAGTAAACATTGGTATTGGAAAAAGATAATTTTATATAGTTAAATCACAATAAAAAATAGATTATGTGAATTTGTGAACGTTAAAATTAAAACACTTGTTTTAATTAATAAAAAATAACAACTAATGATTTTGTATTAGAAATGACAACCTTTATTTAGAGAGAATTGGAGAAAAAATAACTTTTGTGAAAAATATAATAATGTGACTATAATTGACAAATTAGCATGAACAAGAGAGAATATGGGATTAGGCAATACCTACAATGTGTACCATATGCACAGTACTCCACATGAGCACTGCACACCGCACTTTGCGTGAACAATATGTGTACATGGTACGTAACAGTACATGTGATCAAAATTTTTATAATATTGGTTCAAAATTTTTATATTATATGTTCAAAACTCTTATATTATACTGAAACTCTTATATTACATATTCAAAAATTTAAAAGCAAGTTCACAAAATAAAAATTATAATCTTATAAATTTTATACCCTATGTTCAAAACTCTTATATTATATGTTCAAAACTCTTATATTATATGTTCAAAATTCTTATATTATATGTTCAAAATTTTTATATTACATGTTCAAAACTCTTATATAATATGTTCAAAATTTTTATAGTATATGTTCAAAATTCTTATCTTATATGTTCAAAATTTTTATATTACAAGTTCAAAAGTTTAAAATCAAGTTCACAAAATAAAAATTATAATCTCATAAATATTATATACCTTATATTCAAAACTCTTATATACGTGTTCAAAATTCTTATATTATATGTTCAAAACTCTTTTTTTAAGCTATAAATGTGTTCATAATTTATAAGAGTTTTGAACATATAATATAAGAATTTTGAACTTCAAAATTATGAACACGTTTGCAATTTAATATAAGAGTTTTAAACATATAATGTAAGAATTTTGAACCCATACTTTAAAAAAATTTAAACCTATAATATAAAAATTTTAAATACATATACTGTTACTATTGTGCGTGCATGTTCCATAAGAGCACCATCCCTACGGAGGTAATAAAAATTGCGAGGATTATAGGATAGCTCAATTGGTTGAAATTATCTTTTCTAAGAATGTGGTCTTAGATTCGAATCCCATGAAAGTGAGTGTTTGAAAAAAAAAAAGAAAAAAGAGAGAATATGAGATTTATTAGATATTAGTAGGGCCTTAGTTATTTATAAAAGGAAATTAAATTAGACTTTTTATAATAATTTAATATCTTTGTTCTAAAATTTTGAGGTTTAAAAATTTTGGCGCCTAAAGCTGGTTCACTAGGTACTACCGAAAAAATAAAAGAATATTTTTTTAGTTCATTATTTACAATTATATCTAAAATATTATATAATATTCAATGAGATTTCTATTAAATGAAGAGAAAGTAAAATAAAAAATAAAAAATTACAAAGTACAAATAACTATTAATTTCAAATAAAACTATTAAGAAGCACAAAATCCAAAAGCTCATATTTACATTGTATTAAAATCGCTACTCAAACCAAATAGCTTGCTATTGCATATACACATCTTATATATTAATAAATATATGTTAATTATTTTATTATTTACTGTAGTTATATTGCAACATGATTGTCGACTTAATTTATTTGAATTACTATTGGTAGGTTTTAGCTGAAAAATCATCCAAAAACTACTAAAAATGGTTCAAGAATCGACCAAAAAGTCATTTAAAATCAAACATAAAATGCTCAAAACCGTCCAAAAATCAAATTAACCAATTACTCTATTTTATTGGGTAGTTTTGGTTTTGGAAATTATAAACTGTCCAAATCAGTTTGGTAAAAATGAATAAATAAAAGTCATACCAAACAGCCTATGTTCACTGCTAAATGAATCACGTTCTTAAAATTTTCGTTAGTGAAAGGAAAAGAGAACAGAGGAAATAAGTACTAGTTGTTAGGCAAAACAGCACAACCTTCTAGTTAATTAAGTGGTGCACAAATACTTTCAATGGGACAGTATAATTGTACTTAAAAGCTATATATGCATATAAATACACACACATATAAACATATTTATACATATATATGTATATATAAATGACAGAGCATCAGCATCCGATCCCTTTTATGTATATATCTCTTTTTTATAAAGATAATTTTATTTCATCAAATAATCTTGATTATTAAGTATTTTATTTTCGTAAGTCATTTGAGTTGTCTCAAAAATAATTGCATTGGATTGAAAAATTCATAATGATTCAAAAGGCATCACCAACTTGTTGTTCTTCTTTTTTAATAGATATTCTTTTTTTTTTCTGTCAGAAAGAAAGTAGAATTTTATTAATTAGCATAGTCATACATACAATTTGCTCCAGCCTGAGCTACATCTGTAGTAATTGAAGAAAGCAAAGGGGGAGACAAGTTTAAAACCCACTCATGAGATAAACACCCCACACGGCACTGCTTGGAGATGGGTTGGTGCACAACGTATAAAATTTTCTTGTTAATAGGAAAATGATATATATAGATACATCAAGATTCACAAGAATTATCTTACACTTGTTGCTTAGATAATAATTTCTTTTTGATAATTGTGTATCATATAGAGCTACTCTATACTCAACAAAAAGCTAAATTAAAGAAAAAGTAGGCAAAACTAGTGCCACAAAGAAATTAGGCATTTTGGGCAATGATGTTCGAGGAGTTATATCTTCTAAAGTAGTTACTTTTTAATTTCGATGTTACCGCTATTTCGAAAAAGAAATTGGGCAATTTTGTCATTCTGATAAGAAACCACCATCTTCGTGTGCTTGTCTGCATTCCTCATTAACCCTATTTATATGACACCTCTTGGTGTGGTTGTTCACCCCAGTTTTCTAACACACGGTCTGGTGTGTGAAGAAAAACAAAAACCACCCAGGGTGTGTTGTCTGCCATGCCAGCACTGTCAGAAACAAGAGAGTAGTAATGGTCCAAAAAAACCCCACCATATACATGTTCTTTCCCAACACACATACTGCAAATTACTACTACTGCTTTGTTGTGGTATCGCACTATGCACATTGCACAAAGCTCTTTTTCATCAGCGAATGTATTGGGGGGTTTGGGGAGAGAAAATAAAAAAATAAAATAAAAAAAGAGAGAGAATTTAGATCCCATTATTACATTATAAAGTATGAGAGAAGTTTAATACTAATGAATATATGATGAAATAATTTGAACAGTTCGTTTAAATACGATCTGATTTTGGTTACATTGTACTTCTTTTTTTATACGAGAGAAAGTACAAAATTCCCAGATGGGTGGTATCATCACCTGCTGAAAAATCTTGCTGAGAAAAGAAATTCTTTAAACCATAGATTTGGTAGATCTTGCAGTATCATATCGCTTTCCCCTTTCTTTCTGACTCTCATATGAAGACAGTGACACATCCTTCTGTCTATTTCACTGTTTTTGTCTTCCGTGATTTGTGCTTTCCTCTTTTTCTCTTTTCTTTTATTTTTCTTTATTTCGTCTCTTCCAAATTTAATATACATGTATATATATACACACACATGTATATATATATTTCTTTCTGTAGTTGTCTTTTCATTGGCGATCCTTACCAGTTTGGGTTCTTTTCTTAATGAGGTGTACTGCATCACCTTCATAGCTTTCTTTTTCTGCAGAGAATATATACTTGTATGTATATATCATCTAGGTTAGAAATGAACAGATCATGCATTAATTATTAGTCTACTATATGTTATATATAAGTATATATACCTCAGAAAGTAAGTGAAGATTATTTTCAGTTGTGATAATGTCTTAATGCACGTATATATATATAGTTGCATACATTTTGTTTCGTTGAATTTGCTCTTGCCATGAAACTAAATGCAAATACTAATTGTTTCTTGTTAAGAGATTTCTCCAGTGGAGTTTGGATATATTCACACTTCTGATGATCAGTTCTGATTGATGGAGCAATGGACATCTATTTTCAATGAATGAAGACTGTGCATGGTATATTAACTTTGATTATATGACTTTTTTGGTTGTTTGATATGATGTTTCTTTGGCTATGTTTCTGCATATTTTCTTGCAGAACTTTTTCTTAATGCTCTGGTACATTTCCCTTTTTTTTGGAGGTTAGGGTTAGGGTTTATGCAAAACGATCCCTTTTTGGGAGAATTTGGTTCTGCATTAGTTGGAATTTACATAATTTTTAAGCCTCCTTGATTAGGAAACTAGGGCTTTGTAAGAATTTGCAGTTGCTTTCTTAATCTTGAAAAGAAGTTCAAAAATACCTCTCTGGATATATATTAAGAAGCTTGAGGGAACATTAGTACACAATAATACCCGTTTTACCTCCCCCAGAGTGTATATCATATATATGTGTGTAGATTGTGTATATGTATCTGTTTGTGTGTAGATTGTTTTCAATTCTTAATAGAAAGATCAAACTTATTTGGTAACACCAGCAAATTTGCTTAGAGTACAGAGTTCTAAATCATAATAACTAATAATTATGCGAAGTATAACCAAATTGTTTCTGTTCTTGACAATCTGAAAATTCATTGGATTAGTATCCGAGATTTAATTAGCTTGAATGGTGTTTTAAGGATTCGGTACATTTCTATGTCGCTATTTCTTAGGTTTCGTGTATGGAAAATATATTGTTACGCGAATTGTGGAAGAAGGTTCAAGGGAGCTTCCTTCAGCCCATTCGTGGAGGGATGGAGGATTCGAATTAACTGCCGACTCATTCATTCAAACCCAGTAGAAAGTTATAAATCTTGTACTATTGGGAATGTGTGAATGATGCGGGAGATAAATTCATCCTTCTCTTCTCTGTGCTTGGACTGAAGGGAGCCCCCTTTCAATCTTCTCTTCAAATTCATTGGCCTAATACACAATTTCATCTATTTTTGTTTAACATATTATCTTGCAGCCATATATATCTCCTCATATTCAGAGGAGAATTTCATTAGGCGTTTGGAAATTTACTTCCCCATCACTTGTAGAAAGTGATGAAAGATCTTTCTTTGATGATATTATTTAATTTTAAGTAGGGATGCAATGTTTCAATTAGTCCTTTCTTATCTAAATTAACTGCCCTTTTAGAATCTAATTTGTTGCTTAATTGTGATTTCCGGATTCAAATTTATTTCTATTCATCTCTTTGGAGATTTACTTTCTTCTCAAACATAGCCAACTCAAACTTTTCCTGATTTGATTTCATATGATTTGTAATGTCCTAAACATTTTAGTTTTCTAACCTGGAAAATTTTGCCATTCTTTTTGATAAGGTAACATTGTTTCCAAACAAAGGCTACATCTTGAGTTGAATTAGGATTCTAATTTAGTCGAGATATATTGTTATACAATTTGCTTAATCTAATTACAATAATAGTTCCAGCCACAATTAACTTGAATCCGGTAGGATTAAATAATTCACCATCACTAATTCAACTTATATATCATCCATCGTCTTAATAAATTTCTCCTTCTTTTCCTTTTTATGACCTTTGAAATTATGTTATTTAATTGTGTTCAAGCATGCAATATTTTGATTGGAATTAGAGATAATTCAAGTTGTTGAGACTATTTTTTCTAGAGTAATGACCTGGTTTCAAATTTTTTGGGAGACAAGGGTCGGGTTGGGTTGAGGGGTTTGGTAAAATAAAACATATATTTCGGCTAGAATTAGAGAGAAGTCAAGTGATTGAGACTACTTTCCTTAAAAATGATCCCTTCAGTTTAAATTCTATGAGAGTAGGAGTTTTGATTGGCGATGAAGGTTTCAGAAAACAGAAAAAATGAACATAAATTCCGGCTATGGAAGTGATGCTTTTGGAGCCTTTGAAAGCTCCCTCTATGCTAATGGAAATTCCCAAGCACTTCAAAGATAGGTAATTAATCGAAACAAGTATAAAAAATTTCTTACTATTTACTTGTGAACTTTAAAGACCATTCTCAATGAAACTACCACAAAGTTGGGATTCCATACCTTTCTCTCACTCTTTTGGAGTTGCATTTCTTGTTTGCTGATGAGAAAAATGAGCATCTTCTATGAACCAAGCTGAGGTGTTTCATCGACACATCACCTTGTGCTAGGTAGCTAGCTGCAGTTTCTCCACTTCTTTCTCTTTGACCAGCTGCTCTTTGCCTTATTTCATTGTTGCCCAAGTGTCTGGATTTTTGATCCCCCCTCACACGGTGGTAAACTTATAATACGATACGAACAAATGAATATCTCTTTCTGGTTGCTCTGGAAGAAATGGAAGGGGAAAAAGAATTTCTTTTCAGCAACCCCTAGTCAGATTTCATTCGGAATTCTTATATGTCCAAGGTTCAATGTTGAAATAATTTCAGTAGTTCATCATTATTGAAAGCGCTTCCCGAATTAATCTGTATGTCTGAGCTAGGCCGGTGAATAATAGGAGATAGTACTTCAGTGCAAGCTTAAGTGAGTTTCTGATACTTTTTCTATCACCTTTGGTTTTATCTATCATTTTATAGTCACTTAAGCTTTCATCAACTCCGGTTTTGTTCATTTTTCTTTTAAGAGAAGGAACTTATTTTGGGTAAGAAGGTATAATATTTATTTTAAAATTATAAATTCTATAGTGTAACAATTAAGTTTAATACATGCTTCAAGTTAGACTCATTTATTTTGTTATTTCTTACCATAACTCATAACAAAGATTCATTTTAGTTTGTTATTTTTTACCATAACATATAAAACTAACCACTTTTATATAGGGTTTGTTTGGATTGGTTTTTTTTAAAGATAAAGTATTTTTTTTTTTTGAAAAAATTACATTAAATTTGTAATAATTATTTGATTGAATTTTCAAAAAAGTTAAACTCTGAAAAAAATTCAAATACAGTTTTTTTTATAAATTAAAATTTTTAACTTTTTAAAAAAAATTATTTTTCAAAAATTATTAAAAAAATATTTTTAAAAAAAACCAATTTAACCGAACCTGTAGTATCCTTAAGGGCGTGTCACGTGGCTTTTTTGTTTTCTACTGCCGTATTAACTCAAGTAAGCTTCTTTTTGGATAAGTAAGATTTGTTAGCTTCAGTTGCGGGAATTGAAGCTACTCTATAATCTATTGCCATGTTAACATTTTTGAGGGGTTTTCCTTTTTTTTTTTTTTTTTTTTTGAGTCAAGAGAACATTTGTGAGCTTCAAGAAACTATTTGTCATCGTGTTCCAGCCGCATATCCAACTAATAAGCAGCTTATTCACCTCGTTTTGTGTTTACCCTAACTTGCTTCAGCTCTTTTTTAAAATTTTTTTAATATTATTATATATAAAAATATATAGAATTGAATGCTTCACTTCTTTTGTTGAGATGTATAAAAAAATACTCTTTAAACGTGAAAAGTTGTACTTGTGCTTGTGTGTAAAGTAGGCAGCTGAAGATTCTAAAGGGGAGCCACATGTGTTTAAAAAAGCCAGTTCATTGTGTGGATCGAGACTCAGAGTACATTTCCCCTTTTATTTTTATATTCCAGTTCCGATAAATGGCAAGTGGTATTTTTTAATAATAACTTCGTGTCTGCAAAATCTATGTATTTTGTTTGTAAATATATCTTTGTCAAGTCTTATTGTATCCTACTTGTAGATTTGAGATTTCTCTCTTCAAATTGGTTGTTCATTTCTAGGGGTTCGATTTAACCAAATTGAAATTGAAATCGAATTTTGATAATCAAACTTTTAAAATTTTAATAATTAATAATCGAATTTTGATAATCGAACTTTTAAAATTTTAATAATTAATAATCAAAATTAAATCAAATTATATTAATAACTGAAATTATTTAACCAAAATATTTCAGTCATTCGGTTGGATTTTGGTTTATAAACAAAATAATCAAAATTTTCTATTTTTGATACCCAAAACCAAACCTAACGCAAAAATAGTCGGACTAAATTTTGTATGTAAGTTTAATAATTTGGTTATAACTGAATAATGCTCAATTTGGCCTATTCATGTCATACGGCATTATTATTATTATTTTTTGACTTACCAAATGTAATTGTCTGTGACATATTTTGTATTTCGGTTCTATAATTCAGTCATATTGTTTTATTTTTTTCTATCTAAAAAAATTTTCTCTCATTACGAATTTTTCTTCAACTAATGAACTTAATTTCTGAAATAAATTGATTATTATTTTGATTAGTAAATTTTTTTTTCTAAACTACAATTATTTACTCTTTGGGCAAAATTTTTGTTTGTGCATAATGAAATTATTCAAACATAAAAATACACAAATTCAGGAAACATTTTCTTAATATAAATTTTGTCATTTGTAGTCAAATTAGTGTGTATATATATATATATATAAATATAAATATATATATATAT
This sequence comes from Cordia subcordata, assembly GCA_028554755.1. Classification (NCBI taxonomy): domain Eukaryota; kingdom Viridiplantae; phylum Streptophyta; class Magnoliopsida; order Boraginales; family Cordiaceae; genus Cordia; species Cordia subcordata. Next base: position 18,865,899 of record JAPTOF010000007.1, read on the forward strand.
AGCCATGCATTATACTAACAAAATTTCATGAATATTGTGATCTATATTCTAATGCCACATTGCCTTATTTTCATGAATTTTTTCCGTTAAAATTTTTTTTCCTCATTTCAAGCCATATTGCAATTGAGCATCAAGTTTTTAGTTAAGTAATTGATACTAACAACTTTCACTTTCTAATTTAAATTAATTAATATTGTTTATCCAGTAAAAATTATTTCATAATCTAAAATTTTAACGTGTACTCTGAAGTTATACAATGTATAGACTAATATACATTATTTTATAAGAATAACAATCAATATCAGAAATCCATGTATTGAACTTAAATATCAGATATCCATGTATAGAACTTAATTTGGTTGTAATGGAAATAATTCATCCATGAATGATTCTTTAAAAAGAATATTCTTGCAAATTATTTGTTTCTTTTGAGAATGAGTTGAACATAATTAAATATAATATAACATGTTTTAATTTTATCTTATCGATTCTTTTTCTCCAAAAACAAAAAAATAAGTTAGACTCTAATAAATATATAATTCTTTTTCTATTTTTTTTTCCATATCATACAATTTTTATTTCATTTTTCAATTTAAATGTTACTTCAAATTTCTTACAAAAATTATGATTAGTACCAAAAACTCACAAAAAATCAAATTTCATAAAATATATTTATATTTTAACCTGACATAAATGGTATATACATGCATATATATACACACATACACACGCACTCCATAGACATTATTCATCTTCAATTGCTTTTTTTACCATATCAAATAATTTTCTAATTTTACTTTTTAATTTAAATATTTTATTTAATTATTGCAGATCTATAATAGAAAATTTGATTAATGTTGAAAATTTACTAAAAGAAATTAAATCTTACAAAAAAAATTATATTTTATCCTTGCACAAACTATAAAAAATGGTCATCAACAATAAATTAAAATATAAAAATATCACATTCTTCTTGTGCTTCATACCGATTATACTCTAGTGAAATTAAAATGTCCTTCCAGCTTCTGATTCTTTTCCTTTTGTTCGGCAGGACTAATTGAAGTTGAAAGGTCCATTTATGTGGAATTATCTTTTCAAAAATAAAAAAATAAAAAATTTATTTCTCAACCAAATCTAAGGAATTACTACTATCTTATAAGGAAATAAGTGGTCTCTAAAGCTATTTGGTTGTCTTATCTTACGTCCAAGGAACAGTTTGCATACTTGTTTACCAAGCCCCTTGTCTCAGGACTAGTTTACATATCTAAGACGGTGTTTGGCTAAACTTATAAGCTAGTCAAATTGGTTTATAAGTCAAAAAGAATAAAAGAACATGTTTGGTTAAAGAGTTTTTAAGCATTTTTTCACCTTTAAGACGGGGAAAAAAGCTCCAATTGTCAACTTATTTTTTAACAGCTTATAAGTATTTTAGTCAAAGTAATAAAAAGACAACACTATCTTAAAAAATTCACTTTTGGACCATTTATAATTGATAACATGTCCTTTTCAATTGTTATAATTACTACTACTATTTATAAGTACCTATTTACCAAATATGTTAATAGGCTTATCAGCATATTTTATTCAAATACATCTCCGCTTATTTATTACTTGCTTATAATTAACTTTTTGCTTATAAATACAAGCTACTTATAAGCACTTAAAAATAAGCTTAGTTAAACAGGTTCATAAATCCAAGCTTCGTTAGGCTTCATACCAAACCTCAGCTTGAAGGGGGACTGATAAGAGTATTATGTGACAAGAGTCTAGTATTAGTTAGTTGTTAGTTAAGCCTTTTGTTATTTAAAGAATAACGTTCAAGGTGTTACAAATATCTACTCTCAAGTCTTCAATTTCACTAAAAAGTAAGAGAAACATTCACACTACTTGCCCGTTAATTTTGACCATCATTTTGTGGTGCCTTCCAGCTTTCGCTTTTTCTAGTTATTGATGAACCCCTGATGTTTTTTGGCATAATAAAGGAAAACAATAACAAGGACCTATTTGGATTAATTTTTTTATAAAAAAGTGTTTTTTTCTAGAAAAGAAATTTGCAATGACTATTTAAAATAGATTTAAAAGATAAAAAAATGGAACTCCAGAAAAAAGTAATTTCAACTTTTCTCATAAACCAAAAATTTTCACTTTTTTGAAAAAAACACTTTTTCAACAATTTTAGAAAGAAACACTTCTTGGGGGGTGAGAAAAACAAAATCTAAAACAAGCCCTAAATCACACAATAAATAAGATCAAAGCCATAAATTATATTTTTTGAGTGTCAAATACTATAGAACAATTGCTATATAAACAGCATTATATTTATAAAAACAAAAACAAACAAAATTGTATCTACTTAATGACGAGGTGGAAACTTTCTACAAAGCCAAAGTAATTTCCTAACACTCAAAAAGGAAAAGGAGGAGGGAAAGGAATACTCCTAAACGCGTTTTTCATAGTTAAGGGGAAAACTGAGGGAAGGACAATGGACATGGAACATCAGTGACAGCATGTCAACTTGCCCTTTGTATAACTTACAAAGCGTAGGAGACTCTTCATGCCTCCAGCTTGATGGCAGAATCGATTACATCTATGGTAGTGTTCTGTTGCGTCCACAGCTGTGCATACCGCCCAGCCTTTGACAGGAGGGCTTCATGTGGCCCCTGCTCGATCACTTTACCATTCTCCAAGACTATAATCTGGTAATTTGACCAACAAGAGTAACCGCGTGAATAGCCTTGAAATTTTGAACACAACAAGAAAATTGAAGATGTAAAAGAATTTTAGCACGCACGAAAAGGTGAAGGCAGAAGAAGACTTGGTTAGGCAATTAAGCACCGTTAGGAGTGATCACTAATCTCTTTGGAGTAAACACTCCACCAAATGCTTATAGAAAGTGCACTCAAAAGGAAATATGAAAATGGAAAATTATAATAAATCGAGAAAAGATGTGGGACAAGATACGCATATTGGCTAAAAGAATACAAACCTCATCACACTGCATGGCAGTTGTAAGCCTATGAGCAATAAAAACTGATGTTCGATTACTTGCAAGGGACTTCAATGTATTTAGGATTTCCGCTTCTGTTGTGCTATCAAGTGCACTTGTAGCTTCATCACAAAGCCTAAGAAAATTAAGTTGAAATGAGAATTATTTCTTAATTTCTGAAGGCAGCTCACCAGGAAGTTAATGCAATAATTAGTGATGCTGGATAAGAAAATTTGAACTTTTAAGTCAAACTAGAAAACTGCAGATATCAATTTGCGCACGCACAGACAATTTCCAAGTGCCTCTATATGAAGCCAGATCTAATGTACAATATTTCTATTTATCAAGCAGTAAATCAACATTTAGTACCATCCAAGTTTTAGAGCATTTTGGAATTTTCCATCACCTTTTTCTTAGTAGTACATTAAAAGCTGAATTTGCAGAAGAACACCAACAAAAGTCTTTTTCTTAATGTAGTACACTCAAATGACCAAACCAGAGAAAACCACTATTTCTGCCAGGCAGAGAAAGAGGATAGCAAATAATCTCTCTCTGCTTGTACTATAATACACAAGCCATTTGCAACAAATAAAGGTGCAACAAAAACCCGGCCGTATTCAATATGAAAATTGTTGCAAATATCTGACATCGAAAGTTTTAGCAATTAACTAGCATAGAAACAAGATTGTTTGTGAATTGATATATTACCAATTTCTGTCCTTGTCTCTCAACTCATGCACATTACATTTGCAGAAATGTCTAAAACTTAGAGTAATAATCATAACAGAGAAGGGAGAAAGGGGGCTCACAAAATGGCAGGCGCTTTTAGGAATGCACGGGCTAGTGCTACCCTCTGCTTTTCACCGCCACTTAACTGCAGCAGACAGGAATGCGTAAGAAAAAGTTATCACTTCCGAATGGAATTCAATACTTACAGTATAAGAGTCTCATGAACATACAGAAAATTATAGCTATGGAGCAAATGACTGTTACCACTTCAACCCTAATAATATATTCATAATTATAGCAAATAATATGAGCATATTATCCCTATGTGTGAGCAGATATGGCTATTCCAACACAGAACTATAATGCTGATATATAAAAAGTAGCCCACAAGTCAAACGCATATTTACAAATATCAACTGCTTATATTGCCAACAGAAAAAAGGACTCCCTGCTAACAAAGGTGAACATCCATTGTCCTGGATTGTAGAAATGATTTTGCTTTTGTTCAAGTGGTATAAACCTCATATGATCAGTACTCAGATGGAACACGTTCTCTTCGAAAGCTAGGGTTGCAAATACGTTTCTGCAAGAGGATTGGGCGAGAAAGAATAAAACAAAGCCAATATGCTGCCACCAATATGAGGAAGATAGAAGATACCGGAAACTTAACTGACAAGAAATGCAGAACTTTGTTTCTCTTGTGCACCAGAAACTAAAGAGCTTGTTTACTAAACTACCAAGGTGGATGTCAATTCTTGTGGATCTTTTGTGTGTATTAGTGGGTGCAACCATAGTGGGGTTACCTAACAGCACCCCACATATTCATAGCTACTATGATAACATATACCAAGACCAGATTTTTAACCCATCTTGGTCTCTCTTTCCAGACCACTCTTTTCAACTACCAACTTACGTAAAGAACCACTTCCTCTATCACACTAGTTAGCTATCTATTTTTTTCCTAACCATGCTTCTAAATTTTCTCATCCTCTATGTAAACCAAATAGTAAAAGGGCCTTCATCATATTCTAGTGGACGGACTTTTCTATTTTTGTTTTTCATAGGAAAACATCTGCCTCTGAATTTAGGTCACCATCTCATCAGTTACCTCTACTGACAGAAAGATAACAAAGATAACAAAGTAAGAAAACAACACACAAACCTTGAGTCCTCGTTCCCCAACGACAGTAGAATATTTCTGCGGGAAGTTCATGATAGTGTCATGGATTGCTGCCCGTCGAGCAGCATCATATACCTTGTCAAATATTCACATAGAACTAGTAAGCTTTATGTATCTGCAACCTGCAATGCTTCAAAATGAATTTAAGAGGTAAAATGACAACAAACCTCCTCCTCTGTTGCTGAAAGACAACCATAGCGGATATTGTGAAATATGGTATCATTGAACAGAACCTGAAAACAGATCAATACACACTGGTCTTATCGAAGTTGAACTCACAAAGCATCAGAGTGAGTATCATAAGAACATTAAAATATGGAGACAGAGAAGAAGAAGAAGCTTAAAGAAGTCATTTCCAAACTCACAGTATCCTGTGGCACAACACCAATAGACTTCCGGAGACTCTCAGTTGTTACTGCCCGGATATCTTGACCATCTATCCGTATCTGTTAAATGACAAAGTTCTAAATATGATACTCAAGGAAAATTTCAGAAAAAATTATAGAATAAACCAGCACATATTTTAGTTTTGACAATGTCGAGACTTTGTAAAATAATTTGTACAAAGTCATGCCCTCATGCTGTTTGTGGCTTTTACCCTAACACCACACCTTTCCAAAATCCCCAAAGAACAAAGAGAAATCCAAATAGGAGAAAGACAAGAGGGAAATAGCCCGCCCAAAGCTTCATCAAAAATATTTGACAACATATATCACTATGGTAGTAGACAGATATAAACAAATTGAAGGAGAGAATACTATAAAAGAAAGATACAACATACGAGTGCCAGGAGCTGGTAAATGAAGACGCAACGTATCGAGAATTTGAATTGGACTTTATCTTTTATAATCGTCCACAAAGGAAATACTATAAAAGAGATGCTTCATACAAGTGCCGGGGGCTAGTACATGAAGGTACATTATATCAAGAATTTGACTTGGACTTTATCTTTTATAGAAGTCACTCCATGGAAACAACTATGATAAAATTTTTTATTCCTAACGGATGGTGTTGACATGAAACCATGTCAAGGTAGCATACAGAACCCAAACACATGACAACAATCACAGAATGGACAAAGGCATTCAGTTGACATGTCATATAGAACATACAACTTACACTTCCAGAATGACTGTCAAAGAACCTGAAGAGCAATCTAAGAATTGTTGACTTTCCTGTAAAACCAGACGTTAGATGTCAAGTTCACTTTTAGGGTTAAGTAAAATTTTAAAATAGAAATAGAGCTGGAGCATGTGTGTGTGTGTGTGTGTGTGCATATGTATGTATATTGTCAGAAACAGTAGAGAAGTCAGGAATCCGACTAAGGGGGGCAAAATTATAACTTTTATAAACTAATTCATATACCACGAAATATTCTAAATAAATAAGCAACGCATTCAAATTAGTGACTATCAAAAACTAACATATCTTATTTTGATGGTTAACCAGACTTTACATAAACTTGAAAAATTTTCACTATAAGTCATCGAAGTACATCACAATTCTCAAACTAACACATAACGTTAAAAAGATTATAGTTTTACTTTTATACTTCTCCAAACTCTTCTAACACCGAAAATCGCAACCAATAGAGCAACAACAAAACAAAAAAGTGAAAGTGAAAAAAGAATGAAAGAAGACCACATACTTGTTGAAACACGATTCCGAATTGAAGTAAAAGAGAAGACATGTTCTGATTTTTCCTTTAGGGTAAATAAGGCGTTCGAATTTTTTGTGACAAATAAGATTCAAGTAAATTTTTTTTAATGTTAAAAGGAAAAACTAGTCAAACATATTAAACAAAGAAGGAAAAAGAAGGGGGGGGGGGGGCAAATTTGGTTTTTGATCTTTTAACTCATCTTTTAATACTTTTTTTTTTTTTGGCAAAAAACTATGGGGGGCAATTGCCCCACCTTCTGTACAACATGGCCTCGCCACTGGTCAGAAAGCAACCATTTCGAGAATGTTGACTTCCCTATCCCCACTTTTTTGTTGCATTGATCAAGGAGCTTCTCTGTCTTATTAAGACCACCCATCTACATTGGAGTAGACCAAAAGCAAAGCTACATAGTTTCTGGGGTGTTCAGTGAAAAAGTATCAAATCCTTAATAATATTCTATATTTTTTGTTTTACAAACTTGTATAATATCAAAAAGTGGATAAAACATCCTCTAAAACCATGACACAAAAACCAAGTAAACATCCTGCCCAGTTCATCCCAAGCCTGAAGGGATTTAATTTTCATGACTTGAGGCAAAATTGGCATAGAATCACAACTCCACCAAGTCCATGACACAGAATCAAGCACTAATCATGGGGCCCTATGAAGTTGATGGCATCACCATTTATATATTCCAGAAAATTATTCTGAATCAAAATGCAGTTAGACAAACTACATTTCTTCCGATACAGAGAGAAATCCAAGCAAATTTATAGGAGTTCTCTCCATACAATTTGAACTGTGTTAAGTGAGAGTCCTTAACCCAATATAGCCATCTATCGTAAGTGACAGAGATTTATCTTCCTCTTTCTGAACCAAAGGACTGAATTTAAATTAAAATTCTTGAGAACTCTTGTCAATAGCAATGAAATTACAAGAAGCATATTACCTGCTGATATTCTGAGGCCAGAAAAATTACCCAGCTTAGAGACAGTAAAAAGTTGAAAATACAGATGTAAGAAGACTCATTAACTGCTTAAATTGTAAAGAAAGCACCACAGGGGTCAAAACAATATGGTGCAGATGTCTAGCCTTACCACTGCCACTTGTTCCAACAATAGCCACACTCTTCCCAGCTGGCACAACAAAAGATACCCCATCAAGAATCTTCCTCTCTGGAAGATAACTACAGTAACCAAGTAAAAAAGGCAAAAGGCGCTACTAAGTACTACTAGAAAATAATTAATGCTACATTAAATAACCATAAGCTTAATATATTAAATAAGCTATACCACTAATTCCTCAGAATCTGACTAGATTGACCAACGACAGTAAGCAAGGTTAACTATTCAGCTACAAACACAAGAAAAGAATTGCAGCGTGTTTGCTATTTCAAAGCCCTTTTCCAATAATAAAAAGTAAGGAATAATATGAAGCTCTCTGAATTAAGATATATGAAAATTAAAATGAAGACTTGCTAGATCAAGGATTTTAGAGTCCAATATTGATTGTAATTAGGTAATATTTTTAGACAAAGTTGAAACAGTGAGACTCAAAGATGCTACGTGCACTTTTATTAAGAAAATTTAGATGAATGACTACAACAGTTACAACAATAAAATGAGCCTATCGTCAGTCACCTTTCTTTCCCAATTAGTTCGCTACATATCAAGAGGACATAGCATGGTACACTAAATTCATTCAAAACCACCTGCCAGTTAAGGAGCCCTAACGATATGCATTTGATCATATGTGGGAAGTTCAAAACACAGTAAAGAATAACACCCTAAAAGTAGAAATACACACCTGAAATCAACATTGTCAAATTGAATGCTACCACCATCCAACTTCAGAGGCTTTGCATCATCTGCATCTCTAATTTCTGCCTTTTCCTATTATAAGTCAATTAGAAAAGGAACTTTTTAGGCCTAAAATATTTGCAGAAACAGGGATTTACCAATATAATAGGACAAGAAAGAGAGTCAAGATACAGATAACTACACTCCTAGACTGCAAAATCATAATGACAGGCAGGGAACCAGAACTTTTCTGCTAAACTGAAGCGTTTAAGTTCATTATGATCCCTGTGATGTAATTTGATGGATCATCATAAATAAGTTATTACTTTAATACAGGAACCAAAGATTGTGTTAGAGTATATCCTCCCACATGGAAAAATCACAAAGTCTAAGATCACTTAATAAGATCCTGGGCTACTCCTCCAATTGACCAATTGGTTTTTAGGAAGGAACCCCAAGATTCTTCACACGGTATTAGAGCCCAGGTTATGGGCCAATTATATTTGTTCATGTGTGACCCTTCTTTATCCACGTGTGACATTCTAATTTGTCACGTGTGACCCTTCTTCAATTATCAAATCAAGTCACACGTGAGGGGGAGTGTTAGAGTATTTCCTCCCACATGGAAAATCACAAAGTCTAAAATCACTTAATAAGATCCTAGGCTAATCACAAAGTCTAAGATCACTTAATAAGATCCTGGGTTACTCCTCCCATTGACCAATTGGTTTCTAGGATGGAATTTGACCAATTGGTTTCTAGGATGGAACCCCAGGATTCTTCACAGATTGCAACAATCAAAGTACATTCTGCACAAAGTTATTTCTGCATACTAGGAAAGTAATTCCAACACTTCCTCGAAGTGCAATACAAATAGGCCATCTACGCTGCAAGAGAGCAAGTACATATCTCCAAGTCACAAGCTTCCTTAGTTATTCTCTACACCCAGGTCAAATGAATTGTTTAAATTTGGTTTTTCGCCAAGGGGGGAAAAACCTTCTTTTCCAATTCATTGAAACATAAAATAGGAGAACTGATAGAACAAGTGCCAGGTGGTACGTTTAAAAAGTAATAATTAATTTGAATTTTGCAGCAATGTCTAGGAAGTGAGTTGATACCTCAAGCAACTGAAACATGGATTTCATATCAACCAGACTTTGTATGGTCTCACGGTATACACTGCCGAGGAAATTAAGTGGAAGAGACAGCTGGAATAGAAGCCCGTTCACCATGACCTTTATAAAGAATAATTTTGCATTTAAAATGTTGGTCACTATGAAGAGAGGATAGTTCAGTAAAGTCAAGGAAATGAAGTACTACCAGATCGCCAACTGTCATCCCGCCACTCATAATTCCATGTGAAGTCAATACCATAGCTGCTGATAGAGCTATACTAAATATAACATTTTGGCCAAAGTTCAAAAATGCAAGACTACGTTGAGTTTTTAAGGCAGCATCCTCATATCCTGGAAGAAATTATAACCATAATGTCACTATCATGAATCACATAGATTAATCAATTATCCATCAAAATGGAAGTGACTCATAATAAAGAAGCACAGAAAGAAAGTCACGATTCTCTTGTATTCCTCACCATGACAATATTGTCAGCAAGGGGTCATCAATCATATCACTCCTTGTCCAAGAACGCTGGAATGAACAGAACATAATTACAATAGACATCCTCCCAAAAATCTTCTTCATATCCAGCTATGTTAACTCAAACTCTCTCTCTATATTATGTATTTAAGAGCAGACCATTCATATCAATTCTGGCTAGAGATCACAGCATTTATGCTTAAAGGGTTCCATCTGGTTATGACATCCCTAACATTGTCAGGAATGGATCAGTTCATAAAGTCATAATGTTATGAGCGGCACCCATCAGTTGTTATTTATATAGTTATGAAGAAATCATCACACAGTTAGAAGCCGTTGGATCCCGCTCATAAGATTATAATCTTATAAGAGGATCCTAACACAATATTGTCAACATGTGAATAAACCATGAAAGATTATATACTATTTCCAATATACTGCAGTTCTTTATCAACTTTAAACATAATTCTTACTTTCAGCAGAGTTTTGACACCCTTAACCATTAAAACCAAGAGTTTGACCGTCGTTTAACTCCCACAAAATTTCCACCACTTTCTGAAGAACTAAGCATCAATAATCCATAAAATCTTGAGGGCACAACTCTACACCCCAAATATTTAGGTAGTATATCTATTTTTGATAATGAAATTCTAGAATGGGGCTCATCCAGCATAATCACAGTATTGAAATCACCATAAGGAGCGAACAACTTACTCTTCAGATATTCATCATATTTTTCAGCTTCATAAGCCTCATTGTTGAAGTACTTCACAGTCTGAAAAGGGTACAGAATAGGAGAAAGATTAAATATTAAATATTTAAAGAAATGATAGCCATGGTAATGAATAGAAATATTACTAAAGAAAAGAAGGGTATGAAATGTAAATTACAGTCTCACCTCATAATTTATAAGAGAATCAATTGCCCTCGTACTTGCATCATTATCAGCCTTGTTCATTGCCTTCCTAAACTTGGTTCTCCACTAGGAAACAAAAGATTGCAGCATATGATGAGAAATGTCTCAAATAATTGACATCATTGGAACATCAGAAAACTTTTAGAAATGAATGTACATGCTCAAACAACAAGGAAAGCGTACAATAGATAAAAAGTAGATATAAAAAGAGAACAAGAAAGATATAGAAGCAACAGTTAAAGAGAAAATAGTGGATCTTTTGCTCCACAGTACAATAAATTTCCCAAACACATTAAAATTATTTCTGGTAAAGAGAAAGCATCAGGCCTGGCCCCGAGACATTGGTAGGCGAGCGTTTGAGAAAAAGGTCGTTACGCGTGCGAGGTGATGTAATAAAGATATTATGGGCTGCAAACAAGATACCTGGGTCACAGCCAACGTGAAAACAACATATGCAGCAACCGACAGGGAAGTGATCCATGCAAATGGTGCTCCAAATTTGTATGCAAGAATTCCTGACACCATCGAAATCTGAAAGGCTTTATGTTAAAGCTGTTGAGTATATAAAGGATACCCAAATCATCCATATGGGCATCCATTCTAGCAGTAGTAACTTGCTATACTATGTTACCACAAACCAATAATATGATGTGCAAAATGATGGAGTGTGGATAAAACATGACTCAAATGGTTGATTCAATATTGTTAAAAAAAAAATTAGAAGTATAATGAGAAGATCCAAAAACCAAAAGGTGTAAAGATAATAAATTCATGTATAGTTGATAAAATATTGTGAAACAAATTTCAAGTATTAGGAAGGATTGAAAAACTGAAAGCTACAAAGTTAATAAATTCATACCTCTAGTATAGTTGGCACGACATTGAATACCATTGATGAAAGTATAAAATTAATAGCACGGCTACCGCGGTCAATAATTCTATTCAGAGCACCAGTTTCTCGACTGCACAAATAGAGAGAGAGAGAGAGAGAGAGGGAGGGAGGGAGAAAAAGGATCAGAAAATAAATTATTTTTTTCAAAAAGTGATCAGAGAATAAATTATAAACTAGCTTCAGAACAGAACTACTAAACCAAAAACCTGAGATTATAAAATATGGCTCCTGAAGAGACAAGTTGGGTATTGATTAATTAAGTTTTTCATCAGAAATGATTATAAGAGTTTTTGACGAGAGGAACTTGCAGCGCATGGCACCAATGCAAGGTCAAGAACACTATAAGCATGACATTTCTAATTCAATTATTAATAAATGGAGCGTCGCTGGTCATGTTAGAAGGGAACTTTGGGTCTGGACACAGTTTGACTATAAAATATCTCATGATTGTATGTACAAGAGCCAAAAGCCGAACATGAACAGTTTTTTATATGACTAAAATGAGGAATGCATCTTCACATGATATTTAAAATATTACAATCTCTGTCTTGAAGGAAAAAGTTTGGCTGCTTCAATGACAATAAGATGGGGGAGAACTATTTGAGATGATCTGGAGAAGATAAGAGTCAACCTTTTGGCAGTATCCGTGAGAATGTCTGAAGCTACAAAGTTTGCTTAATATAAGCACAATAGAAGGAGACCTAAGAGGAGTTGATGGAAACACTCAGATAAGATCTCGCATGCATGGAACTAAGAAGGTGACTGTCAACAAGGATAAGTGCCATTGTCAGATCCATGTAGCCAACCCGACCAAGTGCATAAGGCTTGGCTTCTTTTGGTTAACATTTTTGGCTAACAAACATATATGAGTTATCATGCATATCAGCATAAGATTCCCATGTTTAAGAGATAAAACTTCACTAACAGGGAAATATATAATATATATTATGAGATAAACTGCCACACTCCAATCCACAACAAAGCAGCTTTCATGCATTTGCATATAAAACATGAGATTCTTTTTCAGAATTTTAAGCATCACTCAGTTGTATGGGGAAAAATATTAATTTCCCAAGCTTTTTGGCAGGCACGACAAGATCATGCCAGAAGGAGACCAATGAAGTCTAGCTCAGAGGCAAATGCGGAACCCATTGCACATGAGGCCTGCACCTTATTTACTGTTTCTAAATTCTAAGTACAAACATTCCTGGAAAAAGAAAAAACAAACAAACAAGACAAAACAAAACCAAAAAGAAAACACATACACACACTCTCACACTCACACACACACACACACACAAAAGAAGGAAAGTAAAAACACAAGAACAAAAAAAAGATAAGCAGAAATTAAGAACTGCATTACTTTGGAATCTCTAACAAAGCACATTATAAGTTTAGTTTCATTTGATCATAAGCTTAAGTAATTGAAGCTTCTCGGAGATGTTAACCGTTCACATACCTGAGATGATATTGAAGATCAAGCTCATGCAAATGAGAGAAGACCTGCAATAAATGCAAACCATCTATGCATGTTAGAATCTGGAAGGATATATCTTGCAGAAATTAACTCAGAAGACACTACAGGTGCAGTTCCTCTAGAAAGAGAGAATGCCTTCACACAAAAAACCAGAAACAAATCCTTAGATGACGGCATAATCAAAATCACTATTACCACATGGTTAAACAAACAAAGTATTTTCAACACTTCTGGTCAATGCTGCTGATTCACTTGTCCTATCTAACTGATCCATAAACACACCACGAATTTGTGTCTTCATGAACAAGTATGCAAAAGGACAGCAAGACTTGGAGGAACTGTATTCCTACAATAATTTTGCAACTTTCTATATTTATGCAGCATATCAATCATTTCTAGCAGTAGAGAAGATAGAAATTGCCAACGAGGGGGTGGAGGAAGAAGTACCAAATAAACTAGAATGCACGTATTCCAAAGCAAAGTAAGCCAAGAAGTCATACCTTCCTAGAAACAGATCTAATTGTCCTTAATGCTACCTTGGAGAACACAGCGGTTCGCAATTCTGGTACAAAACAATTGAATAAGCCAGATAGAAATGACAGGAGCTCAACAACTACAATTTTGTAATATATTCAAATAAAAATTTGGAAGGGAGACGGTGAGGGGGTAAAAAACGAAAGAAATCTACTTCATCTAATGCAAGACAAGCATCAGCAATTACTTCATAGTGAAGTACCGTTGAAAGCAGATGCCCCTGTCCTTGCTATACCATATCCAACAAGAACTGCAGCTGGGCTCCAAAATAGAGCTAATGCAGTTGAATTAGCAGCTGTAAACTCAGCAAGAGCACCCGCATTTCCAGTTGCAGTTGTTAACCAATCAACAGCAAATTTAAACAAGAACGGGACTTGTACATTCAATACCTAAACAACAAAAGACAATCAAAAATATATTCACTCACCAAAAGCCAACAATCACCAAGCAACTCTACCCATCCAAAATGTAATTAGCATCAGTTTGTATGGAGGGAATTCAATTAGGAATATGCAGATTTGAAAGAACTGGTACTTGGTACTCGATGACAACATTCCAAAGCTTTTGCATAGGTGCCTAATTTCCTATTATCAGGACCCAAAGCAACTTTGATGAATGAAAAGACCAGTCAAATACAAGATCTAAATCCGGGCATATCTGGCCCAGGCCATCATATAAGAGGACATATGCTCTAGCCTAGAAGAGGACAATCTCTTATTCTCTTTATTTATAATGTTTCAGAAAAAAAAAAAGACAATCTCTTTATTTTATTATCAGAAAAGGACTGTTTGATCTGTATCCCAATTGAGTATTAAAATGTGCTCATTTTCCGAAACCTAGTTCTTGAAAATTGCTTTATGCAATGAATTCAATTCCCTAACTATCATACTATTTTATGTTTGAAACGAACAAAGCCCTTTATTTCCTTACAACACTCACAGTATAAACAAACTTAGAAATTGAGGTGTTAGAAAATGCAACCTCTGAGAATGATTCCAGAGATTGTGAATTTTAGATATTTAATTCTGTTCAAACAAACAGAGCCTAATATAAACAGACAGAATAGAGCAAAGTGCTGTTATCTTTCTGACCTTAGCACCAACTAAAAAGCCCAAGGCAGCGATAACTCGTAAACGGAACTCAAAATTATCCTTCATCCACAAGTATTTTGCCAAGGTTGCAATAATTTTTGTGTCAGCCACTTGACCAGCTGCATCTCCCACCGCTGTTTTATGCTCTTTTTTCACCACAACTGGTGGCTTCTTGCCCTTGGCATCATCATTCTCTGCTGCGGTTGTTGAAAACAATGCATACCCATTTGTTGCCAAGTCCTACAATCAGAAATTAGCCACTCAGATGTATCTATATGTGTGTAAAGAGAAAAGGGAAGCCTCATCAAGATAGAAACACCATGCCATGAGTTCAAGTTCTGGAATCCATGTCTTGCAAAATGTAGCGAGGGTGCGCATAAGAGCGTCAAAGTGGGTCCAGACTCAGATTCTTTCAAGGCACTCCACACTCAAGACCTATCTAGGGAGTCTCGTGCACTTGGCTGCCCATATATAAACAGTATAATATACATAGATAGAGAAAAGAGAAGCATTAATGCAATGCCATTCCCTTGCAGACTGCAAAACGTAAGCTAATGGCATGCAAGATAGACCTCAAAGTCGGTAAAAAGACATTTTCCAGACCCGCTATAATAGAGATTCATGCACTAGCTGCACCCCACATACACATATTTATACGATATATACAGCGAGAGAAGGAGAGTTTTTGGCACAATAATAACGTCACTTCACAGTTTGAACCATGAAAACAGTCTCTTGACATAAACAAAAACCACAAAGTGGATCCTCCCATCTCCCAACCAACCATACAAGAATTTCATACACCGAACTACTCATATGTACCGAACCCAACCACCTTTATCTAAAGGGGTCATTTACATTTGACATACTTCTGTTATTATTAGCGTGATAAACCCCATTTCAGTTGCTACTATTATTGTGAAAGGAACAATAGTTTTCTTTTTTCTGTAAAAAGTTATAGATTACCCCTCCATGATAAAAAAAAATTCTAGCTCCATCAATGTAAACACAATAAATAACCAATATCTTCTCTATAAGCCTCGACTTTTAAATACTTTTAAATAAGGTGGTAACTCAGTATATAGCATAAGAGGCTAGACTTTTAAATAAGGTGGTAACTCAATATAATAGAAGAGCCTAAAAACCAAATCATCTCAGTTCAAAACTCATTGCCAACCCATTCATAAAAACTGTCCACACTCACCGCAACCCATTTATGAAAACTATCCACGTGCAAGCTATTAAACAAAAAATTACGCGGTACGTGAGAGGGCGTGTGAATATCCTCTCTACAAGCTTACATCTTTAAGCTTTCAGACGAGATGGTAACTCAATAACGACTATCTATATATACTGGAAAGAGGATAGGACAGAGAATTACATGGTTTTGGGGAGTCTTGGAGGGGAAATCCGAGACGAAAGCGTTGATGCGAGTGAAATATCGTGGCTTGTTCAATGGGTTGCTTCGCTTATTAGCAGTGTGAAGCTGCCTGGTGACGATTGAATTCACAGAAGAAAATTGGTTTCTGCTGCTGCTGCTGCTGCTGGTGAATTTGTGCGAATAATTGTTGATTAAGCTTTGGGCTGCAGCTGCAGCAGCTGATGATTTGGTGATGAAAAGCTCGCGTGCCCTGAAGCAGCGCATACTAAGCTTTGCTTGCATTTAGGGTGTTTGTGAAAATGCTTGACTGAGATGTCTTTTTTCTTTTCTTTTTTTTTTTTTTTTTTTGGTTTGTTGGTTTTAGAACAGTGTTGTCGTGAAAATAGAACACGAGAGCGGAGGCGAAGGGGGCGAGGCGCGGTGGTTTTGTTTGTTCAGCGGAACAACGATTGCGGGTCCCGCTCACTAATTGCTTGCCATTACGCCACGGCTCTTTTTTATTTTAACTTTTTCCCTCAATAGAAAATTTTTTGGGGCTCACATTTAAGACTCGTTTGGTAGAAAATAGTAATTTAAGTACTTCTTTTTAAAAACTAAAATTTTTAGTTTTTTAAAAATAATTAAATTTCGTTTTTTCCCTAAAATTACAATTTTTTGAAAGTCAATTTGAATGTTTATTATAAAAAATGCGTTTTCTGATAAAAATATTTTTTATGATAAAAAAAAATCTAAAGGAGCCTTTAATTGGGTGTAAATTTTGCCACCCAAAAGAAAATATGAACTGAATTAAATTTGTAGAGAGTAATAATAAATAAGCAGTGTGCGAAAGATATAGGTAAAAGTGCCCTTAAACAGAAGTCTTTCACGATTAATCTTATTTCTTAGATGTTCAAAATATAAAGAGGTATTTTTAAGAGGAGAAAAGAAAAATAGAAACAATTTTACAAAAAATCTTTGAAAATTTCGGATTTAGGACTTCTTAATTTTCAAACTTTTTATAAGTTTTTACATTTACCTAAAAATTCTTCAAAAAAATTTCTAATTTATTTGGAGCGTTTGATAGATTTTAATGACAGTGACATATGGCAATTAAAGATTTCACACAAATAAATAATTGTGATTCTTTGTGCAAAGAAGGCATTAAATTTTCTTCGGCTGTTGGAAAAGCAATCAGCAACCCTAGAACTCCATCCCATAGTATTGGCCCCATTTCTACGTTTTTATAGTATTAAAACACAAAACATTATATAAATATATAAATAGTAGTATAATTATGATAAAATAATTACACTATTAAATTAAAAATTAAATAATTGTGCGTTACCAAACCACAATTAAGCCGCGCCTAAATGCTACCAAAGTGTCCAAATCATAGCACACAATTTATTAATGAAACAACCTAAATACACTGCATACAACAACAAACTTTTTATTTTGAGTACTTAAAAGCACACAAATAAGCACCACCAAACACCCTCTAAAGCAACAATACCCTATTTGGGAATTTGCAAAAAGACTGTTTTCTGAATAAGTTTATGAAAACTATTTTCAAAAACAAAAAATAAGAAAATGATATTTGGAAAAAATGGTTCTCACAGCAACTTTCCCAATCAAATGCGTGGAAAAAATATTTGTTCAAAACTTAAAATCTATGGATTACTTTGGGGGTGAAGGGGGGGGGGGGGGCGGGGGGTGACAAAAAGGAAAAGTCGAATTTGAACTCTTATCCAAACTTCAACTTTTTTTGGAAATCAATCTGAATACTTGTGACTAAAGATGTGCTTTTTTCAGAGGAAAACGTACTTTTTCACAGGAAGAAAAAGGAAAAAAATCAACCCAAACCGATCAATCTTCATCCTAATAACGCCCTTCACCTTGTAAATATAATTTCAACCAGTGACCGGTCTACTCTTTTGAGTTTTGTGGGAATAGCACTTCCATTAACACAATAATCATAGCAAATCAGCCAGCAGCATTTACAAGCAAGATCTCTACATTCAGAAAATAAGGATAGAACCACCTGAACTACATATACCTGCGTTGTGTCAACCTAACAGAAAATACAATAAACATACATCTCCTACCCAAACCCACGAGCCCACGCCGCGCGGGCCAGTTGCTTCCTTTTGCTATTTAACAGCATTGTCATAAATAGCGTCTACGCTTTCCTCCTCCCTACCTTACTAATGTCTAAATCCATAAGCCGCGAGGATGGTTGCATGCGTGATGGGGTTGTTAGACCAATGGACTCCGGAATGTCAAGCACCCCGACTGAAGAACCCGCAATTGCTCGCTTAATATCATGTTCCCTAGGTTGAAGAACTTGAATTTTCACTTTGTCGATCTGCCACACATATGACAGCATTCTTAACATCAATTCAACTGTTGTTGTCAATGTTAGTTTCTGCAATTAACTCTTATGACAAAGTCATAAAACTAGGGTGGCTGCTATTACCAGGTAACTATGATGAGTGGACGAGCATGAATCAGCAATTTTTTTCTGCAGTTCCTCGACTTTCCTCCTCTGATATTCGAGATTCTCCATTTCGTTTCCTTTCTCGCCTGATTGTTGGTACAAAGCTGGACGAGATATAATTTGACCAGACTTAGCGAACAGCAGCATTACAAATTAAATGCGCAAAGACCAAGCAGTCCTAATGACATTTATAATATGATGACTTTACGCTTTACAAAGATATAGGCACATGCTAAACAGGAATCAATTCTTCCAAATTTATCAAAAATCATTTTTACACTTCATTTGTTCCATCTAAGCCTACTATGAGCAAACCCCTCTCTGATTATTTCTTAATGTCCTTTCCTGTTCATATGGCAATTTTTAGTTGAAGTGGACTAGCTTTTGGGGTCAGTAACAGATGGAGACTAATGGCGGTATTTCCGGACAATATACTTGTGTGTTAAAGTTCTCAACAATGTATCCATGGTAAACTGAGGTTAACCAGTACTTTCATCGGCCATATTTCCACTCAGTAAAGGTCTCAAATATGAGAACAAATAGGAGTCTGAATCAGAATTCTATCATCTATTAGGACCGTAAATAGCAAAACAATGACCACAAATATGCTTATTTGTTGCAGGGACCACTTCAAAAGGCAAATGTAAATTGTGATCAACTCTCAGGAAAGCAGGTGGGAGTTATTCACCCTTGACTCTAGACCATACACATCGGGGTGCCAGAAAAAAGCACGAAGAGCATGAGATCAATAATAGTGAATAGAATAAATTTTACTGAGCATTTTAATGGGTTCACTCAAACCATGTTTATTTCACCTTCAATCACTCCATATGTAAGACATGCACCATCAATATTAAATTAAGAATAGCGTGCAAGGTAGGAACACAGAAAAACCACACTACGATATTACCAAGACAAAAATAACCTGAAAAGGGTCATGATTGGTGCACTGAGACAGAAGCCAAGGTACCTGTCAAGTTTGATAGCACCCAAATTTGGGTCGGGACATCATATAGCTTCTTTGCCAATGTAAGGGAGGATCTCAGTATCTCTCTTGCTTGTCCAGTGTCATGAAGAGCAAGTGCCAAATTTCCCAACACAGTCAAATATTGTGAAACAAGTTGAAGGTTTCCCAAATGATTATGCGTTGTCTGCAAGCCCGATGCTAATCGAATCCTGCAATCGGAGTACGGAAAAGGTCAGCTAGTCACATGCAAACACACATACATGTGAGAGTCACAAAGATGAGAAGCTGTTCCCTTTTTCTTTTTCAAGAAGTAAAGAGTTTTATAATATGAATCAAGGGGGTGCAAGGAGCAATTGTAAAAATATATACATCAACCTAAAGTGATGCACGACATCAACCAAAAGTCACAAAGATGAGGAGCTGTTATTACATCAACCAAAAGCTTTCACAATATGCCTAGAGAGTCTTTAAATGTGAACCGGATCTTTTTTTTTTTCCCCCTTTTTGTGGTCTAAATGTGAACCAGATCAGAGACTTTCAAATTTATATACAACATAAGCAAATGAAGAGAGTCCACAAATTCACAGTCAGATCAACTTATAAGTGTCAGAGTCAGTGGCAACAAATAAATTGCAGTTTCATGAAATTGGGTATATCAACCAAACACCTCGCCCAATATGACCTACTACCATTCAGGCTAAAACTAGTTCCTCGAGAAAGGTGTCTGATTCCCAACGTCTGATGCCAACTATCACATCAGAAATTGTATAAAGCATAGTCTCCCTTCTATAGATAGCTAGGATCAGCTTGTACTATTGGAGATAGCAGTACGCCCATTGTCTTCATATATTTTAGGACAGGACACCTTAACACTTAATACAGAGATTTATGCCCTCTCAAGATGTACTTCATTACCTACCTTATAAAATCAGTACTTATTACAATAACCACTAAAAGGGAAAAGGCAAATCACTAAGCAATTGCAGTACAGTCTGAGTGGGAGATGAGCAGTGTACATAATGATGTGTAAAAATTCAGTAGCTTGGGGAAGATTTATGGACTAAATAGACTTAGGCAGATTAGAGTGCCTAGGCCCTGCCAAACAAAATGACCAAAATAACATGGTTCCAGAGAATCTCTAAACTGAGAAAGAGCAATTACAATTGCTGCACAGCTACAAGCTGGATTGTTAAGCAGACAAGAAAAGAAGAAGAACTAATGGCCCATGTTTGAAATACTTAAAACATGGAAAAAGAAAATCAAAAGGAAGTAAAGAAAATAATTTTCCTTCATCTCATCACCAAATAATTACAAGCAAAAATTAAAGACGAAATAGCTGTAGCAAGATAAAGAAAGAATTTTGAAATATACATGCCTTTTAAGTTAACTGTAAAATTTTATCTTAAGCAAACACAATCATAGATGTAATTTTGTTAAAGAGAAAAGGCATGCTAACTATACCTTGCTTCTTGCAGATTCTGTTGCCTCATCAATAGAAACCCATAAGCAAAAAGAGCGCCTGTTTTCTCTCTTATTCCAACAAAAGAATCAATCATTCTGAAAACTGGTCCGATCAAATCAAGAGCCTGCATGTCAGAAAAGTTCAGTTTAGAGGAGCCCTGGAACCACAAATATATAGAGATGCTAATGAATCCAAAGGCCAGTCAGAAATATTTCACCTTCGCAGAGGATTCAGCATCACTAATGCAAATGTAGGAGACTGCAGCATAGATGTGGCACATTGCTTGCATTGATTTGTTCTCAGTCAGCTATATACAAAGATCAGCATCAGAAGCTATTAGATGCACATATGCATTAATACTCCTCCTAACTGAACAACCATTTCTTGGTGATTAGGTTCGTCTTTAATTTGGTGAAATCCACATGTAGTATTTAAAATAAGGATAATTATATGATGGTTCTGTCATAAACAAAGGCAATGTTTGGCTATGTCATACTACATCTAAAGCAATTTTGGATACGTCATGCCCACTCCGATCCCCATGAATAATTTATGAAATTGCTCATATGAACTTTCTTCAGAAGAATTATTATGAAGTTGACAATAAAAGTTTCTTATCGAAAAGCATTTTTGAAAAGATAATCCACCTGGGAAACCATGAATCAAGGCAAAACCCCTGCTTTAGATTATCTATCAATTTTGCCTACTGAATCTGATAGCACAAATGAGCAAACATCAGATGTACAAGACCAGTGCTTATATTGAGGGTAAGGCAAACACATAGCTTTGTTCTCAGGTTAGTAGAAGAATGACTGAAATGCACGTCTTTTACTCCCACAAGTGTAAAGGGGAGAAAGGGAAAAAGTCCGACAGGTGTAAATCATGAGCAAGTGATATTCCATACATCATAAAGCTTAAGTGGATAATATAGCAACATACTTTTGAAGCTTCAATAAAGTGGAAAGTAGCTTCACTGTAGCAGCCAACAGAATGAGCATACTGCCCTCTCAGCATCTCAATAATACTCTCAGAAGTCTGTAAAATTGTTGGAAACCGAATGTACCAATCTACCATCTGAACCAAAGCCTGAAAAGATAAATTCCACACAATCAGTTATGAATTTGATAGGTCTGCTTAATCGTGGGGCATAATAGAAGTTGCTGTTCAAAGAAGAGGCAACAATCATAACTCGATAATTCATATGCAGAGACACAAGCTTCCGGTTCCAGGCAACATGTCTAATATTCTATTAAACGTAGCTATAAACGAATAATATAAGATGAGAACATCAAGTGATTATATTTGATTCAAAAACTAAACTATCTGAATGCTATTCATATATCCAGTATGTGAAATTAGTACGAGAAAGATGATCATAAGGTCCAAAAAACAAGGAGAAGCTGGTTATATCACAAATGCACTATGAGAAGAATATTACATTTTTAGCAAGCAATGGAGATAGGAAGAGCACATCAGTAAGCCTACCGCAACATGCAATTAAACCATAGTAATAGCATAAATTACTCAACAAAGTTAAATCTCATGCTCAGGCTCTTCATAATAAGCAAAGGTATTGGTGTCAACAGACATAAGACTGGCAATGGACATGGCATTAACAGACACGACCACGCATAAAAATTTAAAATAAAATAAATAAACAAGAGAAGGGAGAATACAATGGAGGCTTTGCTGCTGCTCAAGGGCATCACCAATGAGTGATGAGTTTGTGAAGAAAATTAGAAAAATAGCTTTGTTGCTGCAAAATTTCTTCATGATCAAACTCAAGATCTATCTTTGTCATGTCCTGATCATTGGTAAGTAGCTATAACAGTGTCCCTGTATCCAAGTCTAAAGTCAAGAGACCTATGTGACCGAGGCTGACACTGAGCCACAGATATGACAATTTTGTGTCCGACGCTGGAATCTGTTATATGTGTCTCGAGTCCAAGTAACATAGACTTATACTGACACCATGATTGCACTAATATATTTATGTGGATAAGTTCATCTAGCATATAAAAGAGGACACGGAAAATGGAAACTAGACCAACATGAACAAAACCATAATCTCCATTAGATAGCTAATTAGGTGCTATTTTTAATTCTTTTGATCCTTGGGAGGCCTAAATTACAGACAGCTAGACAGGTATAGAAACTGGATACTTAGATTTATCTAATAAATGTAATAGCAGCAAAAATAAGGTGATCATGCTTTTCCAATTAAACTGACAAAAGTGGAGTCATAAAACCAACCTCTTGCGCTTCAAGAAACTCAGACCGTGTAAGATCCACGGCTACTTTGTTTTCAAGAAATTGCATTAGTATCATTAAGAAAACACCAGACATCCAAATGGCTGAGTGTGTCAAATCAACTTCTGCTTCACAGAATATTGCAGAATACATGTTAGCACCTAAAGAAAGCACCAACTAGTCATGCACTAACAATTAACATCTAAGAAAGAAAAGTGAAGCTCACCCTTCACCTGTTCAGTGATCCCCAATTTTGGCAGCTCCTCTGCATGTGAAAAAAAAGATTTTAGGTTGATGCTTAGCACCTAAAGCTGATATTGTATATAGTACCTGATCTAAATGACAAACATTCTTCAACTGAATCTCAACAAACTACTTTGATAGAAAATCAGCCTGGAATTAAACAGAAAAAGGTTTTCGTGATACAACACAAATGCATAAAGACATAATTTTACCGGTTGTGTTGAGAACCAACAAATGGCCAAAACGATCGTAACATCAAAAAGGAAACAATTAGAGAATAAACATAATAAAGTCCTCAGGCGTATGATCAATCCAGAATATAAAATAGTCGTCGGAGTCAATAAGCTGTCACGTGACACCAAAGAGAAACCAATTAAATAATAGAATAAAGTAGTGTCTTCGGGTGTATGATCAATCCAGAATGTAGAAGGCCTTCATGTCAAGGTAGGGAAGTCTTCTCTGACGGCTCTGGAAATATAAGCAAAACCAGGACAACTAGCTTTTAGAAATTTCTTATAATAGTGGATATATTTTGTTTCCCACAATTGTCTTGCTTTAATGCCCACTAAATGTAGTCTTAAATGTGTTTTGTGACATTGATCTACATCAAAGGCATTATAAGTTGAGCAGATGGTATCTCATTTTCCTGAAAAAGCAAAATAACGGAAAGGTAGCAGGCCCAACAAATGCAGATGGCAGTGGAAATTTCCTTTTTATTTAGTTTAGACATCAACAAAAAGTGAAAGGATCTATCTCCAACAGTTTTATGCTATTAATTTCAAAATTCGCGAACTAGTATGCATAAACAGGTGAAAAATCATGTTAGAGTGAGAACAACTTTAAGCTAACAGAAGAAAAATTCAGTCATTGACGGTGAATTTACTGACCAAATAATTGAGAAATGGAGTAAAAAGGAAGAAACATGAGTGACATGGCATTAACGACACAAACCTTGGATGGTCTGAACTCCAGATTGAATCCTCTTTGCGCATTCTTTAAAAAGTCCTTTAGGACGGCTGAAAACAACCACCATAAGATCTACCAGGGCATAGACTGCACTTTTTGGTAGCCACTCCCCATCAATAGGAGGTGGGGCCAGCTGAAGCTTGTCACCCCATCCTCGTTTCAAATTTCCAAAGTATGCTGGTCCTAGAGATTCTTTGCTGGCTGAACTCATACCGGTAATATTACTAAGATGTTCTTCAAGCTGAGCTTGTCTTTCAGAAAGAGTTGTTCTTTCTCTAAAGTTCAAGTCAGCACGAGAGAGACTTTGAGTTAATTCATCAAGCTCTCTTGTGAGTTCTTGAATATGTCGCATCCGCTGTAAGTCAGACTTCATAGCAGTATCCAATTTCTCAACACGTTCAGTAACGTTCTTGTAGTCACATATACGAAGCAGATAGAATATACATAGCAGCTCACTGTAGAACTGTAAACCAAGGCATTGTTGTCTCTGTTGGATTCGAAAAGACAAATGAGGATCTTAAGAATTGATGCAAAATACATGGATGATCGTCATAAAGATCCATAAAAGCAACAAACTCGCAAGTTCTCAAAGTTATAATATTCAAAAGGTAACAGAAGCAAGACTCTTTCAATTCTGTACCTGCAACTTATAATGAACTTATTGCACTCTTAGCAGTGGTATAGCAAAACAAATGTAAAAGTTCAGCATCAGATCAGCAAACAACAATAGTGTTTAGTTCATCCATGTCTTCAGATATTACAAAGCTTCTAGTTAGTTACAAGCGATAGCACTCTCCACAACATTTAAGTGTAAAAGTGTAAAGCCAAAGGTCCTCAAATACAGCCACAGATTAGCAGAAACTATATTCCACAACCTCTTGAGTGTAATAAAGACAAACAGTAAAATGCACCAGATCCCCTGTGGCTTATCATAAGCTCACAACATCTACCAGTGGTACCAAAAGTCCCACAACAAGCCCCTGTGATGAGTAAAAGTTCCACGCATACCCCCTACCATTCTACACTCCCTTAACGGCTTTAAAACTTATAGCAAAAAGACATTAATAGCTTTACCCCACTCGTTCAATTTTCTTCTTCTTTTTTTTTTTGGGAAACAATAGTTATACAAAGAAAAAAACTAATTAAACCTAAGATACTACAATAAAAGTTAATTGCAGACCAAGTAAACAATACCAGGGACAATTTAAGCAACAAATTAAGACCCACCAATGTTTTATCTCCAACAGATTCAGGGGAAAAAACAATTATCAATTCAATCAGAAATTTTCTCCTATCCAAATAATCCAAGGATTTAACTTAATATCAAAGCATGCTTCTTCATATGGGTGGATCAAGCTACTTGACATGCATTCATATTAAAAGACAGTGCAATTCACGATTCTCCCATGATGTGCATTGCCAGGATCAAAAAAGAATCGGACCCATTTTCATAAAGCATAACACATAACATATAAATGGACACAAAACTTTGTCGACTTGAAGATTTCATAAATTTTAAATACATAAATAAATAAAGATAACAAAATTCATACATTAGCCCAAATCTAATATTACTTAAACGGCAAATAAAAGACAAAAGATGACCACCCAAAACATCAATCACATAAGCGTTCACCATATAAATCACGTGTTTGAAAAAAAAGAAAGAAAATTAAATGAGTGGAGTAAGGTTATTAATGTTCTTAACACCGTTAGAGGAGTGTAGGATGGTGAGGGGTGCGTGTGGAACTTTTACTCACACAGGGGCTTGTTGTGGGACTTTTGGCACCATAGGGTGGTGTTGTGCACTTATATTAGACCACAGGGGGTCTGGTGCATTCCTGCTGCCCCCCCCCTCCCCCCAAAACCCCACCCCAAAAAGAAAAAAAGCCTCCAAAAAAACAACCACCATCACAAAAAACAAACCAAAATCTAAAATGAACATGCATTCACCAAATACTAGTGTGAACATTAAACATAATTTCAGTTGAGAAAAGTTTCAGGATATAAATTGGTTAGAAAACCAACAACAATCACTTTGACATAATTCAGATATCCAAAATTGGGCATACAAAATTAAAAGGTTTTCCCCTGACATAAATAACATGTTCTTTTAAAAAGTAAACTAGAAGTAGGCTAGCACTGAGTTACTTTATTACTTCCATATAAACCATTGACCACTTTCCACCATAAAATTGGAAAAAGAAAACCTATATTTTATTTAGGAACTGAAGTTACTATTGACTTGTGACAGTTATAATTCTTATTACTTCCATATGATCCAGTGACCACTTTCCACCATAAAATTGGAAAAAGAAAAACCTATATTTTAATTTAGGAACTGAAGTTACTCAAAAAACTTCACAAGAAGGATATTGACTAGTGACAGTTATAATTCGAACACAAGTTCTGGGTTTCAGGAGGGGTCCAGATAAACGTACTTTATCAGGCTCCATATTTTCCCACAAAATGTTGCATCTATTGGCAGCTCCCTCGACCAGGCTTAAATCATCCCACTGCATGAGATGCACATGCAAGATTGAACTAGCAAAAAACATCTGATACACAGAAAGCAAATATTTAGATGTATAAAACAAACATTATTTCTCTCAAGGAACTATTAAAACATAAGAATAGAATAGCTACAGAACATGCCCATAATATTTCTAAGTATATAATAGTGGTTGGTGAACAAACTGAACAAGCAAAAACAACTACAGTATGCATAATCACACAATGTAATGGGGAACTTGAGAAGTACTAATTTGTTATATGCATAATCAAGCAATGCTATGGGGAACTTGAAAAGTAATATCTTCTATTTCTCTTTAGAAAAAAATAAGCTTTTGATCGTGCACCAAAGTTCACAAGCAAAAATATTTATCTTAGTTTAGACAAACCTGTAACTCTGGGTAACACATTTCTGTTGCACAAATATATGCATGCTCTAGAGCAGAAATTGACCCCTGATAGTCTCCCTCAATTATCAGAGCATTTGCAAGCTGAGAATTGAAGTTGCATGCCCATAACTTCCCAGCAAACCTTAAGGAAATTAAACAATGGTGACATCAATTCATAGAGATCGAGAAAGGCTTGACCAAATTGGCGATATTTATTATCCTATCTATCCACATCCACATAGTAATCAAGCTACTCCAAGGAATAACAGCAGAACAGTGCACAAGAGCGAGTTACACTTGCATTCAAAAATAATTTGAGAAAGATATTCAAGAATATTTTGATGTGATAACTTATGGAACTACTATTCTGTTCTGCAGATGGAACAGAATCCATATAGCGTCAAAGAAGTATTCTTTACAATATCACAAAGTTAAAGAGTAGAATTTCACCAATTAAGTAGAACTTCGAACCTGGTAAAAAAACAATAAGAAGAAGAGAAAGAATCTTTTGCTTTTAATGCAGTTCGAGAGTAGAATACCATTGTAAAGTAAAATTTGGCTTTGTGATTCAAAAAGAGATACAACAAGAGTAGGAAACTTTTCTACTAACATAGTAAGATCAGACAGCTATATTTAAACAGTAACCTAGGACCAGGACGGAGCATACCCATCTCCGGAAGTTGTTGTAAGTTCTAGACCTTTGCTCAGTATCTGTTTTTGTGTTGGCAGAGCACCCACAAGATGGTAACACTGGCTCAACAAGCTATACGTTCTGCACTTCAGTTCAAAGCATGAAGGGATTGACTTCAAGAGCAGTTGCTGTAACACATAGATATTTCGTCAGAAGTAGCAGTAAAAATAGTGCAAAGTTCCTCAGAATTCAATTTGTGTTACCTAAGGAAAAACATATAGAATGCCACTACTAGGAAAGTGCCATATGGGTTATTCAAAAGATAGGAACTTTTTACAGATTACCAACTAGAAGGTCGAAATAGGCGATAAAGGAAACTTTAACATTCAGTTTGTGACACGCAAGCAAAACTTTAAGACCAGTAAACGTTAAACTTCGCGATCAAGACTTCCTCGTAGCACAGATTGAATCAAGTGACTTCTAAAACTAAATCACATGACATTTTGTCATAACTGTATATGCAATTGCGAATATACCACCGTTAATTATATGTATACATCATCCATTTAATGGTCAACATTAGGACTAACAAGTTAAAGTTCATCCTTCTCAACAAAACCCGAGGCAGCAGTGAACTAATAATTAGCTCAAGCCACTAGCTCAGCCTCCAAAACAAGTGAATAATTCGACAAAATTCTTGGCTAGAGTTAGCACTATTATCAATTATGCCCTTGTTTTAGCACTTCATAAATAATTATAGTAATTCAATACTCGTCTCTATGTCGCAATTTCGCCTCCTAGCAAATAATTAGACAAGAATTTTACCAAACAATTCAATTATCGTTTTGAATTTCCTCCTTAAATTCAAAAGAAAAATGAAAAAAATTCCAAAAAAAATTAAAATATATATATATATATAGAGAGAGAGAGAGAGGGGTGTGTACGGAGCGTTCGAGGTGGGCCTTGGCGTGGTTGACGTTGTGAGTGTGCTTGAGGAGAAGAGTGGCGATGCGGAGTCGGGTTTTGATCTCCACGATGGGAAGGAAAGAGACTTGGCTTTGGGAAATGGCTTCTAAGCACTTCACGGCTTTCCCTATTTCGCCCTTCCTCTCGTGATACTCCGCCAGCCCCCACAGCCCCTCCGCCACCGCTTCCATTTCTCCTCCACCGCCGGCGCAGTCCTCCTTCTTCTTCTTCAAACTCTACACATTATTTTCTTCAACCTCACATATATATATCTATATATACATGTATGTATATATGTATAATGTATAGTTCAAAAAAGTTCAGAGTGTGTAGTAGAAAATGCACAAATTTTTACTAGTTTTGGGAACGGAGAGGAAGAAGAAAAAGAAAAAGAAAAAGGCACTACATTTTCTAACAATACAGGTTGGGTTGAGTACAATAGGTGATAGCCCAACTAGGTGTGTAAACTGGGCTGATGAATAAATGGGGCCATGATATAAGGTCCGTTTGTAACTTTTCTTGAGAAACCTTTTTGGTTCGAGACTTATAGGATTTGTTTGGATTGACTTTTTTCTAAGAAAAAAAAATTGAATAAATTATGTTCTTTTTTAAATAACTCTTTAGTTTGGCTTTAAAAAAAATTAAAATTCTGACAAAATGCTCAAAGACAGCTTATTTTAGAAATCAGAACTTTTAATTTCCTTAAAAAAGCACTTTTTTCAAAAGAAATGACCTTTCCACAAGTTAAATCCTTTTTCTTTCTCTCTTCTTTATGGTGTTAATTTTTGCCCAATGCAAGATAATACGTATATCCCAAAGTAACGAGCAATATCGTTTTAAGTTATATGGAAATCGAAATTTCTGTTACACATAAAAATTGAATATCAAAACGTGGCCTCTAAAAGTTGAGATAAAGTCAATTAAAACGCAAGTCACTATGGCCAACTCTAATAACCTTCTTAAGTATTTATTTTTTTTACATTTATAGAGGTTGTTATGCTATGATCACTCTGACAATTCCCTACAGGAATTCGCTATTTCCATGAAGGCTCTTCAAATTAAAAAAGTAACTTCAACTCTCCATTTCCAATTAAAATGGAGAGTTTTTTAGAGAGTGTTATTTTTGAGAGAAATTAAATGAAAAATTCTTAAAATAAGAATTAATTAAAAATGAAGTGTATTATTGGGTGAAACTAAAAGATGAGTACCTAAAAATAAGTAATCAATCTTTACCGCTTAAAATAAATTACTAGGGGCAATCCTCGCAAAATTTTGAACTGACAAATGCGATAGTTGTTTATGGTGTTCTTTAGTAGATACTTTTCTTAGAAATATCCCTATTAAGTTGAGTTAAGAAAACGAATTAGCCAATTACTGGCTTCTTCATGCACCTCCCTAAGCAAGGTAGTATCATCAGTTTCAATGCATTTCCTTCAAATTCGCTAAACCTCTAGTTCTTTTTTATTATATGTTGTTCTTAATGTCAGTTCTTTATGAACTCCGGTAAGGGACCCAATGGCACAAGTCTGAGCACTCACTAGATAGGTCAGTTTTGACCCAAAAAATAAATAAATAAACAGGTCAATATAGAAAAGCGATACAAATAGATAATTCTCCAAAATCCCGATTCTCTCTTTCTATACACAATAATTTGAATCACCTACTTGTCTTCTGTACAACACACAGTCCCACTCACAAGACCACCGAAATCTTCATTTTAGCTGCCTAAGGCAATCCACCTTGCGCAACCTATATAAGGAGAGCGGTTAGTAGCCTAAATTTGAAATTATATTCAGTAATCTTCTTAATATTTGAAATCATAATTTAAAAAAAAATTTGAAATTATTTATTATCTTCGATGATAAATGATATTTTAAAACCATCATTTGGTTTTCTCTGGAGTCACAGAAGCGAACACATTTGCTTTTTGTGGTGTTCCCCCCCCCCCCCCCCAAGATCAAATAGTTTGAAGATAAATGTTTTCTTTTTTATATTTTGGTAAAATATTATAATTTGATCAGCATGATTTCGTTCACACAACAGCTGTAAAAATGGCTTTCGACATGGACTTGCAATATTAAATGCAAATTAGGTACTCACATTATTGTCTTCTTCCCAAAAGTTTCTTAACCATGACATTCCCTTTGTTCTTCCGTCTACATTATTAAAAAATTGTGCACCACAAATGGCTTTTTATTTAATTTGGTACCTTATCTAAAACTTTTCATTCTAAAAAAACGAACATTCTTTTTTTTATTATTATTTGTTGGGCTAAGACGAACATTCTTTACTCGTCTTAAGTAGTATTGTTCATTAAAATAATTATAAAAATTTTGTATTAAAGTAGGAGGATATTATTTTTTTTTAAAAGGCAAAGTAGTTTTCTTTTTTTGTCGTTGGCAAAATTGTCTTGTTTCTTGGTCAAATTACCTTACCTATCAGCAAGTGAAAAAGTGAAAAAGAAAAAAAGAGAGAAGTAAAGAGTACTGCTTTTTTTACCTGCTTATAAAAATGTAAAACTTGCTTATTAAATAGATTTTACCAAATGATAAGATAGTCATATGACTTGTAATAGAAAGTGTTAGGTTGTATAGAATTACTCTATCACAGTCAGTAATATTAACATAGCTATTTTAACTAACAAAGCAGTTAGCTGAGCTGTTGTATCAGACAGTTACAAAAGCAGTTAGTTAGTAGCTTGAGTGCCAAGACACTTTATTCTATAAATACCTCATGTAATCAGTTTCAGTTAATGTGAAAGATCAAGATATTTTTGCATGCTCTTCATTTCTTCATATGGTATCTAGAGCTAGGTCTTTCCAGAGAGGAATTTTGTTCGAAACCCTAGTCTAAGGTTTCATTCATCAGCGATTAGCTAGAAATCTCCAATTACAGCTAGTTCTTTCTTCTCCCAGCTATAAATCAGTTTCTTATCTGCTCACCAAGCTTCACGAAGGGTTTTTCTATTGGTATTCCATCAATCTAGCCTCTTCTCCAATTGGTTGAAGCTTCTTCCATGGCGGAACTACATGATTTACCTGCTGGAGTTAAGTTTCTCATTCAAAACTTCACATCTATGGTGCATATCAAACTGGATTCCACAAATTACATGGTCTGGAGATCTCAATTGCAGCGAATCTTCAAGGCACATCATCTGTTGGATCATATCACAGGGAAATCACCTTGTCCTGCTCCAACAGTGAAGGATGCTACTGGGAAGAACATAATCAATCCTGATTATGAAGCCTGGACTTCCTTAGATGAGCATCTTCAGAACTGTCTCTTTGCTGCTATTTCTCCTACTGTTCTTACTTTAATTCTTCATCTAAATACAGCTGCTACTATTTGGCAAGCACTTGAACTGAGATTTAACTCCTTTTGCAGATCTCATGTTCATCATCTGAAGAACAGACTTCTCAATATCATTAAGGGCACAAAAACAATGCAAGCTTATCTTGATAAAATCAAGACCATCACTGATAGCTTAGCTGCTGTAGATGATATTGTTACAGAGGAAGATCTAGTTCTTCTCACTCTCAGGGGACTTCCTCCTAAGTATGACTCTTTTCAGTCTAGTGTTAGGTTAAGACCTACATCTATTGCAGTCTCAGAGTTAAATTCTTTGCTTCTAAGTGAAGATTTTAATTTTCAGTTAAAGAAAAAGCTCACTCTAGCAGATTCTTCCTCTGATACTTACACCCTGTTGTATACCAACACTACACAAGGTAGGGGTTCTAATAGAGGTAGAGGCAGAGGGAGAAATTCAAATCCTAGAGGCAGAGCTCCTACTAACAGAGGAGGCTATACTCAGTCATCATCTTCTTCTGTTTCACCACAGGGAAATAATTCCAACTCAAACTCAGTTTCAACTAGTTCTTCCTATGGCTCCTCCACTAAGATCTATTGTCAGATTTGTGAAAAACCAGATCACAATGCTAGAGAGTACCGGTACAGATTTGATACCACTTATGCTAATCCTCAGTCAGACAAATAGGCCTATAACACTCAGGCTGATGCTTCAACTTCTACTGATGGCTCATGGGTTCTAGACAGTGGAGCAAACACTCATGTCACTCCTGATTTGAGCAATCTGTCTACTCATACTCCTTATCAAGGAACAGAGTCAGTGACTGTAGGTAATGGTACTCAACTTTATATCATTAGTATTGGATCTGGTAAACTTTTCACTTCTTCTTCCATCTACAAGTTGACTAATGTCCTTCATATCCCTCAAATTTCTTCCAATTTAATTGCTGTGTCACAATTCACTCTTGATAATAATTGCACCTTGATTTTCAACTCACAAGAGGTACTGATTGTGAATAATTCCAATAAGCAAATTCAGTACAAGGGCCTTTGCGAGTAAAGTCTATACAAGCTCCCATCTCAATTACCATCCACTACTCCTCTATCTCCTACAATTCTCAGTTGCAGCTGCAGTGCTAAAGCTCTAACTCAAACTACTCTTTGGCATCAAAGACTGGGTCACCCTACCAAGAAACTGTCTTCTGTATTGTCTTCTTTGTTACATTGTCAGTTAGATAGTGACAGTCATACTTGTAATTCATGTGCTGTAGCAAAATCTCATAAAATTTCATTTTCTTTGTCTACTAATGTCACTACTAAACCTTTTCAATTGGTACACTCTGATGTTTGGGGTCCCTCTCCTTTACCTTCTTATCAACATTATAGATATTATATACTGTTTCTGGATGATTTATCCTTTGAAACAAAAATCAGATACTTATTCTTCTTTTTTGTTGTTCAATGCCATGGTACAAAATCAATTTGATACTAAAATTAAGATATTTAGGACTGATAATGGAACTGAATATCTTAATTCTCAGTTCAGTTCCTTTCTTCAGTCCTTAGGAACAATCTATCACATCACATGTCCTTACACCCCAGAGCAAAATGGCAAAGTTGAAAGAAAACACAGGCATTTAGTAGAAACTGCTTTGACTCTTATGCATCAGGTTAGTTTACCTAATTCTCTATGGCTTGAGTCACTGGCTACAGCTAATTACTTAATAAACAGGATTCCTACACCTGTTCTATCTAATAAGTCTCCTTTTGAGTGTCTTTATTCCAAGCAGCCAAACTACATGTTTCTCAGAGTTATAGGTTGTCTGTGCTATCCTTGGCTAAGACTTTATACTAAACACAAACTGCAACCAAGGTCTACTCCCTATGTTTTCATTGGTTATTGTCCTACTACTAAAGGGTATAGGTGTCTGGATCCTAAAACAAATAGAGTGTACATTTCTAGGCATGTTAAATTCATAGAACATGTGTTTCCTTTTGCTATTTCTGCTTTGTAGGATGCAAAATCTTCCACTCCTACTTCATCCTGTTTTCCATCTCTGAACACTAGTTCATTAGTCTTTCCCACCTCATAGGATTTCACTACTCTTGCAGTGTCCCAGTCTTACTCTCATGAGTCTCCTGTAGTAAGACAATTTCAGTCTTCTGCAAATTCATCAACATATCACTCCACTAGACATTCTGCATCTGAAGATGTTATGCATATGTCTAAACAGTTTCATCATTCTTCAGAAAATAGTCCTTCTCAGTCTTCATCATCTTCTGCTACCTCAAATCATCCTGGCTTATCAATTTCACACTCTGATAGTACCACTAGGACTGTCTCTCATCATACAGACCAGCAGTGTTCTACAAACTCCTCCAGTTCAAATTCAGCTTCTCTCCCTGTGTCTTTACATCCCATGCTCACTAGATCCAAAACAGGCAGTCTTAAACCTCCCTTGTATAATCTTCATACTCTTGTAACTAGTCCACCTACTACTGAGCCAACTACTTATAAACAAGCTGCATCTTCTAGTTACTGGATCTAAGCTATGAAGGAAGAGTATGATGCCTTGCTTAAACAGAACACCTGGACTCTAGTTCCTTTGCCACCTAATAGATAGCCTATTGGAAACAAATGGGTATACAGAATTAAGTACAAGGCAGATGGTACAGTTTCCAGGTACAAGGCAAAATTAGTTGCCAAAGGATTTCATCAGCAGGAAGGACTTGATTATACTGAGACTTTTAGTCCAGTTGTTAAACCTCAAACAATCAGGATTGTTTTGACAATGGCAGTTACATTCAAGTGGCCTATTAGACAACTTGATGTTTCTAATGCTTTTCTTCATGTAACTTTAGATGAGGAGGTTTATATGCTACAGCCTCAGGGCTTTGAAAATTCTCAACTTCCTAATTTTGTTTGTAAACTCAATAAATCCCTTTATGGTCTCAAGCAAGCACCAAGGGCATGGTATCAAATGCTGTCCTATTTTCTCCTATGCTAGGGGTTTACTTGCAGCTCCTCTGATACATATCTGTTTGTTCATAAGACAAGTTAGTCAATAACAATTATTTTGGTCTATGTGGATGATCTTATCCTTACTAGTTCGTCATCACAGGCTATTACTGATCTCATTGCAGCCATGAGTCAAAAATTTGCTATGAAGGATCTAGGTCCTTTATCTTATTTTCTAGGTAGTCTGCTATTCTTCAAATGGTTTACTGCTTTATCAAAGCAAATATGCCTTGGATATTCTAAACAAGGCTGGCAGGTCTGAATGTCACTCTACTGAGCTTCCTACTATGGCAAAGTCCTCAGGCAAATCTGCAGACTTGGTTCCCTACTCTAATCCTACTCAGTTTAGAAGTATTCTTGGGGCTATTCAATATCTTACAATGACTAGACCTGATATTCAATATGCAGTCAACACCTTATGCCAGTCTATGCATTCACCTACTCAGCAAAATTTTGCAACTCTCAAGAAATTGCTTAGGTTCATTAAAGGGACATTTAACCAGGGTCTTTTTCTGCAGCCTAGTTCATTTACTATGAAGGCTTATTGAGACTCAGATTGGGCTAGCGACTCCCTGGACAAGAAGTCAACTACTGCTTACTGCATTTTCTTGCGTCAAAATCTCATTTCATGGACATCCAAAAAGCAACCTACTGTTGCAAGGTCCACAACAGAAGCAAAATATAGGGTAATGGCTCATACATCTGCAGAAATTCAATGGCTCTCCTATCTGCTTAAAGACTTGGGCATTACACTATCTATTCCTACACTCTTTTGTGAAAATGCTTCAGCTCTAGCACTGGCAAACAACCCAGTCTATCATGCTAGGACAAAACATATAGAAATTGATTATCATTTTGTTAGGGAACAGGTTTTGTCCAAGCAACTTGCAGTGTCTCATATTTCAACAACTGAACAAATTGCAAATCTGCTTACTAAGCATCTATCAAAGCCAGTTTTCTCCTATCTCAAGTCCAAGCTTCACATGCTTACCCCTGCTCAGCTTGAGGGGGGCTGATAAGATAGTCATATGACTTGTAATAGAAAGTGTTAGGTTGTATAGAATTACTCTGTCACAGTCAGTAATATTAGCATAGCTATTTTAACTAACAAAGCAGTTAGCTGAGCTGTTGTATCAGGCAATTACAAAAGTAGTTAGTTAGTAGCTTGAGTGCCAAGACACTCTATTCTATAAATACCTCATGTAATCAGTTTCAATTAATGTGAAAGATCAAGACATTTTTTCATGCTCTTCATTTCTTCATACCAAACATGTAAATTTTTTTCTTATAAGCAAATCAAACCCTGCTTTTAAACAAAGCCAAACACCCTTTAAATCCGTGACAATTGTAATCCCTATGCTAATTTTAAATTATATTAAAAATACAAGTATTTTTAAGCTAAAAACCCAATTAATCTTGACTGGAAAAAAGGAAAATCATTTATATTGTTGAATCTTTTATATTATTTTTCCATGTTGCGATCTACCATGTATCGAGGGAAAGAAATAGAAGATATTATCAAGGGGGTCCTCCGTGGAATGAAGATCACCTTTTTAATGCTCTTGTTTTTTAATGTAAAAAGTGCAATTGTTGCTGTAAACATAGGAAGTGCAGAGTTAATAGGAAATTGTATAAGAATTGGAATCTTGACCGTAGTTTGCTGATGTAAACAAGCTTTGCCTTTGGTTGATTGTACATCTTTTGTTTTGTGAAACACAAATATGCCTTTAATGGTGTTTGTCTACTATAAATTATTAGCTCATTTGCGACCGAAAACCTATGGCAAGAAGACATGAAGCTCTAAAGAAAGAAATCTTTTTGTTTTCTGATAAAAAAAAGTTCCACAGTTAATTATTGGCCGTAAAACAGAATAAATCCTTTTTTTAGTTTGTCTAGCTAGAGTGCGCTCCTCATGTTATTAAAATTTTCCAAAAATCTCACTTTACACTCTAAAATATAGCATATGTCTTTTCCTTCTCAAGGGGTATCATGTTTCGTCTTAAGGGATTTTAAAACATAAGAAGGTTTGGTGCACCCGAGGGCCTATTTGGGTTAACTTACTTGAAGTTGCTTAATTATAAGCACTTAATGCTTATAAATAAGTAAATAGGTGTTTGAATAAAAATAAATTTATAAGTTATTAATTTATTTGATAAATAAGTGCTTATCAAAATTAATATTTATTAAAATGACTAAGAAGGTCTAGTTAAAATGACTAAAAATGTCTATTTATTAATAACTGTTGTACTTTTTTATGTTTTTGAAGGTTAAGGAAGTCTTTTATCAGTCAAACTTGATTGCTTATAAACGAGTAAAGGAAAAGCAAAAAGGTGTTACTATTTTTTTTTTTTCATGCTCATAGTTACAAAAATTTATCCAACATGTAAGTTTTATTCTTTTACTTATAAACAAGTTTGACCAAACTTCTCTTCTTCTGTTTATTTGTTGTCGAATGGTAAATGGATCAATTAGGATAATATGGCTACAACTATGGAATTTATGGCCACTGTGAAAGTTCAACACGACACCTTTTTTTAAAAAAAAAACAAGATATATATATATATATATATATATATATATATATACAATTTTGCTTTTTTAGTTTCACTACATGTTAATTATTATGCCATGCCTTCTTTTCCTTTCAAAAAAATTTTAGTCCATATTTGATCAGTAAAAATGATTTCCTAACTCAACTTTTTTTGTAATCTATATTTGTTTTTGGATATCTATATCTTTATATGCTTACCTTTAATGCTATATATACTAATTCTATCCATTCTTTTTCTCCAACTTTAAATTCTAAATATAATATTTGTCAACATCTAGTGCTTTTAAAACTAGATCATTATCTTATTTTACTTTTTCAGTTTAAATATTTTATTTATAAAATAAATAGTATCGAAACTTATCAAAAATTAATTGTTATAAAACTTATTTATATTTTATCATCACATAAAGCATATAATATTGATCATAAGACACTATTATTACGTATTTTTTTTCCGTGCATCTCTCGGGTTCTATTCTATTTTTTTTCTTGTCAGAAATTCTAGTTTAATTAAAGATAATATATTTTGTAACTGCATCTCTCGAGTTTTATTCTAGTTCAATTTAAGATAATATATTTTGTAATATAATATTATTTATGGTATCGTGTTTTAAGTCAATTAAGATCAAATGAGCGTTCAATACTAAAGTTGGCAGACAATGCGCAGACAAATTGGATAACTCATGATCTTCTAGACCCCTGAAAGTGTAAGTGATGTTATGATCAATGTACGTGGCTTTCTCAGTCGTAGATTTTAAGGAAAGAGAGTTTTGGTGCATTTAGTGGACGGTCCATTAGTATAGAGAAGCAAGCACGTAAGTAATCAGTCGTTGAATTCGCAACAATGAAGTTAGTACCAACTGATGATGACTGAACTGCAATTTTCATCTCCCTAGCACTAGAATTGACTTGGTAACCTAACCCAACATAGACAACATCGTATGTATTACGGTTGGTTTTAGATTGAATGGATACTCACACGTAATTAAATATAATTGAATGGATCAAACGTAGATGAATATAAATCACATATAGATGGGTAAATATAACCAGACCAAGTGCCTAACTCTGATATTATGTGAAAAATTCTAAGGTTCTAATCTAAAACCAATTAATACTAGATGGAGTAACCCAAGATTTTATAAGGTAGTCTTGGTTTTATTTATTTCTGAAGTATTTTTTTTGAGAAGTTGATGAAATTTTTATTTTCTAAAGAGAAGTTAAAATAAAGTTCTTCATGAGTTTTAACTATTTTTTTAGGAAAAATTAATTCAAATACTTATTGCAAAAATAAGATCTTAGTATGTGGGTATTCTGGATAAGTTGCAGTGAGTCACGAATTAAAAGTTTAGACTAATCGTAATTTATCATCATCTTACCCGCTTTCAATTGAAAACTAACTATTATATAATAAGCATTGACCTAAGCCCCATGCTGGGGCTCGGCTCTTGAACTGCATGTGAACTGTCTTGGACGGCTCTTCTTAAATTTTTTTTAGAAAAAAAATAAAAAATTAATTCAAACAAATCCTTATTTCACGATGCGGAAGAAAAGAAACATGCATTTCAGACATTTTCCTGCTTCGGCTGAAATTGCATTCATGCTGGACTATTGACCAATACTGTTTGTTTTGGTCAGGTGAAAACCATCATCAACAGACTGTCCTGCAATCTTTTCTAGATGGCCACAAGAATTCAACTTCTTTCAGGTCGATTGTATGCATCCCACAAGCAAGATTAGGACCAAAAAATTCAGCTTTTCTCAAACCCTTGTTTTGACACGTTATTTCTCCTGTATTTTCCCTCAGAAGACGTTTTTGCAAGTTAGGTCAATTTTGCAAAATGATTGAGAAGCAATCACGATTGATGGGTAAAATGAAGACCTGAATCTTCTCATAATATTCATCAAAAAATGTTTTTGCAAGTTTGGTCTGTATTGCAAAATGACTGAGAAGCGATCATGATTAACAGGTGAAACAAAAACTTGAATCTCCTTGTAATATTATATATTGCCCGTTTGAATCGTTTGGACTATTTTATTATTTTTCTCATTGTCAGTACAACCTTAGCTCTTTTTCTTCCTTTCACCTCCTGCTACATTTCCCAAAATAGAAAAAGATAAATAAATAAAGTTTGTTTGAATTCTTAATGAGTTCAAAAAAATCAACTTTGAATTTAGCCTTTTCAGTTAACAAATCAATAATGAAGCACAAACTAAATTAGGTCTGTTGCTAGTATGGTTCGAGTGGCTTCATTTGTTTTCATATATGAAATGACGCTTTTTTTCAATTATATGTATTAATGTTAGTTAATAGTTAATTATCCCACCGAACTTCAGCAAGTCAAATACTCAAATATGACTTATGGTTACCAAGGGGCGGAAAGAATCTTTGTGCCCGAAAACGAATGGCAAAAGCAAACAAATTTCTTTTTTTTTCTTTAGACTAGAAATTTATTTTAGAATTATTATCAATTTGAATTTTATGTTGCAATTACATTTTTCAATGTATTAATTAAAAATTGAATACTACTTAAATGATTCAAATTTAAATTGTAAGTATTTAATTCTAATAAATTATTACCCCACTATTCTACATAATCTTTGATGGCAGAAAATATAAACAGTCGTAACAGTAACTACGATTCCCCCTCTCTTTTTTTGTCAAAAGCCACGCTAGTGATTCCAACCAGAAAATAGGGAATGGATTGAAGTAGTGTTTGTTTGGATTGACTTTTTTTTTAATTAAAATGAAAAAGTATTTTTAAAAAATATATATATTTTTGACAAATATTTAATTGCTTAGAAAAAGATGAAATCATATATAAAAAATACTCAAATTCAGCTTTTTTAAAAAATAAAAAATTTCAACTTCTTTTAAAAGAATTATTTTAAAAAATTATTTAAAATAAATATATTTAAAAAAATCAATTCAAATGAATCCATAGAGCCCACAATTTTCTATTTTTGCGGCATGTAAAAAAAACATCATCTTTTTACTTTGCCATGCCAATATTGACCCCTTGGCATGAGAGATTTTTTTTGTTTAACTTGTTGGTCGAGTCTACGGCACTTCGCATTCTTTAAAAACAATGTGATTAAAGGCACTTCAAAAGTATTTGGACTTGGCCAAGAAAATAAATTATTAGGATTATGATCGCCTTATTATCTAAAAATTTAAATTTATTAAAAAATATTAGTAAATTTATTTATGAAGCCCAATACATTTTTTTACGTTTGTTTAGAGTCTTATAAAACAACAATTTTAATGTTTTCTAAATGAGTAGTAGTGAGTTTCAAACTTAAAACTTTTTCGTCAAATATTACGACGGTGTGCTAATATTTTGTGACACAAATAGGTAAGAAAATTCATACATCCAAACTTTGAAATGACATGAGAATTGACTGAAATTCCGAACCAGTCGATCTCATGGCCCTACTTTCACGTGCTAACATCCACTAGTTCTCCTTGTATAAGAAGCTTGCATATTTTATGCAGCCACGAATCACGATATATCAATAATAAACAAGGAAGAGTAAAGGTAGAAAGCAAAGAAGACACAGGCCAGGCATGTCAATAATGGAGATTGAGTTAATGCCACTAAAAGCATCTTTGTTAAGCATTGCATTGGTTAGTGCTTTAGCGTTGCTTTTGCGTCTCTATGGTGTCCTGGTGGCAAAGCCTCAGAGGCTTAGAAAAGCACTTAGAAAGCAAGGAGTAACTGGACCTTCTCCAACCTTTCTTGTTGGGAATATTTTGCAGATCAAAAAGGCCAGAGATAAGGCGGCGAAAATGGCCGCAGCCACCCCTGCACCACCACCCTCCGATCACAACTGTGGAGCCACTCTTCTTCCCTTCTTTGATCAATGGAGAAAGCAATATGGTAACACAAATACATACATATATACATATGTATATGTATATATACTACTGCATGCCATCATTTTCAGCTTGACCAATATATGTTTTAGTTTTTTTGTTTTAACCTCCACCCCCATTTCAACCCCCGCTCCCCATGGGATTCGACTGTGTTTTGGTTGTTATCATATTTAACATGATCCATATTCTAGGCTATAATATTTTCTTGAGAGCATTATTGCTCTTTTTGGAACTTCATGTTTGGAACTGCACTTTTTTACCATGATGAAAAGTGAAATTTTGGTAAAATATATAGTAGTTTTATGAGCTAGGAAGGATACACATCCGACTCATTTGGATTAGCTTTTTCTTTTAAAGTGATTCTTTTTGTATAATTTTTGGAAAAAAAAGTATTCTTTTAAAAAATTTAAATTAAAATTCTAGGTTTTGAAAAAAAATAAAAGAACAAATTGAGTTTTTTTTAAAGTTTCAGCTTTTTTGATTGCCAATCCAAGTAATTACTACAAAAAAGAATATGCCTTTTGATTAAAAAGCACTTTTTCTTTAAGAAAAACCCAAAAGGCCCCTCATTGCCAGCCACTGGTTTCAAAATAATTTAAATATTTATGTATCTGTAGAAAAATATAAAAGTTTTGTTTACTTTTTAATCAAAAGAATTAATTAGTCCCATTACCCAAGAGTAAATAACTGTATAGGGGTTATAGTAGGGCTGTTATTCTTACACGAAAGTAAGAGCAACCGGCTAAAACTTGGAAATCAAAATTATAAGTTAGAAAGTCCATTGAGAAGAATTTAATTTGCTAGCTTGGAACTTTAATTATTGTGAGTGATGTGTTTTGAACATTGTGCAGGAGAAGTATTCATGTTTTCTCTGGGAACCACACAAATCCTGCATGTGACGGAGCCGGAGATGGTGAGGCAGATAACAACATGCACGTCTCTGGACTTGGGGAAGCCTTCGTATCAAGCCAAAGAACGAGGTGAATTGCTAGGCCAAGGCATCCTTACTTCAAATGCCGCAATTTGGGCTCACCAGAGGAAGATTCTTGCTCCTGAATTGTACATGGACAAGGTCAAGGTACAAGTTCAATCTGATTGAATAGTTCCAGTTTTTACAACGAGAATCCTATATATGATCACCCCATCTACCAAGGATGTCCCAACTGTAAGATTTAGAACATGACAAGATTTAGAATTGGGGTCGACCCTTGTTCTCAACTTTGGGTCCAATATCCGATTTACCTAGTTGTTAGATTGCAGGGCCAGTCCTTTTACCCAAGTTTTACCAATTGGTAGTTGGATTTTACTGAATATCTGGTGATTGGCTCTGCCAATTGGGATTCCCTAGTATAATAAAAGAAAAATCCTAAATATGATCACTTATACTTTTATCATTTCTTTATCACCTTCTCTTTGTAATCAAGGGTGGCTCAAGTAAAAAATAACTAAAGCCATAACTTTTAACCTCCAAAATTTTAAATCAAAAATATTAAAATTTTATTTTTAAAAAGTCTAATTTAGTTTCTCTCTTGTAACTAGCCAAGGCCTACTAATATCTAGTAAATCTCATATTCTGTTATTAGAGAATTAAATCACATTATTATATTTTCACAAAACCTATCTTTTTCTCTAAAATCGTCCCTAATGAAAATATAATTGTCACTTCTAATGCTAAATAATCAGCTATTATTTTTTTATTAATTAAGTTTTAATTTTTAACCTTCACTAATTCCCACAATATCTGTTTTTTATTGCGATTTAGCTCTAGCAAAATTTTCTTCTTCAATACCTTTTGTGTTTTAGTTTTGAATATTCTTCACTCTATTCCAA
The DNA here is from genome assembly GCA_028554755.1 of Cordia subcordata. NCBI lineage: Eukaryota > Viridiplantae > Streptophyta > Magnoliopsida > Boraginales > Cordiaceae > Cordia > Cordia subcordata. The sequence continues at coordinate 18,909,587 of JAPTOF010000007.1, forward strand.
TCATTTCTAATAGTTTTCTCAATTACACTATATTTTAGTTTTTATTATATTTCTCTCACATTACATGGCAAAGAAATTATCGTTTCTTGTTGAGAAGCATTATCATTCTATTGAAGACTCTCAAGAAGCAATCTGTTTTGTAATTAAAATTCTATGTTAGGTTCAATTGTTTTAACCTTTAAATACTTTCTTATATTAGTTTTTAATTAATTTATTTTTCTAAAAATTTATAAAAATTTAAATATGACAACTAGAAAAGAAAATAAAGGAAACTCACAAGATATTTGTGCTTGTGTTAATATCTGCGTGTAGGGAATGATAAATTTAATTCAAGAATCTACAACGACGTTGATAAACTCATGGAAAAATATGATTGAAAAAGAGGGTGGCGTCGCAGATATAAAGATTGACCGGCACATGAGAAGCTTTTCAGGGGACGTAATATCGAGAGCATGTTTTGGGAGTAACTATTCAAAGGGAGAAGAAATCTTCAATAGGCTTAGAGCTCTCCAGGAAATCTTATCCAAGAGAGTTATGGTCACAGGAATTCCAGGCCTGAGGTACAAGTTTCAAAGCTTTGTTTCTTCGTTTAATTTTTTTTTTATCGAATAAACTTTTTATCGACCATTAAAATTGATAATAGACAATTTTAAAATATTTTATTAATATATATTAAACTAAGTGGAGATTAGTGTATTTGGTGAAAAATTTAGTGGGAGTGGTTTGCTGGACTCACAGAAAGTATCAAACACTATAATTTTAGACAACTTTGCAAGGTCAGTGGGCTTGCAGCCCCACACATTTGCATACATATAAGAGGGTGTTTGGCTTTGCTTTTTTGGTGCTTATAAACATTTAAATAGTAAAAAATATGTTACATAGTACTTTTTTCTAAGTACTTATAAGCACCTAAATAAGCAAAGCCAAACACCCCCAAAATCCTTCCACGCTGATAGGGTCACTTTTTCTTTTTCTTTCTTTCTTCTTTTTTATTTCTTTTTTTTTTTTAACAACCACCTTGTCTTTTACCAGATTTGAACATACGGCTCACTCTTAGGAGGAAGCAGTCCCAACCATTTAAACTACCCCTAATCCCAAGTGTGGCTTAACTTTAGAGAAAACTGTATTTTATCCCTGCATTTTGCAAAAGAAGCATTGAATAAGTAATTTCTCATTAATATCTCTGTAGTTTAGAAATGTTGAAAATTAACTCTTGCGGTTTTAAAATTTATGCATATTCCCCAATCTGATTTAAAAATCGATACATATTTCCCTCTCATTCTATGCTTACAGGAGTCAATGTGCAACGTCTTTGAAACTAGACTAGTAGTGTTAATAAGTTTTGGAATCACAAAAAGTTTTATGTGACTTTCGGTTCACAGAAAATTGCCAACGAAGAACAAAAGAGAAGCTTGGGCATTGGAGAAGGAGGTTAAAAGACTGATCCTGAAGGTGGTCAAGGAAAGAAGTGAAGTTGGATACGAGAAAGATTTGTTACAGATGGTTCTTGAGGGGGCCAAAGATAGTAAACTGAGCCAAGGTGAGATTAATCGCTTCATTGTGGACAACTGCAAAAACATCTACTTGGCCGGTTACGAGACCACTGCAGTTTCAGCCACATGGTGCCTCATGCTCTTGGCTTCAACCCCCAAGTGGCAAGACCGCGTTCGGGCTGAGGCTTTTGAGATTTGTAAAGGGCAAACTCCGGATGCTGATATGATCCGGAAAATGAAACAGGTATTGGCTTTCGTCGATACTTCTGTTAATATAATAAATAAATACAATAATATCATCTTTACAAGTTTACTTTTTTAGATGAAGCGGTAACTCTTTTATGGTATGTCTAGTTACTGAAAGATTTCAGATTTGAAATTCACCGCTATCCATTTAAAAGTAGCAAAATTATTTACGTGCAAAGCTGAAAAAGAGCACCATTTGCACTAGGTGGCATGTTAATATAATAAACAAATACTGTTAAATGTTAATGAATAAATAAATACACCAATATCCTCTCTACAAGTTTGACTTTTACGATGATAACTCTTTCAAGCTTATAGGTGGTATTTGTCAATTATCTTCTTTATCTTTCAAATGTGATATTTTAGTGCGTGACTAAATATGTTTTTATTACTTTAGTCTTTGAAATAAAATCCCTCCAAAAACAAATGGAAATTTCGTAATTAGGCAAAATATATTACACAATTTAGGAGTATGGTTTTACCTTTGGAAAAAGGAAATTTGCTAGAAATGTGACAATTGTATGACATTTTCGTCTGTTTTTTGGATGGACTTCATTTTAAGGACTAATGATGATAACAATATGTTAAATTAAATATTCAAATGTCATGTTTGAAAGATAAGAGAGTTAGTTGACAAATGCAACAAAATAAAAAACTATTTGCGACAATTACATGTCATTTCCATCTAGTTTAGGATGGATTCATTTCTATGAACTAACAGCGACAACAATATCTTAGATAAGAGACTAAAATAAGATATTTAAAAAATAAAGAACTAGTTGTGCTATTAACCGTTTTACTGAAACTGTCTTTAAATTAGTTTTATGGTTTTCATTTGCAGCTAAGTATGGTAATCAATGAGTCTTTGCGTCTGTATCCACCGGTGGCTGTGGTTTCAAGAGAGGCATTGAAGGACATGAAATTCGGAGACATCAATATCCCAAAGGATGTCAATATGTGGACTGTTGTGACAACGTTGCACACTGACCCTACCGTTTGGGGACCAGATTCTTACAAGTTCAACCCCGAGAGATTCGCAGATGGGATCACACGTGCATGCAAGCTCCCACACTTTTACATGCCTTTTGGTGTTGGTCCACGAGTGTGTCTTGGCCAGAATTTGGCATTAGCGGAGCTTAAGATACTGATTTCTATGATTTTGGTTAACTTCTCTTTCACCCTTTCCCCTAGGTATGTTCATTCCCCAGCTCTGAATTTGGTGATTGAGCCCGGACATGGTGTCAATCTGTTGGTGAAACCCCTTTGAATTTTAAATTATCGGTTGTTGTTAGTAGTAAATTGATTACGTAGTCATAATAAAATAATTTAAATTATTGAGTTTGCAGATTTATATTATCATATTATTATTATAATCTCTCTTTTAACGTTATGAAAGAATCTAAATCTAAACATAACTATTGTTTTTCCCCCCTTTTTTCCTTTTTATTTTTTGTGGGGGTGGGTTGGGAGAGGTGGGGAGGGGGGGGGGGTGTGTGTTTGTTGTTTGGTCAAAAAGATGAATCAAATTAAAGGGCCCAAGACCTTTGACAACACAAAAAATTACCGAAACTTAGCAAACTAGTATCACTTTCACAATTATAGTCAAAGTACTTAGCTAGACAATTAGGTCAATCAAACACTACTTCAAGTTAATTATGTTGTAGTAAGGGCTTCTACCAGATCAGGACTGGAGCCTTGGAGTGACCAGACATTTTCATCAGGAGAAAGATCCTCTTCTATTTCGATTATCTCTTATTATTGGTTCTCTCTAATACATAGGAGAAATAATCTCAATCATGCAAATAAGATTAAATTCATCTTAACTCTCTATTTCAAAATTTATATTCTTTATGATATCTGTCTTTTCCATTTTAATTTGGAATAAAAGAAAGATTAGTTTAGTTTTACTTGAATGTTAAATAATGTTGAATTTATTCATTTATAAGTGCCATGTATATATCTACTGCAAGATTTTGGTTGTAGTTACTAGTCTTTGATTCTTTCTTACCAGTGTCGAATGAGAGAGTTCTTTACCACGTTTAATTTTGCTCTTTGTATAATGTCCCTGAAAAGGTGAAGATTGTTGATTTGTATTTTATATGTCAATCTCATTATAGCCTTTTGCAATGACTCTTTTAGAGCAGCAGGTGGAAGTATTCCAAGTTTTCCAAAGCCACTCAAATTCTAATGGAAGATTAGACCTATCCTCTTAATCTTATTCATACTTTTCGGCATATTTCGGAAAAGTCAGCTAAATAGTGGATTGGGTTGTTAGATATATCCGGATAGGTTGCTTTTCTACCGAATAAGCTCCCAATTTATTAGACGAGCCATTTTTACTTGTGAAAAAATATGTTTATATTACTCGAATTGGTTGATGTACTTTACAATTTTTTATATGTTTTATAACACTTTACGAACGAGTAAAGAGATTGTCTTATCTTGTTTAGCAAAAGAATATAAAGCATGTAATTTCTTGGTGTTGACTTTGGAAAAATTCTAACGTATTATCATTTATAAGTTCTTCACTATAGATTAAGATAATCACTCTACAGATTTCGTTAGCCCATTCACAAAATTTATAGTGTTAACATCAAATTTTATTTTATAGATTCGGTGCATAATTTATAAGTTGGCGAACTAGTATCACTTTCAGAAATATAGTCAAAGTACCTTGCTAGACAATTTGATTCTCTCTTATTTTTTGTTCTTTTTAATACATAAGAGGGACAATCTCAATCATTCATATAAGATTAAACTAATCTTAACCGTTTATTTCAAATTTCAAATTCTTTATCAATATCTTTCTTTCCCTTTTTTGTTTTGAAATAAAAGGTTAAGATTAGTTTAATCTTATTTGAATGGTAAATGATGTTGATTTTATTCATTTACAAGTACCATGTATACGGGATTTTACTTGGTTTTAAAATTTTTAATTCTTATTTCATATTGGACAAGGTTTATCACAATATGGACTTCCAAAAAGGAAGATCTTCAACTGGTACATTTTCAGATCTGATTGACAAGTGCAACATGTGAACAATGACTTGACGTTGGGAAAGTGAAAATAAATTTGTTTACAACGTTATTTAGTGTTATATGTAATTGAAATATAATAATAACAAATTGATATAACTTATTTTTTATTTCAGAATAAATTTTGTCAAACACGAGCTGCTGTAGCACTGGCAAATTTGTTCCGAGTTTCCAAGAAAATTCTAGGTTCGAGCCCCGCCAGCAGCACATCAATTTTAGTAATCTTGTTATTGTCTTTCTTTTCTTTTTCTTTTTGGATCAGAATAATCTTTTTATCCTCATCAGTGATGCATAAGATCACATGCATGTTTTTCGGCTTTCATCCAAGAGTGGATATTAGTTTGGACCTTTGAGTTTTGGATTTATATTTTTGAACTTCGAGGGAAAAAAATTATCATATATTATAAATTTTATATAATAATATTATTAGATAATATAGTCGTTTCTTGCACGACACTAGCTCACTAGTTTAAAGAGAAAAATCAATTGTTTGCAGAATAACTCAAGTGTGGCTCTTGGCTGGTCTGTGTATAGAAAGATTGGGTTTAAATGCAAGGTTCACCTTTATATTCAACCACCAAACGACTTTAATAAAAGTTAGATTTGATTAATACGGCACGTCATATTATCTCATTCTAACAGATAATGAGTTCATTTAGATTGACTTTTTAAAAAAAAAAAAAGTTTTTTTTAACAACTGTTGCAAAAAGTACTGTTTTAGAATTTAAACTTTTTTGAATGCTAAATCAAATAGTTTTTGCAAAAGAAAAAAGTATTTTTTGGGAAAAAAATATTTTTTCTTGAAAAAAGTCAATCCAAATAGACCCAAGGTTGATTTTACAAGTCTTGTTGTATGGAGGAATATAGCTTTCATGTTGGATTTGATTAACAATAGACCTACTATACATTGATGGTCTTATATCTAAATAATGTTGATTTTATCCAGTTGCAATATCAATATATATATATATATATATATATATATATATATATATATATAATCCTCGTCTGAATTTAAAGTTTTGAATTGTTATTGCATAATGGACAAATAAAGACTTTGAAAAGAAGATATCTGACCAGCGCATTTTCAAATCTGATTGGCAAGTGTAACACGTAAAAACAAGAATTGATGTTGTGAGAGTGGAAATAAATTGAGATAATTGATAGAGATAAATCTCATTAGTTAGCTGATAAGCTAAACTCAATCAAAATAAGTGATTATCATTAGATGTCTTAAGTTGTTTAGGACTCAAAAACTTGCTTGAAGTGTATCTACTGCAAATTATATATTGTACTCTGATACATGTGAAAATAACAACAGACTGCTTAAACAAGCCAAACCTGATTTTTTTTTCCTTTTTTAAGCACGTCGTCTTCTGCTGCACAACCGAGACTTCATCTCCTAGTACTGTCCAACAACCTTCTTCTTCCTCCGAGACTTCATCTCCTAGCACTGTCCTTCTAGGAGCATCAAATCCAACTACTTCCATTGTAGCTATCAACCTTGCAGCACAGCTTCCCCTGAAGCTCACAGGTAGCAAATACCCAACATGGAGGATGCAATTTCAGACGTTACTCCATGGATATGATCTCATAGGCTTCGTCGACGGGACAAATCCTTGCCCACCAACAACTGATCCAACTTACAAAGATTGGATGAGACAGGATCATCTTCTTTGACTTGCGATTCTTGCATCTGTCGACCCTTCCATTGCTCCATTGGTGACAATGGCCTCCACAGCACAAATAGCATGGGAAAAATTGCATAACTCATATGCGAATGCCTCTAAGTCTCGCATCTATGGACTTCGTAGTAGACTCGTGCATTTTCTCAAGGGATCGCAGACTATTGCTGAGTATGTTCACACCATCAAATCTATCTCTGATGAACTTTCTCTCGCTGCCTCCTCTCTTAGTAGTGATGAACTTGTTGTCACTGTGCTTTCTGGTTTGGGTGAAGAATACAAAGAACTCACTTGCTGCTATTCGAGCCCGAGATACTGATATCTCTTTTGAGGATTTGTTTGATAAACTCCTCGATCATGAGTAGTTCTTAAAAAGGGAACGAGAAAAATGACAAAAAATAACTTCTTTTTTATAATATTACCTATTTCTGCTTCGCTTTAATAATTTTTCATTCTACAAAACACACTTGTCAGATTAGCAACTTCAAAATATAAATACATGTTAGTTATGGGTCACTGAAGACAAAGAGATTTTTTTGACAAAAAGAAAAAAAGAGGGAAAAATGACAGGATTCCTAAAAGTATATAAATACATGTTGGTTATGGGTCACTGAAGACAAAGAGAGTTTTTTGACAAAAAGAAAAAAAGAGGGAAAAATGACAGGATTCCTGAAAGTATTATGCCGCTGCCGGGTTTGGAACCCCGAATTTGTGACATGTATTACAAATTTGCCAATGCTACAGCGGCTCATGTTTACTCAGGTAAAATACAAAAAATTATTTGTATACCTTCGATTCTATCGCCTGCTGCTCACCGGAATTTTGCTGGTAGTACGAATCGCTACACTTCACCTGTTCGCCTGGTAGCAATATAGGAATGTTTGGATTTTTTTAATGACTATCGAACTTTGCTTCAAAAATAGTTGGAACTTTAAATAAAGTTCAAATTCAAATTTTTTGAAAAACCAAAATTTTTAACTTATAGAAAGAATTTTAATAATAATAAACTGATTATATATTAAAATAACTGAAATATTTTACGACTATAAGATATTGTTAATATTAATTAGTTGTAGACAGAAAATTAAAAGGGATAAAATGCATTGGACCCTCTTATGATCTACCGTAAGTGCGTAACACCTTTTATGGTATGGTACCAAAAGTTTTAGAACATCCTGTGGTGTTACATGGTTTAATTAGACAATATACCATGATGATGAATCTGTTAATTGTTTTGTTATTGCAGAGACGTGGCTGATACAGCTAAGCTACTGATAGAAGAAGTTGTGGAGAAGACACTTATAGCATTAAGGACTCCTCCGGAAACACATTTTGCATTGCAGACAATATTTAAAAAATGATCAAATGGGTAGAGTAAGGTTATTAATGTTTTTTTATTGTAAATTTTAACACCATTAGAGGAGTGTAGATGTAAAAGAGATCAAGTGCTCGAAGAATTTTTACTTACCACAGGGGCTCGTTTTGGGACTTTTGCCACCATAAGGTGTGTTGTGTACTTATAGTTGACCACGTAAGGTCCGGTGCATTTTACCCAAATTAATAGAGAACTCTACAAAGAGACTGAGAAGGTGTTTGGCTTTGCTACTTCCTTTCTTTCTTTCTTTTTTTTCCCTTAAAGTTGCTTTTAAGTAATTGACAAATAAATAGAAAAGTATTTAAATAACATGTCTTTATAGTTAAGTTGTTGACGTATTAGACAAAAATGTACTTATTAGTAATGTTTATTAAAAATGACTAGAAAAAATCTTTTATTAGAGTAGAGAAGTGCTACTTAATATTTTTTAAAAGGTACAGTTGTCCTTGCAGGCAGCAACATGCACCTAAGCCCAGTTATAAGCATGCGTAGCATCGAAGACAAATAATTTAATATACTTCCCTTGATCAAAAAAATATTAATATGCTTCATATAAATAAACAAGAGTCGCTGTAGCACTGGCAAATTTGTTAAGTTCAGACAAGTTCCGGGTTCAAACCCCCTGCAGCGGCATTATCATTTTTAGTAATCATTTTGTTGTTTTTCTTTCTTTCTTTTTTTTCTAGTTAGAATAATCTTAACCTTACACATCACGACTTACAAAAGTATAAAATTAGCTTGTACTCTTTCAATAGAAACTAATGTGACATGCTTGTTTGAGTTGTATACCGTATAATTTTTATATATAGATAGATAGATAGACCTACTATATATTGATTTATATCGTTAAATAATGTTAATTTTACCTATTCACAAGAGCCATGTATATGGACAAGGTTTATGATAATAAGGACTTTCAAAAGAAGATCTCCACTAAGGCATTTTCAGATCTGATTGTTAAGTGTAACACTTAAACAATGAATTGATGTTGTGAAAGTGGAAATAAATTGAGATAATGACGAAAATGATCTTTTAATAAACTACCAAAATGACCATGTTTTGAAATAAAGGAGTAAAATAATAATGAACAGATGATATATAATTATAATATAATAACTTGAATATTTTACGTCCATAAGAGATTGTTAATTCTAAGTTGTAGTAGATAGGAAAATTAAAATGCGTTTTTTTCAACAACTTTTTGAAAAGTGTTTTTTTTACAACTTTTGAAAAAAATATTTTTTTAAGAAATTAAAAATTTTGCTCTGAAGAATATTGTATTCAAGTATTTTTTTCAAAATTTTAATTTCTTTAGTAGCCTTATTAAATAGTTATTACAAAAAAATATATTTTTAAAAAATTATTTTTTATAAATAAATCAATCCAAACGAAACCCATAAATAGGTAACGGTACAAATAATTTTACATATTTTGTTTTAACAAACACGAGCTGCTGTAGCACTGACAAGTTTGTTAAACGTTTAGACAAATTCGGGGCTTGAACCCCGCAGCGGCATAATACATTTAATAATCCTTTTTTTTTTCCTTCTTGTCAAAATAATCTCTTTATCCTCAGTGACCCGTAATTAACATGTATTTATATTTTGAAGTTGCCAATTTGACAAGCATTAAATGTGTTTTGTGGAATGAGAAATTATTAAAGTGAAGTGGAAATAGGTAATATTATAAATTATAAATAATTTTAACTGCAAAATCCTAATTTAATATAAGATGACAAGTTATTTATTTTTTTTTTTTGGGAAATAAAAAATCTTACTTTGTATATTTTTTAAAAATTTAATATTGCGAATCTCGAAACAATTAAGGTCAAGAAATGATACAACAAATTGGATGAAAATGTGCTTCAGAAACTTACAAGAGTTCCTTTTGGCAAGGATAAATAAGCAGCAGTAATCATAATCTATCAACAATCTCTTTGGTGCAAGCAATTCTCTATATGGGTTTTTATTGCACAATCTTGTTTTCTTTCTTGTGATATTAGTTCTTGACTTGTTTTTTGTGGACGAACTTTGTGAAGAAACCCTTAGGTTTTTGGGACATTGAATTTCTTCATGTACTTATAATATAGACTTGCTATATCCAATGCAAGAATTTAATTGTAATTACTATTATCTAATTCTTTATCACCAATGTCAAATGAGAGCTCTTTGTCATGTTTAATTTTTGTTTTTTTGGTATAATGTCCCTGAGAAGGTGAATATTGCTGATTGTGTATTTCTTATATGCCAATCCCATGATAGCCTCTGGAATGATACTTTTAGCTGCTTGACATGTCAAGGCCTCAGCTTGAGCACTAGATGAGCAATACGTAGAAGTACTCCAAGCTCTCCAAGACCACTCAAATTTTAATGGAGTGATTATTATACTGATCCTCCAATCTCGGTCCTACCTTTTGGCATGTTTAGGAAAAGTAATTTTTTGTACGTATAAATTTTGAGATCTCAAACCAAAAAAGAAAAGAAGAAAAATCAAAGCTAATCTGTATAATGGTATTTCTTTATAGAGTCACTTAGACAGAATATTTTCAGAATACAATATGAATGAGTAACGAGATTGTCTTATTCTATTTACCCAAAGAGACTATGGTCGAATATAATACATGTAAAATATTGGTGTTGACTTTGGAAAAGTTCTAACATATTGTCATTTATAAATTCTTCACTACAAATTCAAATAATCACTCTACATATTTTGATAGCCCATCGACAAAATTTATAGTGTTAACATCAAGTTCTATTTTATAGATTCGATGCATGTTTTTTAGTGTTAATAACAGTATTTGTTTTGTAGATATCATGCATGACTTTGTATAGGCTATCTGAATATGTAGAGTAACATTTGAATTTGTAACGAAAAATTGATCCATCTAAATTAATGCCTATCAACACATCAACCCCATTAGACTTTATATATCAGTCATGGTATCTAACTTCCCAAGGATTCAATTATTCGTCGATTTAAGTGGTATGTTAGTTGAGTTTAGAACGAACTATAAGTTCGATCTTCATCTAACGTTAGTATTAAAGGGAGAACTGCAAGGCGCCAACCCTAGTATGAGAGGACTAGGTTGGGCCAACCTATGGTGTACCGGTTGTTATATCAATAGTTGCATTGGGCAGCTAATTGGTATGACAGAACTACTACATCGTGAGAAATCCTTCTCTATACAAGTTCTCATATAAAGTTTTTATATAAAACTTCAATAAGCAAGAGGTGTGCGTACCACGAGATGTGAAGCAATCTTGTACTAAATGAAATGACTTTCAATTTCCATAACCTTTTTTCATCTAAAAGCTAGCTGTCATACATAAAAGCAAGTCACTAGGTCTTTAAGAAAGATTTTTTTTTTTTCATAAAGCCCCTTGACTTGGTCTTTTTTTTTTTTTTTTTGAATGACAAGGAAATCTAATTCTCGATTACTTGACAAGGACTGACTATCGGCAGAGCCCGATTATTAATTGGTAAATTTCAGGTGCAATAACCAGCCCCTTGATTATTGCACCAGATCAATCAGAGCACTCAATCTAAAGCAGAAAAAATTTAATTGAAGTATAGCATTATTATTTCTGTTAAACAAATTTAATAAGTTTATCAAGAAATTAGGGAAAACCGGAGATAAGAGCTCAAGAGTGTTTCTTTTTTATCATTAAAGGTAAACTAAAACTTAAAGAAAATACTCTTTACAAATTCTCTAAAGAGAAAATATCCACAACTCACCAAAGAAATCAATTTATTTTAATTTTTTTTTCAAATGTTGTTGCTATAATACAATTTCTTATATTTGTTAAAAATATAAATTAATTCATAAAGAACATGAGATAGAAAAATATAATTCTCAAACAACAAAATCTACATTTTTTTTCTTGGACAAATTTTTCTGGCATCTTATTTTTCTTTTCTATTTTTAGACATAATATTTTTTGCACCCTTCCCAAAAAAAAAAAAGAAAAAAAAAACTAGTTTCAATGTTAGTACTTTGGGCATTTGGGCAAACGTTTGAGAGATTCCAAAGTTTTGGGGCCATGTCTAAAAGCCTGCACCTATTTGTAAACAGAGGGTACAAATGTTAAAGCTTGTGGTATTACCACGTTCATCTCTTTACTCCAGCACCTACTCCTTTAAAGCACTGCATTCCATCGCTGCCGCTAAGCGTCGCCTCTTCCACGCCACCACCGCCTCTTCTTCATCTTCCTCTCCGACACCACCCACCAAGGCAAGCTTAACAATTCTAAAACCCCAAAAACAAAAAAACTAAACTTTTATTTTTAATTATGTTACATGAATTAGCTTCTTTTTTTTTTTTTTTTCTAGGTTTCAATTTATCATATTAACTTGCGGAATAATCCAGTGCAGATGGAACATTATACATTCGGGTCGTACAAAATTGACCCGAAGGAAGTGTTCTACTCTAGTGATCTCTCTTATGCCATGGTCAACCTCCGCCCTGTTGTTCCTGGTACTTGCTCACTCCATTTTTGGCTCTTTTCTTTTTCCCTTGTCAAAATAAATACGTGTTTTGTCGGAGTTGTACGAACCATAATAACAATAACGAAATAGTTATTGTCATCTTGTGTTTTGTCAAAGTTGCAAGTCTGGAATAATCTGATAGCGATTGTGATTTATAAGGATGTTCTGATTTAAGGCCTGTTTGATTGGTTTCTTTTCATGAAAAAAGCACATCTTTTTGCAAAAAGTTTTTGAATTAGATTTTACAAAAAGCTGAAACTTTGAAAAAAAAAAAAAAAAAAGCTCAATTTCAGTTTTTTCCAGAAACCAAAATCTTTAGCTTATCAAAAAAGCACTTTTGTCAAAAGTTTTTGAAGAAAAACGCTTTTGTAAAAGTCAACCTACATGAGCCCTTATTAGAACAAGTCCGAGAAACTCAAAAGACCGGTGTTTTGTCATAGTTGGACATTTGTAATAACGTCTGTGATTTATGACAGTCTGTTGTTATCAGAAACATGGTGCAGTGAAGGTCTAATGTGCAATTGTGATGGGATAGATTAGCGCGGTTTTGCAATTTACTTCTTTTCCAGTGTTAATATTTTTTCAGTTGAGATTTTTTTTAATGTATCTTTCTGTTTGCTTTTGCAGGTCATATCCTTTTCTTTGTCCATGTTTGAATGTTTATAGGGATGGAGAATGGTAGATATAGAAAATTAAATGGGTGAGTTTTGCTAGTGTTGCTGACTAATCATCTGTTAAAATTCAGGTCTATGTTTTGTTTTGGGTGTCAAATCTGAACTGGTTACAGGTAGACTTGTTTTTTGATCTGCACTTAGTTCGTTTAGGAAGCTGGTATTTTCCACGTCTGCCTGCATGTTAATAAGTCGACTGTGCAAGGATAGTAGCTGGCATTGTTGTTTTGAGTTTATCGGGACATTCATTTTCTTCTGGCTTGCTCGTATGAGAGTAGTGATGGAAGTCTACAGTGAATGGGCTTTTGTGATTTGTAATACCCGTCCACGTGCATTGATCATATTTTAGTGAACACCTGGTATAGCTCCATTTACATATGTACATTATATTCAGTCAGGGAATTGGGTATATGATGGAGCTATAATTTTCTTTGATATTTGTGTGCTTAGAGCTTCAACTCATTCATTTGGTTGACTTGACGCAAAATACATGTTCTTGTATGCCCAAGGCGTGAAGTGAAGCGCTTTGGTGATCTCACTGCTGATGAGACTAGTGACTTATGGCTTGTGGCGCAAAAGATCGGTCAACAGCTTGAGTCTTACCACAAGGCATCTTCACTCACATTTACAATCCAAGTAAGAAATGCTGCAATCTTGAACTTCAAGCCCTTAATTGTTCTTCGTGCTCCCTCTTTTCAACTCGTAACTCCAATTTTCTGGAATGTCTTCCACAAAATTTAGGGCTCATTAATAGTGGTTTCGATATGAATCAAGAATACCAAAATAAAAAAGATGTGCTATTCTTTTGTCAATTTTACTGTAGACTTGGTTCCCATATAGAATTGTTCTTTCTTTAATCTTTGAGCACATATACTGCTGGCCGAACTTGAATACCTTATGCTGTTTCAACTTATTTCCATATGTAGTAGCATACTTCAGCTCTGACTCTTTTCGGCTATTTATGCATATGAGCATCACTGATGAGCTGTTTGGGATGCAATTCTAAAAAGCAAATGACCTCATGTAATACTAGCCATATTGGGATTTCAGGACTATGAGCATTTTTTCCGCCTTTGACAGATTTACGTGCCTCTATAAGTTGAATTAGTAAGCAAACCTGTCCTGCACGCTTTTTGCTGTCTCCTGTGTTTGGATCGTAAACAATCTGGGTTTTGGACCTTCTAACGACTGCATGTGTACATGCATGGATGCTTATTTTCTGTTCCATATTTACCTTCTTTTTTTTTTTTGTGGGGGGGGGGGGTGGGTGTGTCTGTGTGTGTGTCATAACATCTTCAAAGCATCCGCATTCACTAGGAACTGACTTTTTCGTGAATTTTCTGTTGCATTCTTTTGTTCAATTATATAACCAGTTCCCTTCCTGCTGCTGGAAACCTGGAATACCACTACTTCATATCCTACAGATTTTAACTCCATATTTGTTGATAATTTAGGATGGTCCTCAGTCCGGGCAGACTGTCCCTCACGTTCATGTTCACATCCTCCCACGCAAAGCCGGCGATTTTGAGAAAAACGATGAGATTTATGATGCTGTAAGACCATCTGCGAATACTAAGTAAAAATATGCATATTGGATCTAAGCTGAAGAAAATATATGTTTTTGCTTTTTGTGTGTTGTCCAGATAGATGAGAAGGAGAAGGAACTGAAGAAGAAGCTTGATTTAGATGAAGAAAGGAAGGACAGGAGCATGGAGGAGATGGCTGAAGAGGCAGCTGAATACAGAAAGCTTTTCTTGTAGATCGTTTTCGTTTAGGGAATGGATTTGCTCACGATGTTATAACGTTATACGCAAGACTCAATGGACGTTAATCGTCAAAACAATTATGATTAAACGATTTAAACAGTTCACAACTAGATGTTACGAGCTGCTTATTAGGGAGGATGGAGGTTTATGATTTGCAAATTGGTGTTGTTTGAAGTTCAGAGATTATCTAAATATAGTTGGTAAGCATTTTTAAGTATAGGAATTTAAATGGTGTACTTAATCATTTCATTATTTTGAATATATGGTTACTACATCGTAAATTGTCATATGAACTCTAAAATTTCAAAATCTCGCTTCACAAATATGTCTGATATATATTTGTGTGTAATTTAACATTAGTAAATTGTTGATATAATTATAATAAAATGATGTGTATAAATTATCCCGGTTAAATTTTTTTATATAATATTATTATCCTTTGTGATGAATGGGAATCTTTTAGAGAAAAGAAGTAACATTTTAAGTAAAACTATCATATTATTATACGAAGTATTATAAACAAATGATGTCAAAATCATCACATATTTCCATTGTTATTTTTAACTTGGGATATAATTGTTGATAAGTTAATGTTTAAAACAAGAAGCAAGAATTAATTAATGAACTTTTGAGAGTTAATGATTAGATTCATCATATGCTATTATAAAACAAAAATGCACAATACAAAGTATATAAAAGTCTCAATATATCTGAGACTAATTCTATTTCAAAAATTTTGAGCCAATGTTATATCTAAGCTTGCATTTTTATAATTTATTTTAAAAAAATTAATAATCAATCAATTAACATTTAAAATAAAATTTCTATATTAGAAAAATATTATAACCTTAATTTTATTCTCTAAAATCACATTATTTAAAGTTTAACCATACCTCTGTAACCAAAATAAATAAATAAATAAGACTCTATTTGACTCTTGCACCTAGAGCTGGCAAATGGGTACCTAAGGATCGACCTGACCTATTTTTATCGCGGGTTATGCAAGTTGGCGGGTCGGGGTCAGGTCAACCCCCCCGTTTATCCAACGGGTTAATGATATTAAAATCCTAAACCGACCATAGTAGGTTAGGCAGATTGTTTTGATGAATTAAACGGGTTGCTTTGCGCGGGTTGACAAGTTGTTTTTGATGGATTCGCGAGTCACTTGCATGTTGATTTGACCCGCTCGTTTGGCAAATTGGATCAAGTTAGCTCGTTTGTACAGTGGTTATTAAACCCTCAATCCTAACTTTTTTTTTTTTTTTTTCAAGTCAAACGGGTTGATTCACGGGCCTCAACCTGATTTGTCAACTCTACTTGCATCAGCTCGGACTCGTGTGTTGCTAGTGCACCCTTAAGAATTAAAATCGTGTCACTTCGAGCAGCACGGCTTTACAAATGGCGGGAAAACTAAAAGCCCGCATACACACACACACATACACAGATATACACACACATTGGCTCAAGCTGCATATATGTATATCTAAATCCGTAAAACCATCCCCAACAATCTAAGCTCCTCAAAAATGGAGTCCATTCTGAAGGTTTTTTTTTTTTTTCTTCTCTTTTTGCACTTCTTCGCTTGTCTTTTTTCGTATAATAATCGCCAATTAAATTACCATTTGTATATAAAATATATATACATATTAAATTTCTGAAACACGTGTGCATTATATGTATAATTTATTGATTATCTTTGTTTATTTGGGTACAGAAACATTTTGGGTATTCAACATTTCGGCCGTATCAGAAACAAATCATTGAGAAAATTCTAGAAAAAAAGGATTGCCTTGTTGTCATGGCCACTGGAAGTGGCAAGTCTCTTTGGTATGCTTCAATCCTTTTTTTTTTTTTAAAATTTTTGTTTCTAATTTTAGTTCAAAATTGTTATAAGAAATAAGAAATAATTTAGTATTTGTATGCGAATAATACTTTTTTTTTTGGTCAGGCTGGATTGATTTTTCAGACTACAAGTAGTTTCTTGTGCTACTATAACTATGTGGCTTACAACCATGTAATGGTATCACTAGTAGTATTTTGTTTTGTAATTTTTAATTTTCATTATATTTTATAAATCATATGCTTCTTAAAATTATTGCTGTAGCAGAGACGCTTATGTGCCATTTCGTGTGATTTTACAAGAATGCGTCTCAGTATATGATCACATTTTCCAAAATCATATGATTTTATGCTTATAAGGTTATTGCGGTAGCGCAAAGTGTAATGTGTATTGATGTGAACGATAAACCCCATGATTCTGTAAGAATGTGGCTCACTACCCCTGTATAATGACAATGGGAGTTTTTGTGACACATTGTTAATAATCATAAGGTGATCATGTAATTTCGGTAACAGAAGGTCTAACACGCGAATGCACAATAAAGCACTTGAGGGATGTTGCCCTTTGCCATTTTTCTTTAATATCCTTACGAAAATGTCAAAATTTCCTTCTTTTGTGGTTTCTTTTGGTGACAACTTAAATTTTCTACTGATGGTTTTGCCTTAAATTATGTGATTTAGCTATCAAGTGCCACCATTGATTGCGAAGAAGACTGCCATAGTTATAAGTCCTCTTATATCTTTGATGCAGGATCAGGTATGCTTTATGTAAAATTATTAGGCACCTTTGTGTATGTGTTCAAGTATAATAAGTAATGGTGTCGAATGTATAGGTAATGGCACTGAAACAAAGGGGAATTAAAGCTGAATTTCTCTCAAGTGCTCAGACTGATTCGAGCGTGCACAGCAAGGCTGAGAGTGGTCAATGTGACATTCTTTATATGACTCCTGAGAAGGCTTGTATGCTTGCGACCAGGTACAGACCATACTCCTTTTTCCATTTTCAGATGTTCTTGTTGCTCCATTTTCAGATTTTTTGTGTTAATGATTGTTCACCTTTTAGTCTTTCTAAAACGTTTTTAACCTGTGGTGAAGCTTCATTCTACCATCTTGTCATGTGTGCATAACCTCTGCATTCAGTGTGATTCTTATTGAATCTATATCTTTCTCATAGAATCATGATAGGATGATGTTGAAAGCTTTTGTCTTATTTTGCTTGGCCTGGATTAAAATTCTTGTCATTGTGTGTTGTCTGTTGAATTGGTTCATTTAAATCCTGTTGTATCTTCTATGTATTTGTTTCCAAGGTGTGCCTTCTCCTAGAGTATTACCTCCAAATTTAGTTTTTGTGTTCATTTACTGCCATTCAGTCTATTGTTTCCAGTATACTTAGTGGCTAATGACAAATTCAATAGAAATTGCTATGTTTTGTTCCTCAAAGCAGTGTTTGCTCAAAGACTTTTGCATAATTACTTGTTTTATTTGTTTCTGAAAGTATTTTTTATGTCAAGTTTTTGAAGCGTATCAATATTGCTGCAGTTTCTGGGCGAGATTGCTAGAGGCAGGAATATGTTTGTTGGCCGTTGATGAAGCACATTGCATTTCTGAGTGGGGCCACAATTTCAGGTTTGCTTACAATATCCGATTTGCCAATTTACTTACGATTAAACGATTATAGCCCCACATTTCATTTCTTAGAGGGGCCATAATAGTTTGCATTTGATTAACTCATTTATTGGTGCACTGGAGATGTAATTTTTTTGGAATATACTACTGGAAATGCAGATCTTGAAAAGATGATTAAGATTACTTAATACACTGCCCTGGTGGTTAACCTTTGTAGTATTTCACCTAGATCTGAAATATAACTGTTCTCCTCTTTGCTTTGGGATTTTCCTTTTCTTCTTGGGTTGGACCTGTATTGCATCAGGATGACTAATATCTTTTTTCTCAGATCTAGTGGTGGACCAGCTTTACTTTTCATTTCTTTGACAGTGAAAAGAATCATGATCACTGAAACATCTTACTCAGTTGTTGTTGATTGAGATGTTGTGTCCTTTTTGTTTCTGTCTCGGTCTTTGTCAAAAATAGTTGTTTACATCCTAATTTCTTTAATCCCTTTCGAGTTCTACCATTTAGCCTTTTTAGTTTCTCATTTCATTAGCTAACTAGTCTCCTAAACTACACCCTCTGGTGTTTCCAAGGATATTGAACCTAGCTGCTGTGTTACTGTCTCATGATTCTCTGCCTGGATTATATATCTTTCTAGTTGGTAGGGAATAAGCATGAGGAGTCTGTAGGCAGGAGATGTTAAAATAATCACTGCTCAGATAGTTAAATTTGGTTAGTCTTGTTATGGCCCTCGACTATTTTGCCTCTCCCACATTTCTTAAATGAATAAAAGTTGTCTGAATTCTGAAGACTTGCATTTTGCTCAGCTCGCCCTAAGAAATTAATTTATTCTCATTAAGAGCAGGATTAAGCTCAACTTAGACTTACTAAGAACATTCAAGAAATCCTTTCCTGACTGCTGCTATGTTGTAGCCTGAGGAAGTAAATACATCAACCAATGGTTTTATTAAGTAATACTAATATATTTGTCTCTTATCTTTTATTTCCCTCTTGAAGATATTAACATCTTATAGAAACATGAAGAATTAGTCAATTAGTTCCTGTCGAGGGATAGAGGTTGAAGATTGGAACCAATTTTATGGGATGCTTTAACCTTATTTGTGCACCCTTATTTCTGCTATTCTAATAATTTGTTAGGAAACTATCCTAAAATATCAAGTATGGTAGTTTCCTAACAGAATATTTACCATTTTCTCCCATTATTGCATCTTCCTCATCTCTTTTTGAATGCTATTCTGAAATATCATCTTTTCATCTTGGCCTTTTCTCTTATTTTTTTTCTCTTTTTTTTTTTTCAAGGGTGGAGTACAAGCAATTGGACAAGTTGCGTATTGTTCTCCCGAATGTTCCATTTGTAGCGTTAACAGCAACTGCTACTGAAAAGTAGGTGGCTGATGTAAATTTTGTTTTGCATTATTATATTTCTTATAATCTGAGTTTTCATTGTGTTCATTGTATTCTACTCAAGAGATAGGGTGGATAACCTATCTTGGTTTCTATTAGAGAGGAAGAGAAACCTCTAGCAGAACTCTACACTTAAAATTCAGCTTGCATTGTTTGTTCAGAAGTAGTTTCTTGTTTAAAAGCACCGACCAGCAATACTCAGTTCTGGCGGTAGTGAAATATGCTGAATGACAGAAGCAAATGATGCATGACCTTGATTAGCACATCAATCTCATTATGTTGTAGTTGTTGCTGAAATTGATTAGATTCTTAACGAGGTTGGGCAGTAGAAGTAAACTATTTATCCTTCAGCTGTATGTTTGTTGCTTTATGTAGGTCTTCTCTAGTTACTCCATTTTGTACACAGTTTCTGAATCATCAGATTAAACCTTCATTCGGATGCAAATTTCAGTTTACTTGTGTTGCTCCATCTGACATAGCAGGACTTGCTTATGCATGATTATATCAATTTTCATGCATTGATTATCCTATGATGGAGCCTTCCTATCTATGAGATGCTTTTAGCTTAATAGTGCTAGTACCTTTTGCAAACTAACTCTTTTGTTACCTAGGGTTCAAAAGGACATTATCTATTCATTGAAGATGAAAGATCCAGATGTTACAGTTGGTTCATTTGATCGCCAAAACCTCTTTTATGGTGTCAAATCCTTCAATCGTGGATCTTCTTTTCTGGAAGAATTTGTTAAGGAAATATCTAATTACGTTGAGAATGCATGTTCAACTATTATATACTGCACAACCATCAACGATGTTGAACAGGTCAGTTCTGTATCTCATTTACTTCTGTCCAATGGTTTTTTATGATCATATGGCAATGAATATGTCAAAGATAATAACAGTATGTAACAAACCCCTTTTTAACACTTTAAACTTTTAGATGAAATGATAATTTAATATGATGGTTGAGCTCAGGCTACCGAGAGGTCACGGGTTCAAGTATCGCTGCCACCAATGTGTACAATTACTTTCACCACATGTAAGGTTCATTAGAAAATGGTTAAGCTTGTTTCTGAGATTGGAGATAATAAATAAATATAACAAATTGCCTTTCAACAGTTTAAGCTTTTATATTGAGGTGGTCACTTGGTGTGATATAAAAGTTTAGATCATGGGTTCTAGTCTCATTGACACCCTTTTCCAAAATTATGTTCATGGACAAGTTCAATCAAAAACTATCTAGCCTACACGTGAGAGGGGTTGTAGAATAAATTTCAAAAAAAAGATACCCCTTTTCTAACACTAAAAGCTTTTAGGTAAGATGGTTATTTAATTGAATATTGAATATGTATTTAAAAGTGCCAAATATTCATGTTCTTGAATATAATATAGGGATATTCTAAAATTGTGGAGGATGATGCACATGATGTTGAAATTTCAGATCAAAATAAGCAAATGAATCAAAAAAGATTCTTCCAATGTTTGAGTAAGTTGACTCAAAGAAGTATTCAAGTGAAGGAGACTCCAAACAACAGCTAAGATAGTTATTAAAATGGTATTCACAATTCATATATTACGATCTATTTTGATTCAAGAGCAAAATGATCCAATTGTCATGTAAATTGGGAATTTACATGAGTTTAGCTAAATGATGTATGCTTCATTTCTATGCAGCATTTGTGTCACTCTACATTTGTTTTTGTTTTAGTTTTAAAATTTTTTAAATAATAATAGAACAAGCCAAACACAAATACTAAACACCTTTTATGCTATTGGCTGGAATCTTTGGTGAGGATGAAGGTATTGAACAGCAGAGGTGGTGTTTGTTGTTTATGTTTTCTTTCCTGTATTGTTTAAAGTGTTGGGTGATGAAGTACCATTATGATCACAAGATGTTACTAGTTGATATAAGAATGTTAAGATGGATATGTGGCAAAACTTGGAAGTAGTAGATTATAGATGAAAATTATACAAGAAAAAGTGGGGATGCCTCAGATTGAGGATGAGATAAGGGAGACTTGTTTATATAAAAAATGTGTACATAAATGTAACTCTATCGACGACCTGTTCGTGGCTCCACCCCTGATTGCAATTGCACATGCTTGTCTTCCAAGGTCCAAGTGAGATCATCAAGTGAATTGGTAAAATCTCCAAGGGCAGTAAATATCCACTTATATAGGCACGCAGCAAGATAGGGTGGTTACTTTTGCCTTCATCATTTGGCCCCCAATCTCACATTTAGTTGAATCACGGATTGGGAGTGAGTTTTTTTCTTCTTAGCATCATGACAATGATGTTACTAGTTTGTGCTTGCCCCCGGTCTAAGTGAATAGAGGGATGGTGTATTTGTTGCTTAGCATCTTGTTCCCTGTGCCTCTCTGCTTTGAAAAGATTGGTAAAAGTTGTATAAGTGATTCGAAGCTTGACATGACTTTGACTAAACATTTGGTGTTATCTAAATGGGATGGTCTAATGGACTTAACCCTCTAGTCATGTGGTTTTATTCAGAATGCAACAAGAAATTTTAGTGTTGTATTAGTGATCAGTTTGCATAACGTTTCCTAAATACATACACATAATGTTATATATTAGGGAAGTTCTAGAGCTTGGCGTTTAGTATGGGTATATTGTGATTTGCTTGGCTCCAGGTTAAGTTATCCTTTCGTTGCTTAGTTACCTATTTAGTGGGCTATTCTATATTTTGGTGCTTATCCCTTTATCTGACCAGCTTTAAGATTTGGGAATTCTTCTGCATCCAAATGTGTCTGACATCTAATAATTGGGAAGCGGAGCTCTTTCCTTATATGGTCTTTTAATGGTCTGATTAATTAAGAACAAAATTGGGTAGCCATTGAAGAGGCTTGCTTAATTGTGGCCAACTAAGCGTACGTAGTTGTGTTAGTAATTCACCTTTTCTTTGTCAAAAATATACCTAAGCTTTACAATTTTACTAAAGAAGATTTATCCTATCATTCACGTAGCTGTGTTTTCTATGGATCTTATCTTCTTCTTCTCTGCCAAATATCTATGAAACAGTATTGCAGACTATTACTTATGAAGAAAGAATATAATGAAGGTCTCCATGGATTTCTGGATGATACTCTCAACATTACTATCTGCCATCAGACCTTCAATACGTAGACATCAGAAACCAATTTTACACCACCACATGATTTTCTTTCGAAGTGGATAAATAAATTCCTCCGTTAGATTGTTTGACTTCATGAATTTCCATTATGGCATCATCAGATTTTCAAGTCACTTCAGCAGGCAGGAGTCAAGGCTGGAATATACCATGGTCAAATGGGAAATAAAGCACGCGAGGAGTCACACAGGTTATCTCCTTCCTTGCCTTTTTACATTTCATCTTTTGCGCCCTGGACTAGTTCAAGTTTTGTTTCTTCCAAACTTGTTTTTCTGGTCTAGTTATGGGATACACTGTAAGGGGATAATATTTATTTATTTAGTAAGCTATACAGCTTTTCTACTTCAGCATATGGGCATTGTTTATTTTTATCAGGAGTCCTCCCAACAATGTTTTGAAACTAAAGAAGTACAAGTAGTATCCAATTTTTGCAGGTCATTTATCAGGGATGAATTCTATGTCACGGTTGCAACTGTTGCTTACAAGTAGTATCCAATTTTTGCAGGTCATTTATCAGGGATGAATTCTATGTCATGGTTGCAACTGTTGCTTTTGGCATGGGTATTGATAAACCGAACATAAGGTATGTGATACACTATGGATGCCCGAAGAGTTTGGAGTCTTATTACCAGGAAAGTGGGCGCTGTGGTCGTGATGGTATTGCTTCAGTCTGCTGGCTTTATTTCAGTAGAAGTGACTTTGCTAAAGCTGATTTTTACTGTGGAGAAGCACGCTCGGTATAAACCTTTTTTTTTAATTTTCTGAAAGACTTCCATGTGATAGGAAGGAAATCTTTTAGGGTTTGATATACCTCTTATTTCGTTCTATCTCCTTAAGTTGCCGTTTGTTTGAGACTTGATTAGGCAGACCAAAGAAGAGCAATTATGGAGTCATTTCTGGCCGCACAACAATATTGCTTGCACACAACTTGTAGAAGGCAATTTTTGCTGGGCTACTTTGGGGAAAAATTTGCCTCTGATAAATGTGGTGGGCTATTTTTTAAAGTTCTCCTATATGTTAAGCATTGTTAAGTAACTTTTTTTGAGCGCATTCATTTGACTAATCTGCTTGCTCTGCAAATATATAACTTTGAGTGTGAATTAGCAACAAAAAGAAGCTATGACATGGTGAAAATATGTGCCCTTCAATTTAGTTTTCTGTCATCCTATAAATATGTTCTACATGTTTGAGAGGACACAGTTCCTTCCTGGAACAGGTGCATTAACGACCTGTTAGGAAGGCAAAAACTTCCAAGAAAAAATAGAAAGACGGATGAGTTAGCTTGAGTTTTTACAATTTTTATTCTTAAAATTGAGTTCCTTTTCCATGGAATAATTCTTGAGCTGCAGGTGACTTGTGCTGCTAGTGGGTCTCAATTTTTCAAAAGATGTGCAAGTTATATAAAGCAAAGGTGAAAAAAGAATCAAGGAATATGAAATCTGAAGCATTTATTATCTTCATATTTCTCATGTGTGAATAACTGAAGCTTCTAGATGGTAATGGGTCTTACACTGGCCCCTGAAGTCTTCTATCCCTCTGTGAATACAGAACTTTGGTGCAAGTATCTGAATTAACTTTTTTCCCTGTCGCAGAAAATTGTGATAATTGTACCAGTACAAGAAAGGAGAATGACATGTCTAGGGAAGCCTTTCTTCTGATGGCTTGCATTCAGTCATGTGGTGGTCACTGGGGACTCAATCTGCCTGTTGATGTTCTTCGAGGATCTCGAGTAAGCATTTCTATTGAGATTTATGGTGTGTTTGGAATAATCTTATTTAAGATGTTTATTCTATTGAAATTTGGAGATATCCTATAAGATTTAAGGTATCTTATCACATGCACCATGCTTTCTATAGTTGTACAAAACAAGATAGGATGGATTGCTTATTTCTTATAAGATAAAATGTGTGGTTTGTTTTAAAATTTTTAAAGGATCTATGATTTAAGATTTTTCTCTATTTCAATAGGATAAACATCTTAAAATAAGGCTATAACAAACAGAGCATTAGTAGTATTATGTCTTGAAGATTTGATATTACTAAGTCATAGGTAGCTGTATATACTTGTCACTTGAATATGGTTCTTATGGATGTTTAAATAAAATTATTATTAACAAATTATCATTTCATGGGTAATTTTGTCTAAAGTTTAATTGTATCTGCACTTGCTTCGGTACTCCTGAAGCACAATTTTGGTGTTTTTAAAATGCTCTATGACAGTTTTGATCTTGGGTCCTTTATGATCGCATTTGATGTTTCTGTAAGACTTACTAAATCTTTGAATGACAAATTTGAAGATTAAACTAGATGGTATGAGTCGCATTTCCATTGTATTAACATCTGTAGGATAAGATATTTTATAACATTTGGCAGATTGCATCTAAACGTTGAAATTATTACTATTATTATTTCTTTTCTGGCACATTAATTATTTCTTCAGAGTTAAGTTTCTCAAGGCCCTCAACAGTCCCGCTCCTCATACTTGCTCTTTTTGCTTGTCATAGTCCAAAAAGATTCTTGATGCTCAGTTTGATAAGCTTCCATTTCATGGCCTTGGGAAAGAGTCGCCTGCAAATTGGTGGAAGGCACTAGCTCATCAATTGATTTCCCATGGTATGTAACAGCAGCTACCATTTCAGACAATTCGTAAACCATAGCTTTTAGATAATTCAAAAGGACTGGAGGCTGGAGGTATATTAATCAATGAACCCTGGAAACTTTCTTTCTTTCTTGGCAAAATCAGCCGATGCTTCACTAAGTATGATTAGAACTGTTTGCAGTAGGAAACATGCCACCTTTTTTTCAGCAGGTGTTAACTTCTATGAGTTTCTTTGTATTTTGGCCTTCTTGTTAAGATGTCATTTATCTGATAGAGTTCTAATTGGATATCAATTTTTGTTACAACTGAAATGACATTTATCATTTGGGGGAGGAAGTAGAAAGTTTTAGGTTCATTTATCATGCATGAGCTTAGGCTATTACAATCATGAGGTATAATCCCACTCTTATCCAATTGGCTTTAAAGAGTCTTGGCCCCAAAAGATGCCATGCAAGGAATGTTTTTACCTAATCTGATTTGAACTTAAGGTATTACAATATCTCCTTGTCAAATCCTGACGTCCTAGCCAGCTAAATCTCCTCATGTGGGGTCCAAGCCAAAAATCCACCATCTCATCTCTGTTACCACCTGCAATTTCCTACCCTTCCACCAGGATGACGATAGGTGCAGATTCAGGATTTTTGTTGAGTAGGGCCTAAAAACACACAATGTAATACCCATATGTGGATTTTTTTTTTTGGTGGGGGCTAAATTTATTTTTCAGCTTAAAAATACCTTAAAAATATACACATTTTCAAAACAAATTAAGTGAACTGGGTACACCCCACTCATATGAGAATGGCTTCGTCCTTGGATGAGGGTAACTTGTTGATGCATAGGTGGTCCCAGTGAGGCACATGGTGTACCGCTCTTGTTAGATATGTTGAACAAAAAGAATTTGGACAGATACAGAATGAGGTTCATTATAGATGCCCTCTCTTCCCTCAGTTACTTCTACACCTTTCAAGTTCTTATGAAAATTGAGTCTTTCTTAATAAGGATCATTAGCAATATATCTAGATAAAGTTAAGTACTTTAGACTCCACATTTTCCATATAAGGGTTCAAGTATTGAAATTCATTCTATATTGTTGGATAGCTTGAATGTAAAAGGAGAAAAATAGAACACATAATGAAGAAAAACTAGAAAAACTTGGGTTGTGTATATCTTACCTTATGAACTTTACCTAGGAACAGCTTCACTTTCAAAAGCCGGTAGTGCCAGGCATACATGTTATCTTCTGTATCTGTTTTTAATATTTCCATGATACACGGAGATTCTTAGCAGAATACTAACTTTCTGCAGATTATTTAGCGGAGACCTTCAGAGATGTGTACAAGACCATAAGGTAGATAGCTTTACCGCTTAATGTTTTTAGAGTCCAAGCTATGAATCTACTACACGGTCTTCTCTTATACAACCAAACCAACTATAGATACTTCTTGTGAAGCTAATGCTAGAAAAATGATTTCCTCCCCATCAGAGTCAGTCCGAAGGGATTACAGTTTTTGAGCTCCTGTACACCTGACCACCAACCTCCATTATATCTTCCGCTGACTTCTGAGATGGCTGGTGATGAGGAAAAGAAAGACACAGTTGGAGTTGGAGACTCAAATGATTTACCTCCTATGGAATTTAAGGGATTCTCACAGGTTGGTGCAATACAATCTAAGATAAATTCTATAATACATTTGATGTTAGCAAAGCAAACTTGTACCCTGCTATTATATAATGCAGCATGCGCACAATCAGAATAGAAAATTCATTTCCTATTACTCTCTGATTCTTTGATGTATTTGTCTCTTTGGTTTGTCTAAGAAAGTGTCATCATAATGATGGTATCCTAGTCCTTTGAACTGTATGGACATCGCCGGATCATATATTTTAATGGTTGCACCTAGGGGGTAAAGTTAGATGGCAAGAGATCTTGACAGAATGAAGTTTTTTGTCTATTTTAGTGTAGGAGACTTAATGTTGATTCGGGATACTTCTTCAGATGCTTTACTGTTGCCTTTACAATTTTTGCTCCTTTCTGTATATACTGTGAACATCTGAAAGTCTTTCCTTTGTCTTTATTGCTTTTTCAGGCTGAAGAGCAGCTTTATAAAATGCTTTCAGACGAGAGAATAAAACTAGCAAGACCTAGTGGAACTGCTCCGTAAGTTCTGCTTTCTACAGTACTGCCTTAAACTGATACTGAGTTCACCATTTTATACAAACCAAAAGTTGCACAAATAAAATGCAAGGTAAGTGAATCTATTAAACTCTTGAACTCTTCCAACTTGCAGATATGCAATCTGTGGTGATCAAACATTGCAAAGGATAGCATTGACGAGGCCGTCTACCAAAGCAAGACTAGCTAATATAGATGGTGTGAACCAGGTGTGTTTTTATGAGCAAGGAAGATGTTCTTCACAGTGGTCTTCTCCAATCAGAGTTCATCAATTATTTTGATTTGTTGCCACCATAATTTTCAATGAACCATTGACAAACTCAGCAGTTCAGGCCAAGTGATTTTTCTTCTTCCTTGAACATGGTGGCCATTCAGGACAGGGAAAGAAAGGCACCACTATTTGACACAACAGCTCTTATTTTCTTTTTCTGGTTGGGGTCGGGGAGATTTGTACTATTTCTATATGCAACTGTAACCCTGATTGTAATATGTTTTCTTTGTTTCTGTCTAATCATGATAGAGCAATCTTCTCTTTGTCAATCTGACATTGAAGCTGTGTGATTTTGCAGTACCTTGTGAAAATGTATGGGGATCATTTTCTTGAATGCATAAAACGTTGGTCGCACGAACTAAAGGTCACACTGGACTGGGAAACAAGCACTCAATCTCCTGTTATAAGAAAGATAGTTTCACTATCAAAAAGTGAGAAATTAACACCAGCAAAGTTGGAAGCGTGGAAAATGTGGCAAGAAGATGGACATCCAATCCAGAGCATTGCTGTAAATACCATCGTTTCTTATATCTGAATCGTTCTTACTCATTGTAGTTCTATACCCTTCAATATGCAATCTTGTACTTTTGCAGAATTACCCTGGTAGAGCAGCTCCAATAAAAGAACAAACAGTTATCGAGTATCTTCTTGAAGCTGCGAGAGAAGGATATGTATTTGATTGGAATAGATTCAGCAAAGAGATAGGGTTGGCAAAGGAAGTGTTCACAAATATTCAGGATGCAGTTTTAAAAGTTGGCAAAGAAAAATTGAAGCCTATAAAAAGTGAATTACCAGAAAATGTGAGCTTTCTGATTGGCTTCAACGTGAATGCAGATACTCTAGAAAACTTGGAGCCTATACTTTTTACAAATTGGCTAAATATGGCACATTCTCAAAACTACAAAATATTATTGACATAATCTCCAATTTCTGCAATTTATAATATCTTTTGGTATATACAATGCAGGTTACTTATCCCCAAATCAAGACTTGTTTGCTAATGCAAGAACTGGGTGTTGATCTCATTTCATCCAGACATGATTTTAGCAGCGAAGAGGATAGGAGTTTGAAGGTTACCAATGGAATTTCTGAAGTGTCTGTTTCTCCATGTCAGACAGAAGAAAGTACTCCTTGTCCTCAATCTTTCAATAATAGCGATGATGGTTCTGTCGGAAAATTTGAGGCAGCAGTTTTGGAGGTAAATGAATGCAGAAGCACAGAACAATCTGTGGCCTCTAATGATGACCCGCTCATTTTAAGTAAACGTCGAAAAATTAATGCACCAGAAGTAGAAAAGTGTTCTGCAAAACAGGCAACAGAGAGTTCTATGTTAAGTTGGCTCAAGAACTTTGACAATGGAGTAAGCATTATCAACTTTGGTATTACAAATTTTTGACTTATTTTGCTTCCTTATTAACTAGAAAGGGTATCAGATGTTAATATCGTAATCTTCAGGTTCCTCTTTCTGATGTCGTGAAGCACTTCGATGGATCTACAGAGGAGTCAGTGACTAACCTGCTAAATTATCTTGAAGGTGAGTTTTTAATATATAAGAAGAACAACCTATATAAGCTTATGTAATAGCCGATCAGTAGAGGGCTGCTTAAACACAGAGTTGTCTTCTTTTTTCCCCTGCAATTTCTTTTAAGCTAAATATTTGTAAATGGAGGAGTTATTTTATGTGGCAGACTCCGTCAGTCGCTGAAATTGAATCTTTTTAACCCAAATTCACTGAGCAATATCCTATCAATTTCCATGCTGACAATGGATGCTATTTACTGTTGTAATTAGCTTGTTTGCATTGTTAATAGAAAACACATGCAGAGAAAATAATGTATTATATATTTATATTAAATTGAGGATTTGAGTTCAGGAAGTAAGTCAAATGGTTGAGATTACTTTCTTAGAAATCTTGACTTGGGTCATGAGGGGCGGGAATTGAGTTGGAGGTGGGTGGTTTAAAAAAAAAAAAGCTGAAATTTTTTAGTTTAGTACTACCATATGATATCATAATGTGGGAGACAACATGCTACTATAACACTTAAATAATTCATAAACATGTTAGTGTGTTTTAAAAATTGAGTGCTGCTTGTAATTCAAAAGATCAATTCATGCCAATTAATTGAACTGGATTAATCTCAACTATTCATTGTGGTGTTCAACTATTTCCAAAATGTAACATGATGGCTACCACTAGACTTGTCCAGATTTAGATTTCTTTTACAATGTTAAAATGTTATTAGTGATTTATTATTAATTAATTTAAATTATATTCTTATAACTTTATCAATTTATTATTATTAGATCTCTCTTATAATATTATATGTTCAACGTATCTCTGACTTTTTTTTTACCCTAACGTAATGAGTGGAAATCCTCTCCAAACAACAATGAGAGAGATCCAACGAGTATTAACAATTTACATCACTTTAACTATATGTCATAATGTTATAAATAATGGTTGTTCCTCACAGTAGGAGTTGTATTAAAGTTCAACCAGTAAACTAAAGAGGTTTAACATTTTAATTAGAGGTCTATTTCATGCCACAATGAGCTAGAATACACGTGAATTAAGATTTTCTCCTAGTTAGTGGTATATTTAAATAATAGAGAGGTAAAATCTTAGTTATTCATCTCATAAATAATTTTAATCATATATTCTAATATTGAAATTCTCCTCTTAATTTCCTTTCTTTCTTTTTCCTGTTGTTCCTCTTTTACTCATTTCAATATTTTAATATTGAAATTCTCCTCTTAATCTTTTCCTCTCTTTCTTTCCTCTTGTTCCTCTTTTTCGTCTTTTTCGCATTTCAGTATTTTAATATTGAAATTCTCCTATTGTCACTAAAATCTGATGCATAACGGATGACTAATTTGCAATCTTTCACTTGTGATTGTGGCTTGCCAAATATCGTAGGGTCTTTTTTTTCCTTTCTTTTCCCTGGGAAAATCCAAATCTTTATTTTTATATATATTAAAATGGTTGAGTGACCATTTTAATTTTACTTTAAAAATTATTGTGTTATTCATCTTTTTCTTTTCTTTTATTGTGTCTTTGTTTTTTATATTTTATTTATTGTTAACAATTGATCAATTTTTTTACTATTGATAAATTGACCAAAAAAAAAAATCAAAAGATAAACTAATTTTTTTTTTAATTTTTACCTTACTATAACGTGGAACCTTGCGATTTTCCTTCATTTTTTCAATGCTTTCATGCTGATAAATATGATATTCTTTAAGTTTTGAGATGTTAGGATGTCATGTGAGTGTTTCTTTTCTATTCGATATGTGTGATAAGTATTTTTTTAATTGTTATTTAATATTTGGATGGGAGTTACATAGTATTATATTGTTGCTTCTTTATTTATTTATTTATTTTTGATAAATTTGATTAAAAAAAAGATCTTGAACAGTAAATTAATTTCTTGACTTTTAATCTTTTTTATTCTAAATTTCATAAATACTTAATTAGATAAAAATATAAATTCAATACATTACTAAACTCTTTAATTCATAAATTTATTTATGTTTAATTATATAATCCTTTAAATTACACGAAACATAAAATACAAAAACATGTCATTCAGTGAGTTTGGGAGGTCAACATATTAGTTGTAATTTTAATTGGTCAAATTGATAACTGGCCTATTAGCTCAGCTGGTTAGAGCGTCGTGCTAATAACGCGAAGGTCGCAGGTTCGAGACCTGCATGGGCCAAGAATTTTTCATTCTATTTTTATAATATTCAATGGGATTTTTTTTTCTTGATGCCCAGATTTTTCCATTTTCGTAATAAAACTCAAGTGGGATTTTTTTTCCTTTTTCCCTATCGCCAAGAATAGTCGTATTCCAAATAAACTAAGTCACATTGATAGTACTTTTGTTCTCTTTTTAACTTTGCGTTTCATGCCAAAAACTCCTAATAAAACTCATAATAACATGACAATCGTGAAGGATTAAGAATTGATTTTAAGTGATTAATTGTTTCTTGCGATTCTCTGAAGATCCATCATCATTGCTTCCAGGAAAACGAGATCGGGTCTGCATGCTATTGACTTTAAAATACTGAATACTTAGGACTTGTTTGGATTAAATTTTTTTTTAAAAGTATTTCTTTTAACAACTTTTTTTTAAAAAAATGATTTTTTCAAAAGCCAATAGTTCTAGCTTATGAAAAGACTATATCTGAATTTTTCTTAAAATTTCAATTTTTTTAAAACCAAATGAAATAGTTATTGCAAAAATATATACAAAAAAAAAAATACTTTTTCTTAAAAAGAAACCACTCCAAACAAGCTCTTAAACTGCTATGAATTATGGCAGAATTTACGATGGAGATAATTAACCCCGCCCTTATATTAATGGATTTTTCTAATTTAATAATGGCTAAATCTTTTTATGCTACTTCGATGAGCAAAGTTCAAATTTTGTTAGCAAAACTTCATAATGCTTTTGTATTGGGATTTAATAAATAAGGTTTAATCCAGTTTTACCCGTGAACCTTGTATCGGGATTTAATAAATAAGGTTTAATCCAGTGTTACAGGGATGGTGCAAGGCTTTTTTTATCCGATAAAACAAGTACAGTGCCAAGGGTTTACTGCAGTATCAAATATAAAGATAGCGTTAAGGTTAGGGGTGGTGTGGAGTAGGGGTTTGCAACTCTACCCTTACCCAACCCAGTTGCCAACACTACTATGGTGCTAGTGGCTTTGTTTATGTTCAAATCTTTGAGAAAGAGAATAAACATAAGCAATGAGTGATCAAATGGGTGCACGCGGTGCTCCATATCACAACAAAAATCACTAAATTGTAATCTAACCATCCTTAGATTTTGTGCATCCGTATCCACAAACGAATCACTACATTGTAATCTAATCATTCTTCGTCCTTAGATTTTGGATAAGGACTTTTCTCTGGTACCACTAATGTAGTATGGCTCATCCTTCATCCTTAGATTTTGTACAAGGACTTCTCTCTGGTCACATTAGTTGTATGGTCCATGTGAGGAAACTAAATAGCCAAAATATGTTGAGAATCATGGTCCTTGTAAGACAACATTTAGTGGTATGGTCCATGTAAGGCAACTAAATAGCTAAGAGGTATTTTATGTGCTTATAAACACTTAGAAAAAAAATATTCTCACGTACTTTTTATTATTTCCTGCTTGTAAATACCAAATAAGCAAAGCCAAACACCCTCTAAGATATGTTAAGAATCATGGTCCATGTAAGGCAACATTAGTAATTTTGTCCACCTAAGGCAACTAAATGGCTAAGACATGTTAAAGAATCATTGAGATTTCATCTAAAAAACTAATTAATAAGAAAAAGAGTAGCCTAGAACCTCATATAATGGATTTAAAACTTATAATTTTTTTATGTGGGAGGATGTATATTACAATGCCCCCTCGCATATGACCCGTAACAAGAACAAGAACAAAAAACAATCAAATAACCAAGAACTCAAATAAGCCACCAAGAACCAAGCTAAAGATGGACGACACGAAAAACTAAGTTAAGATCCAATTTTGATACTATGTTAAGAATCACTAAGATCCCATACCAAAAATTAATTCGTTAATAGAAGGAGCGGCTCAAGACTTATATGGTAAACTTGAAACTTATTATTTTTCTATATGAGAAAAATGTATATTCCAACAAGATATCCACCGATGTAAATACAGTTCTGTAGATACAAAATAAGACATCAAACAAAAGAAGTGTCAGGAATGCTTCCCGCTCTTTCTGTTTCATGGAGAGAAGGATGTAAAAAGTTCAATGTTTGAATCAAAATCTGGCTCAGGAGTCAGCGGATAACTTCACAATATATATGCCTTGCCTCTGAAGAAAAATAGGAGGCTTGTGGTTTAAAAAGGATTGAAGTATGCAAGGATAAGCCTAAGAATATCAATCACGTTAGTGACCATTGATAATTTCCTCCGGTTCCACTTCTATGCCGTTCCGTTTCGCAGTAGAGGCAGGAGGATACAGAGATAACTTACTTTTCTTCTGCAACTCCACGAACCTCTGGATGTCAAAATTTTGCTTTTTGATGAGCTTTCTTTGCCTCGAGAGAAAGAGCCTCTTCATGAAGTCCTGGTAAGTCGGGTCTCTCGAGGTAAAGAGAAAATAAGCATAACCAATGACTATCCCGGTTGTTGTGGCGAAGAAAGCAATTGGCTCCATAACATCCCAAGAGAATTCCCAGAATGTTAGACGAAAAAAGAGCCCAACTTGTAGCACGCCAACTCCCAGACCTGTCCATAGAATGCGACGGACCTGCTTATGGGCTAATCTATCAATCTCTTCCATCTTTGCCTGAAGCTTCTTCAGCTCATCCTTCGTTGGGTCATCTTCGGGTAAAAGAGCGAGTGGTACAGCCTTTCTAACCAAATCGACCACCTGTTCAGAAACAAGATTCGATAGCTCAACTGTCAATGTTGATGAAATCTACCAGAAAACAAATGGACAAAGTTAAATGCTGCTTGATTCAATTATCATCACACTAATCCTGGCACAATGCCAACAGAAAAGCCAGTTCTTGGTATGCAGTGACTTCTCATGACATCACTTAAGATATAAAAAATCTAGCGCCATGATAGTCTCCCGTCAACTCAAATCTCAATCTGTAAATGATGCTTCCGTCAATCTGCAGCCTCTTCAGCCCATAACATGTCACTCCCCAGTGCCCGCTAATCTCTCTCATTGCAACTTGATTTTGATCTTCAATTAAACAGTGCAAGTTGAACTGAACACTATCAAAAAATGCAACGTTAAGGGTCCCTATTCCAATATATGAAATCTAATATCTAGACGTGCATTGATATTATATTCTTTCTTTTCTAGATTATGTTATGGCAAGATTTAGGTGATATTAGATGCAATGCATGACATATGTTATTATATAGGCTTCTTGCTATAAATATCCCATAGGGAACTGGAGCAATCTATTAAACAAATAGAAGGCTCATCATTTCTTATTTTGCTCTTTACTCCCATTCAAATTTCAGCACTAGAAAATCTCTAATTGCATTGATCTTCCAATTTATCTGACCATTAATTTGAACATAAACCCAAAAGGCCACCTTGAAGTATATTCCAATGACTCGACCTGGTGGTTCTTTGGTCTCCGCTTTTTGGGGCGGGAGAGCTTGGTGACTGGTTATCAGTATTCTCACCATCAGGTATCAATATACAAAAGTTCTAGTTTCTTATCTTACTGCTACATGTCCTTCAGGATATAACCATAGAAAAGGCCCCATAAAACAAGTTAAAACAGTAGATTAAACCAACAACAATCTGAAGTTGGACCTTCCACAGTCCTCAGACTAAAGGAACTCAACCACAAGTGTCGGGTGGTGAATGCTCAAGTTCAATTTATACAAATTGGTATTCATTAGGAGCAGCAAAAACACAACAGTAAACAAACATTCGACACATAAGAAGGTCCAGAAGAACAACAGTTTTTCTTTCCAGGAGTACGTATCACCATTGAGATTCAGAAACTCGTGAATGAAGAAAAAGGAAACATATTGATAGATACTAAGCAAGCTTGCTGATCTAGTTAAGACTTCAGAATGCCGAAGTACTTGTATATCGACAACCAGTTGCAGCCTACTTCCACTACTATTCAATCATCCTAACCCAAGTACCCTTCTGTCTTTTCAATTTTTGGTTGAAATACACGCATTACAAATATGATAGAACAAGGCATCAGCATAAGTTGTGACCTACAACCTATTAAATACACAATTCATAAAGAAATAAATTCTTCTTTCCCAGCCCCCTACCAACCAAAGAAAGAAAAAGATCATTTAAAAGAGAAAGTCAAAAAATTAAACCAAAATGGAGAGAGAGAGAGAGAGCAATCCATTCATTCCACCAACCCATTGATCTTAAAGATACATCTCTATCAAAAAGGCAATGCCGATTCTGATTTTCCTCCCTCACTTTCAATTCAACTGGTCCATAAAACATATGAAAGTCATGCCTATCAAACCTCATCAAAGGCAATGGTCATCCTAGCAGCAATAACACGCATACGAAAAGCAAACACCCACCCATTAGTTCACATACAATTTTCCGTAAGTTTCAGTAAGCCATAAGCCACCAATTCACAACCACATATTCCCAATAGTCAAAAGGCCACCAATATCCCAAACTCAGTCAAAACATTGTATCAACCCTCCTGCCACCGAACCTATTGTCCCCATGGGCCAAACTAAACCTTATCTCACCATGCGGCTCAACCGTATTTATCTAAGGTCGGACCCATTGGACTACCCGAGCTAATGAAGTCAAACACATTTACTAAACAGTTAACACAATAAACAACTTTACACCTGTAATATTCAAAACTATCAAAAAAATTTTAGTATTTCTTTTACCCATCTTTATTCTCTAGTCACATCACATTAGTCTCTCCTGGACCATTCTCTACTCTCTCTCTCTCTCTGTCTCTCTCCTGAACAACTAAAAACGTTTGGTCCCTGTAGAGAGAAAAAGAGTTAACTGCCCCTTTTTTTAAAAAAAAAAAATACAAAATACTATATTTTTTAAAATAACGAGTAAAATGCCCCTTTTGAAAACTCGAAGATTAAATTTTTAATAATTTTCGAGTTTTGGAAACTCGAAGATCTCTTCTATTTTTTGCATCTTCAAGACTTGAAGATCTACTTTTCAAATGACAAAAGTTCCAATCTTTTTAATTTTGAAAATTCGAAGTTGTATTTTGTGACATTTTTTATTTACTCATTTAAAAAACATGACATGTTACTTTTTTTAAAAAAAAAGAAAAATAAGACATTTAACTCATTTTCTCCATTTCAGAAAAATTGTTCACAAATTTACACCTCAAAGTAAAAAGGACAAAAAAAAAAGGAAAAAGAAAAAGGGGCCTAACTTTATCAGGGTGAAGATAAACTTTATCTCTGAAAAGCAAAACGACGCCGGCTTCATCGAGAATCCTGGCGAAGGCCGCCGCCTCGCCGGCGGACTTCGCCACCCCGATGCTCATACACGCCTCCACGAGCTCCCCGTACCCAATCACCTCCCTGTTCTCCATCCCCAGCCTCTTCTTCAAGTCCTCCACGTTCACCAGCCTCATCACCTTCTTCGCCTCCGCGGACGACAACCCATTCTTCTCGCCTCCGTCACCCGCGCCGCCGGTTGTTGCACCACTCGTGTTGGAGCTACTGCTGCAGTAAGACGAGGTAACCAGCAGCGGCATTAACAAGGACGACTTGGCGGCGGCGGCGGCGGCGGCGGCGACGGTGGTGGTGCTGCCACTCTTGCAAATGGATGACGTCAGCATCTGTTTGAGCAAGTTACAAGATGCTTTTCTCCACATGGCGGTTAATGGGTCACCAAAAACTTCAAAATTTTTCAATGTTCATATATAAAACTACACACACACACACACATATATACATATAGGTATGGGTTATATTGTGTTGTGTGTAAAGTATGGGTAGATTATGTCGTGAGACACGGCGGCGGCGGCGGTGGTGGTGGTTGTCGTTTAAAAGAAGAACAAGGCGAGTGGGGGAAAAGGAGGATTTTACTAATAAAACCAAAGTTTTCTTGTACAAGAAAAAACTGTCCGATTTTGACGTTACTAAACGGACTTGAAAATTTTTTTTATATTTTTTTAGATTAAAAAATAATTTTAGAAGAATATAAAGCACAAATTCAATTTTTAAAAAAAAATTCGGAATAGCAACATTTGACATTGATAGAAAAGACGTCTTGTCTTTTGGATAATACTTACATATCGTGACTAGCCGACTCGATCTTCCAAGTAGTATTAAAGCGATACAGTTAGTGCCTACTTTTATTTAATTATAATACTGAAAAACATTTTATTTAATTATTTATTTATAACGTGATACAATAAATTAATTCAAAATATGCTTTTGTGGGTCAATTTTGTCTCCCGTAACAGAGTTTCTTTGAATTTAGTTTTACGTGTTATTTAGCGGACTTGGAATAATGAGTATATTTTGACTAAACAAGTTTTTCTAGTGAAAAAGAAAAAGAAATCTCTTTTTTCTTTTTTTTGAATGAAAAAGAAATCTTTTAAGAATAGCAGTAATGCATGTGCACTAAAGCAAAATTCTTAAGTTGTATGGTGGAGAAGTTATTGTAAATATGAAGATTTATATAGATTCTTAATTAACGGATATATAAGCATATCTTTAATGGCTTAGCGACTGAGAAAGCAATAGACGCTCTAGCAATAAAGGAATAAAGCTACAAGCTTAAAAGCAAAAGAAAAAACATGAATCTGGAAAAGCACATCGCCATGAAACTTAATAAATTGCGTGATACAAGTTTTATACTCAAAGTGGAAACTCTATTTATATCTTTTTCACTTTTCCATTAATAGTTTATATGGAAGTAAAGGCAGATTCATTATAATGCTAGTGACACTTATAAGGGTAATGGTTTGTTTAATTTCTTATCTTTGATTTTTTTTTTTTGATCATTAAGTTTTTTATCTTTAAAATGCGACAATTCAGCCATTTATCTTTCAATCAGTAACACCGTTAATTCTTACTTGAGAAAATGTCAAAAAAAATAAATGTTTTTCAGTCTTTTATCTTTAAGTTCATAACGTTGTTAGACCATTAAGCAGAAACGTTTCTAGGACATGAGGGATCACGTACACGTAACGTGACTTTCTCAAATTTTAGACGAATTTTGGATGGAGGTTTAACGACATGACCAAAATGATATTAAAGGAATTATTAATTATGCCCAGTTTTAAAAGTCAAACACTTGAATATAAAAAAAAATGATAAAATAAGAGGGCTATAAGCGTCATTACTCTTTTTATCTCAGAAATTTCAAACATTAAACAACTCTAAATTCTTGTGCCTCTTGCCTCTTCCTTCCTTCGTATGGTTTATTCTTGTTAAAATAAAATAATTAAGTTGGCAGTTATTCGAAATAAAGATGGCCATGTGTTATTAAAGTGAAAACAACATAAAATAATCCACAGAAATGTCTGATATAAATTAAAAAAAAAAATCCAAAGAAATGCATCAGTCATAGTGGCATGGCTTTAAAAGGTCTCTTTAAATTATCAGAATGTTATGCTTGAGCAGATGCATGAAACGCAAATGTCAACTTTATACAGGAGAGTTCTTTTCTTTTTCTTTTTTTCAACAAAGAAAATTTAGTTAAGAAAATTTTATTACCAAATTAACTGATAAAACTCAATAACTAACTGACAAATCTTGAGACATCTTGAGAGTTTTTAATGGTTAAGACATGTTCATGTTTATAACTGGCCTTAATTAAAATGTAAAATACTCGAACCTACAACATTATAAAGAACGGAAGATATAACTTTTTTTTCCGGCGAAGAATATTTAGTTGGCAAAATTCGATTACCAAATCAAAGATTAAAAAAAAAAAAACTCGACCATTAACTAACAAACTTTGAGTGATTTGGAGATTCTTTAATGGTTGGATACGTTCATGTTCAAGGCTGGTCTTAAAACGCATGATACTCAAAATTAAAGCATTGTAAAGAGTGGAGGACACAACTCCATTATGAGAAGCAATTCATGCCCGCAAGTCAGAACGTCTTCCTTTTTAATTCCTTTTCTTTTTCTTTCTTTCCTTTTTTTTTTACTTTTTTTGATGAATGGAAGTTTATCTTAAACAGTATGATATTAAATTTACCTTAAAATTATAAATTCTATGGTATAATAGATGTTATCATGTACATTTCAAGTCAATTAGGGACTATATAATATTTACGATAAGTGACATAAATTCAAGATTAATTTGTTTGGCGTAAAATTTCTTTTTTTTAAAAAAATATTTATCCATATATAAGAGGTCTTTTTTAATGCCTCATTTTTTCCATTTATGTTAAGATAAAGTTTAAATATATCATATAAAACTTTATTACTGGGAAATTTTCAATACTAATCACATTTCTTATCAAAAAATCTGTAATAGTTGAATATATCAATTAAATTAGGAAAGCAAAATCAAGAAATGATCTAATATGGAAAAAACAACAAAAGATGAAAAATATATTTACTATTAGTGAACCGGTGCATTGCACGGGACGTTGGGAGCATACACAGTTTGGTGCTCGTTTGTTCTGTAAATATTAGAATGAGCGCCGCGAGTATACACAATTTAGGCCTCATTTGAATTGATTTTTTTTTTTCAAAAGTAATTTTTTTAACAATTTTTGATAAAAGTGTTTTTTTTTATAAGCTAAAGTTTTGGCTCAAGCTCAAATGTAACTTTTTTTTAACAATTTTCGATGAAAATATTTTTTTTGAGAAACTAAAATTCTGGCTTTAAAAAAAATTGCATTAGACTTTTTTTTTCTTTCAAAATTTTAATTTTTTTATAAGTCAAACTAAATTATTATTTTAAAAATAATGTATTTTACTTTAGGCATCTAAAGAAAAAATCGATCTAAATAGGCCCTCAGTAACACAAAAAGGGTAAAAAAAGTAAATAATTACCCATGCTTAGTAAACACTTACTGCACCACACGGCCCAATTACATTTATTTAGCATGTTTATATATACGTTAATCTAGAAGTTGGTAGAAACTCGTCAACAGAACTCAGAAAAATCACAGCCGTTGGAGTTTGGACAGAAAAAAAGTGGATGGACTATGGAGCAACACATGGCCGAAGGAAACAAAATAAAAAGGGATGGCAAACGATGACAGTTGTTCGATGACTGAAAGTGAACGTCAAGAATGAAGCCACGTGGGGAACCAAAAGGGTACTGTTGTAGGTGGGAAAACGTAGTCCGTATTGGACATTGAATTAGTATAATGTAGTAGATAGTGGATATATTGGAGTTTGTCTTATTTTGAAAAAAAAAAGGAAAAAAACATTGATAAAATTAGGATGTACGGCATATATATGTGTTTGCCGGCCGGGGGGGGGGGGGGGGAAGGGATGCAACACTTGATTAGGAAGAAAGAGATTTGAAAAAGTTTTTTAGGATAAATTATTAGAGTCTCTCTATGATCCATTAAAAGAGCATTAGATTTTTTTTTGATTTAAAAAGTCTTTCATAATTCTTTGATGGTCCATTAAAAATGCCATTAAAAAATTTGTTATCTTTAACTATAATTGCATTACATGGGCTCGAATTGCAACTTGTGTGATTTTTTCTATCCATGTTAATTTTTGTTGATTCAAAATTATACATAAAAATTTTTGTTGGAAAGGGAAGGGTAGTTTTGAACTGCCAAAAATTAATCTGACAAAAAATTCCAGCGACGAGTAATTTGTGTGCGTCCATTACAATTATAGTTAAAGATAACAAATTTTGTTAACAGTAGGGCAGTCCGATAGACTTTTAATGTACTATAGAGAGAATATAAAGGATTTTTTAAATTGGAGGTCTGATACAGTTTTAATTTGATTACAAAGGAGTCCATCACACTCATCCACTTTTTTTATTTTGGATGAAAAAGATTTTGCATGTGGTACCATATGACAATGTAATATATTGTATTTCGTGTCATATGAAAAAACTTAGTACAATTAACTTATGAAAGGAAAGACTCATGGTTACAATGTTACTCCTTTAGACTATAACTACTATAATACCCGCACAATACACGGAATGATAATAAAATTTAGATAACATTCTTTTATAATAAATAAGCTATTCTCCTTTTAGAGGTTGGTATACATGTTTTTCTAATATATATGTCGAATATATCAAAAATCATATATAAAAAGAGTATATAAGTTGCAAGCAAACACTTTATTTATTTTAAGAAAAAAATTGGTCAAATATTTAATTAAAAAAATGGCAGGTAGAATTTTTTTATGAGTATATAACGGCAAAAACAAAATTCTTTATTTTTTTTCTTAAGAAAAGATTACTAGTAAAACTATGGAGAAAAGAAGGGTGGCATCAAATGACCCAGGTGTCAACGCTTGATGCTTTAGCAATTTAAGCGGGAGTGTTGTTGTTTTAATGGTAATAATTTTAGTTATATATAGATACAAGTACACGGAAACTCATGTTATAGTGAATTATTTATATTTTTGTGACGCACATAGACCCAAAACATGTGTGTATATATACACGTGTAATTCACATAATTACCATGCAAAGTAAGAAATACAAAAATACTAATTCTTTTTAAGTGTTTAGTGTTTAATAAAGCTGTAAAAAATATGTCAATTACAAAATTTATTATGTGATAGAATAAATTCTCTTCTTTTTGTTTTTGTTTGAACATGTATTCTTCCTATAAAGTTAAGCTTGTTTGTGTATAAAAATTTTGTTCACTTTATACTCGGTTGATATATTTTTTTCTGTTCTTGACCCGAAAAAAAAAAAAAAGAAGAAGAAGAGGAGGAGGAACAATTGATGTAAACATCAGCATGACTATATATAAAATTATTAAAGATGGCTCTTAAAAAGTGAACGAATAAGTGATATTGTCATTATTATATAATAAGCAAGCATTAATTTGTGTGTTTTGTGGATTTCTCTTCCTGTTTTGACCTTTGGTAATATGGGGATTGAGGAGATCATTGCATTATCTTCCCCATTTTTTTGATTTCTTTGTACATGATTTGCATATAATACAAATTCTTACTTTCCTCGCAAAAAAACAAGCATTAATTTGATTTTGATTTGCAAAAAACGACGTGATATACATATATATATGTGTATGTGTGTGTGTGTAGCAAATTCAGTGGAGCAAAGTGAGCCACGGTTTTTCTTGTTTGTGGAGATATTAATAGTGCTCGTTATTGGACCACAGCATTGGTTGCAGTTGCCTCTGCTATTAGTGTTGTAGACCTCCATACCCATAACCTCCCCCCTTACCATTTAAGGAATAGTCCGAGAATTACAAGTTTAGAGTTTGAGTCATCGTTAGAATATATGAGAAATTATTAATAAT
Source organism: Cordia subcordata (assembly GCA_028554755.1). Lineage (NCBI taxonomy): Eukaryota > Viridiplantae > Streptophyta > Magnoliopsida > Boraginales > Cordiaceae > Cordia > Cordia subcordata. The sequence goes on from JAPTOF010000007.1 coordinate 18,952,329, forward strand.
TTCTTACTTCAAAAAAGTAAAAGATCGTCCAAAGTGCCATACATATTCGTACAAATGTATGCATCTATCAGAGTCAAACTTTATAAACGATTAACCTAACTCGATAAGTTCTAATAATACTTGTCGTCTCACATGTGTATGACATAGCACAAACCGATCATTTTAACACTTCGTCATCGTCATCATCATCATCATCTCTCATCTCTTGACCAGAGGAGCATAGTTCATTTATAAACCCCTCAATTGAGATTTATAAGTCTCGAGTTCTAGAGTCTATTTAGCCCAGTTTTTGAAGACTCAAAAGTGCTTTTTATGAGCTTAAAAGTAAAAATTGAACTGTTTGGCCCATTTTTAAAGGAGCTTTTAAATAAAAGCTGAAGCTGAAAAAAATTGAAAAATCAAAAGCTCCAAATTACAGTTTTTCAGAAAAGACTTTTGAAAAATTATTTTTATGTCATCTCAAAATTTGTTTTTCTTCATTTTTTCTCAAAAATACTATTTTGTATTTTTTAAAGTCCTATATTACCCTCAAAACAACTGAAAGCTTAACTTTTAAAATACCAGACCAAATAATCAACTGCTTTTATTCAACAGTATTTCTATCCAAAGTTCTACTGCTAAAAGTTCTATAACTCAACAGCTGAATAACTAGGCTAAACTAAGCTCTAATTATTAATGAAAGTATAGGAAGATCTACCATTAAAAATGCTTCCTTCCAGCTTACAAATTGAGATTTACAAGTCCTGAGTTCTAATTATTAACATGTCGCAGTCAAATTTGATGTCAGAAGCCATACATGATCCAACTGCAACTTTGCAATAAAATCTTGTGGGCTCCTTATCTCCTCTTCGAGCATTATGGGAAGGGGGTGAGATCCTTTAGTTATGAATTATTAATGAATTACAACGGAACCACGTCAACAACTTACAAGTGTTAAATGCGTATTTTAACAGATAATATTATAATATCTGTTCTTAGAGTGTTACATCCAGGACAACCAAGCTCCTTTCTAGAGGTTGAAAATTGCTAGATGTCTTAAGGGTCTATTTTAAATTGAATTTTTTTTATAAAAAAATACTTTTTTTCTTTAAAAAATCTCAAATACAAATCTTTTCATAAGCAAAAAGATTAACTTTTAAAAAAACACTTTTCAAAAGTGAGAAAAAAAAGGGGAAGAAGGGCCAATCCAAACGAGACCTAAATGGCGTGCAAGTCCGCCCGCAAGAGCTATCCGCATCTTGAAGCAAGGGAAGGGGGCATGGAAAATGCAGCAGCAGGGCACAAGTGACTAGTTTGTCATCAACTCCTATGATAAAAGCATGGAATTCCTAATTCAAATGAACAATAATGATAAGTCTTAAATAAGTTTTTAATTTATATTTAATTGTGCTTAATTCTCGAATTAGATGCTCCTTAATTGGTGTTTTTTATGCATTTTTACATGTTTACGCTTAGAAAAAGGAGTTGATACATTATATATGGATTTAAAGGCTTTTTGAACGTGTTTGTAGCTAATAAAATTGATTATACCACCTTGAAAAATACTATGTAATTTCTATGCAGGATTGACCAAGCTTTAACACATATTTTTGCATCACTTATGGAAAGGATTTGCATTGAAGACTTACCATATTTTGAAAAGGAAGGAGATTAATTCTAAAAAACTTTTATTAAGAATTTTTACTTTTTTTATTTTCCAAAGCTTTAAAGAGTTTTCTTATTCGATAAGGACTCCATTTATGAATTTCTCTTATATATTTTTTTACATACGATTCGTAGGGGAATTTAGACTTTATTCATAATTCTCTAGCAAGATATTTCCATCTTCTTTGGCGCCACTCTCATGACGAAGTTCTAAATTTTTTTCTAGCCAAGGGTTAATCAAGATTTCACTTCTTCAATTTCGTGACATCTAATTGTTTTATTCATTTCATGCTATTTTGATATTTGCGTATTTACTATTTTAAGAATTAATATTGTTCTGTAATTTTTAATTTTGCACGCGGTTATTCAATTGCATGATAATAGGTAGCCAATTAGATTAATTTAATTAATCTAAGAATAGCGATAACCAGGTTTTCTGTGTAATTACGCAATTTAAATGAGCGATAACCGCGAGAGTGCCGACTTTTAGAATCAAGTTTTTCTAAATTTTATTGTTGTCATTAGATAGACTTTGCGGATATCTCTGGGGGTTAGAACGTCTAATAGGTAAGGTGATAGCTGGGAGAAATAGTAGAAGATTTAAACCGTTATCAACATTGTAAAGAGAGATGAAATTGTTAGGCCGAGCTAATAACCATAACTGATTTATCAAAATAGTTGGAAATATCTTTGCATCTAAGATTGGATTTGTCGATCAAAATTGCAATTATACCTTAGGCTAGATTTAATTCTCATTGATTTCCTGTTTTTTCAGTTTTACGTAAACTTAGAATTACATGCTTTAGTCATTTTATTTTTATTTATGTTTTTTTTTAATTTCTATCCAGCTGCATGCCCACACTCAACGGACCAGTGTACTAGACAGTTTTATTTATTTTACTTTTTCGTACTAAAAACCCCCCCCCCTCCTTTAATCGTACTTATTTGATTAATCTACTTCAAGTAATTAACAAATCATATTCTCCCAATTCTCGCAGATTCGATCCTTTTCTCGCCACGTACTCAATTTAAATTTGCGAGGTAAGAATTGAAAATTTATTTTTGATAGTTTCAACACCCATCAAATTACCAGTGCAACAACTGTTTATACAAATATTCAAATCATTAAAGATGAGAAGAACTGTGCTAAATGTACACTTAAGTGAGATGAAATTCACAAGCTATGTTGCTTCAAGTATAACTAGTCGCCGTGAACAAGAATCCACCTGGCTGCTAGCTTTGTTTGGCCTTCTTCAAGGTCTTGATCAAGCCTTTGGCAATTTTCCAGAACCAGAATGCGTTCATCATTGCCAACACCGGAGGAACTGTTAACAAGCTATAGAATCCCAAGGGGAAAATTTGCTTGACCTGGAAAATATTAAAACAAACAAATTAAAGACAATACAGTAAAAACACAAAGGCTTAAGGGGGGAAAAGGGAACAAAAAATAGAAGAGAAAACACCAGAATAAGCATCAACTTCGGCAAGGAAATGAAATTTGAAAGCATATTTAGTTGAGACAGTTCGTCTACATCCACTAACCTGATCAAAATGGGAAAAAATGTGGTAGAAGAAGTAGACAAACAGAACGACCCTTGCAACCTGATCACGTCAAAAATAACTTTGTTACAAACTTGAAACTTGAGACCAGAAAAAGAAAATGGATATGTATTGGAAACTGAAAAGAACAATACGTGAAAAAGATACTTTGCTTGTGTTTGAAGTTCAAATCATGCACTGCTCTATCAGGGTTATGCATCCATGAGACTACTTGAAGAAGTTGAAAACCAGGAAATTCTTCTCCTTTACTTACATGCCTCATAGACAATTAGAACTAACATAAATCAACTTTAAACCAGTCCAAGTCTACTTTTTACAGATACTCAGCCGTTGGGCACAAAATCACTATCACTGAGATCAACGCTCTCTGTACTTTCAAAACTGAGGGAAAAGGTAACTCATTCACTGAAGATGGAATAGAATTTTACAATTACAGAATTTGCCTCCATTAGAATCAGAGACATCCCAAAACCCAGTCAACTGGTGAACAAGTATTTAGTTCCTTTAAAGACCAGTATTCATTATGCACAGATGGAGGTTAATAATTATAAAGACTTGATTGACATACCAACCACCCGAAAAACAGAGCCAAACCATTGTACACATATAATTTGGAATTCTTCTGACCAGCAATATCCAAGTACCTGCACACAAACTCGATTAAAAATTGGGGAATGCCTAGGGAATAGGATTGTAGTAATGAGTTTGTGTTACTCACCATCTTAGATTGACAAAGGGAGTTGTGGCCTCAGAAAAGAGAACCATCAATATGTAAAACTGTCCTTGACCACTTAAGAGGGACTGAATTATAGAAACCAGGGAGAGTCCATGGTGTAAGACCTAACAGATTAAGTAACATAAGTAAGTTCATAGCACGTATATTAGTTTCAAACAGTTCACTTCTCAAACGATTGAACTGAATACAGTGTATAAAACCAATGCTTGCACTTGTTTATTTGAAACAAATGTAGATCCCCGAGGGGTCATTCCTTTTTCCCCCTTTTTGGAGCATTAACTAAAGCAGCAAAATCAGAAAAGAATAGAGAATATGAAGCTCGTCAAATAGTCAAATCCAAACACATACTTATCCAATTCAGTGGAAACTATTTTCAGAAACCTAATGTGTTCCTTATACTTACATACTCCATACCACCCAAAGCTGGAAAGTGATAGAAAATCATTGCCAAGTCAGCCAGAAAGTAACCAACTGACACCTGTTCAACAAAAGGATCAAATAATCACATGCCTCAACAACCATCAAGTACAATTGAAGCAAATGACATGAATACTACCAAAGAGACATGAATATTTTTTCGTAATTTTATCAATTCCCATGCAGTGGATGCTGCTATTTGTTAATCTTGGAGTAATGTGGTAAAAGAATATATAGCTATGTTTTATATTCCCAAGTAGATAATGTATCCAAAAAGATGTCCAACCTCCCTTAAAATTTCTATATTCAGTATATGAATAAACCACCCAGCAAGTAGGGGTTGCAATATGTTTGCTACACATAAACGAGAATGCATAAACTTACCCCCAATACGGTGTCCGATAAAGTTGATGTTCTGTCAACAATCAACTCACTTTGGGAACCATTATCAAAAAGACCTGAAGCAAGCAGTAGATAGAGGGAAGCAGATGCCACAACAATTGCATGGAAAGTGGAGAATCCCCTGCATAAATAATGAACCTGACATTGCATTTAGACTGAAGAAAATCATGTGATTCATTAGCAACTATTATTAAATGAAGCTGCAAGACTTTGTACTAGAGGCAAAAGATTACCGGTTGTTCCATTCAATTCTCTGAGCATTGTTAAGCTTAGCATATCCCTTGAAGAACAAAGGGCTAAACACACCTGTTAATTCATAAACCTTCAACAAGAACATTGGAGCTCTTTAAAATGTATCGAAAATGAAACACGACTTATAGCCCAAAAATATGGTAAGACGATCTCTTTCCCATTACAAGGAAAAGAATATAATGAACCCGAAATGCTAGCACAAGTCTAGCACAACAACTTTCATCTAGACTTTAATACAGAAAGAGGCTGTGACAACCATAAAGATATGGAATGGTAAACAGAGGCTTAACCAGTTTCCCTATGTTGAAAAATGTTAGACATAAGTTCCCATCAAAATGTTATTTCATTTTTCCCTTTCTTGAAAATTCAGACATCTGCTCAAAATTAGTTATTGACCTCAAATAAAGATACAATTATCTATTGAACATCAATCAACAACTGAACATCAAACTTCCTTCTCAAAGCCCTTCCCCCAACCAAAAAAGGAAGGAAAATGTGAGAAGCCAAAAACACTCCCAATATCACTGAAGAATTCTAGTCATAACTTTTCTCATACATAGCAAATGTTGTCATTCTCACAAAGTAGCAAATAATCTGATGCATATATTCAGTGCACTTGCTATCACTGATATAAATCTCTAGTGCACTTGCTATTGCTGATATAAATCTCTGCTTCAACGAATCAAACATTTTGCACTGATCTTTCTAATCTGCATCAGCAATTTTGTGCTCTTAGATACCCAGGACGGGATTAATTTCCCTAAGAATTATGAAAGAGTCTCTCACATCATTCACAGTTATCAAACTACAGAATCTCCAATTATAAAATGGCCCCAAAAAATTGTTTGCTAAAACTAGCTACCAACCTGTGCAAGGCCTTTTCATTATTCAATTCCCGAGCGAACTTTTTAATCTATAAAATTGAGTAGTTTGTACCACCGTAGAAAACATATCAAATTCATGCAGCTCAAAAGATGGAAATCTGAAAGAACAGTGATAAGTTAACTTACAGAGCACAACTAGAAACAAAGGGAATCTCACCAAGGAGGGCAAGAGAAGCCTAACATAACTATTTCAACATCATCTTTCTCTATGCACCTAGCACTAAAAGCTAAACGCATTGGTTTAACACATAATACAAAAGTGATTTATAAGTTAATTTAGGATTAACTAATAATTCATTTTAATTATGTTGCACCATAATTATGATACCAAGTTACTTATTTCCTAAAGTTATGATAATAATATATCAGGATTCTGAGCGCGAGTCACAATATCTTCGCTTCTTGTTTAAGTATATAAAACTCACATAGTACTGACTAGCCATGTAAATAAAGCACTGCAATATATGCAAATCTCAGCACCCACAAGGCAAAAAGGGTGGTCCAAAACCTCACAAAATACCCAGGAAATAACTACTACTTCTTAATTTACCCCAAAAGTGAACATTTCAATACAAGAATACTTAAAATTTCGCATATAATGCCTGCAAACATGAAAACCCACCAATGCAACTCACAAAATACCAAGCAAAGAACTACTTATTCTTAGTGCTCCCCAAAAGTGAACATTTTATTACAAGAATACTTACAATGTTGCACATAATGATGCCAGCAAAAATGGATACCAACCAATGCAACTCTTTGCTTGGAGTTGCATGACCAGCTATGTTAATCATCAAACCAAGTGGTAATTGCACACCCAACATTTTTGCTCTGTTGGGTTGTTTTTGTTATAATCCTCAAAAACCAACTCTATACGAAACCACCAAAACACAGCAAACAATCAAAAAGTCAACAGTCAACACACAGTATTATCAATATTAACAAAATTTAAGCATTAAGCACATATTTTTCTCCATAAAACTTTTGTGGGTATGTGTAACTTTAGGCAAAAAAACAACTTTTTGATGCTACAAGAAGATGAAACACTTATTACAGTGACCCTTTGAATTCTAAAGCCTAAAAACACAAAATTCAATTAAACCCATGTTTTCTTTTCGAAAAATTTGCGTGGGGAAGATGTATGTATAATTTACTTCAAAACAAGAGCTTTGATATGCTGCAAGAAGACGAAACACTTACATGGGTGAGCTTGGAATTTAGAGCTTTGAACGCAAAAATGATTAGGCCAAGTGTCAAGAACAAAGATGACTGTATAGCAAAAAGCTATCTTAAAAAATTGTTTTTTAATCTTCAGATAGATTTAAAACAAAAAAAAAAAAAAAGAGAGAGAAACTTTAGTGCACGACGAGGGGCGTTGTATTAATGCGAAAATGCAAAAGTCAAACCAATATTTAGTAATTGGAATTTTCTAGAATGTTAAACATGGGAGAGATAAGATATTTCTTTTTCTTTTAATACCATATATTTTTGTCTTTTATATTTCTGTTTGTATTTTATATTCACAAGGGAATGCAAGATTGTTCTTCACTAAAACACACAACTTAACAGGTTAGAGCCTTGAACAGTTAAAAGAATAGATGTTATAGCCCAATGTGCCGTTTAATATGATGAAATGGATTGTAAAAGAATAATCATTTAAAATAAAATTTAAAGATAGAATGGTCAGAATACTTATTCCTTTTTCTTTGTTTGGTTAAACTACGTACAAAAAAAAAGGCCAAAATAGAATGGCTATTTCCTTTCATATACTTGGTAAAATCATTTTAATAAGTCATAATGGAATGAAAATATATTTAATTAAGTAAAATACCCTTATGTTTTAATTTGACATAAATTTAAGTTATGCACGATAATAATTTTTTTTGTGAAACTTAAAAAGTATGATATGTCTAATATTATGTCATAAATTTATAAATATTATAAACACAAATGGTCACTGTCTAGTTAATCAATATCAATATATAGTTGAACAATTCAAAAAAAGTAGCTAAATAAAACATAATATCTTCTAGTTAGAGATAGTAAAAACTGAAACAGATACATGTATTTTTAATTTCTTAATTTTTTTGGAATTTTGTATTTTGAAATTTTTTAAATTTTAATTTTAAGTTTCTATTTTTTAACTTTTTTAAATCTTTAATTTTTTATTTTTAAATTTTTAATAAACAATTGAGCATTTGTGACAGGCAAATGAAAGATAAATTATTTTTGTGATCTTTATTTTTATTTTTATTGATTCAACCGCTAGTTGGAATACTCGTTCATTTGTTGAGATAAAGACCATTCCACATGAATGGGTTTTCAAACACTCATTAGTGCTCCAAACTTAAGAAAAGAAATCAAAAGTTGAAATGACTATTCATTTCTAGACCATTCTAATATACCAAACACATCCTTTTTGTGTTTATAAGTAAATAATGTCTATGATTTAGGCTAACCTGATATTTGTATTTTTCGGGTTTGGAATGTCGCCTGAGTCAAAGAAGCCCCAATTCTTTTCTATAACTTTTTAAGAAAGTGCATTTTGTAAGGTTTAGATTTCTAACTTCTAATAAAAGCTAAAATTGATTTCTAAAATCTCGTTTAAATAATTATTACAAAAAAATATATATGTTTTTTCTGAAAAGTTTGTTTCTATGAAAAAGCCAATCAAAAGACACCCATGTTGCTTATAAATACTTAAAGAAATAAAGAAGTGTTTTTTTCTTTTTAATTTGCTTATATACACCTTGTTAATATACATAAATACAAATAATCTAGTTAAAAAGGGTTAATTTTATTTTTTAAATTAAAAATACTTTGAAAAAGATACTCACCTCTTAAGCAATATGGACGAATGGAAGTTGTAGCCCACCGTTGCTCCCTGTGAGCTTTTTCCTGACTTTATGCTAATTTTCTTTGTTTTGGAAAAAGCAAAAAAACAAGAATTAATTTACAGATAATACTTTTCTTTTAACAATCCCCCAACGGCCCTCCATGGAATTTAAAACTAGGACTTTACAGATAACTTCAATTACCTGAATTATTTCTAATCTCTACACATAACACTTCGATTCTAAAGTTTGGATAAATTAAATTTAGTGACATATTATAATAGTATTTAGTATCTTTTTAATCAAAGAAAGTTTAAACAAAGTTGAGAGAGGCAAGAATCGGATCCCTTTACCTGTTTGTACGCTTGGGGAAAGGGACAGACAGCAGAAGCCAGACAAGAAAATGTATGTATGTATATATATATATATATATATATATATATTTTTTTTTTTTTTTTAAATCAAAGGAAAATGTATGTTTTGAATAACAGTAGAAATTTGACAAAAAAAAAAATAATAACAATATAAGCATGTGGGACCCAGTTCTAAGATATGCTATGATTTTCTGTGAATGGGGCTTTGGCAGAGTGTTGCAGACACGTGTGGTACGGTGGACATGGAGACAATATGGCAGTGACGTCCCAAATTGGTTACAATATTTAATAAAAGCATGGAATAGGAAAAATATATCCTTTCGTAAGGTAATAAAATTATGAGTAAAATATGTCTCCTGTGGATGTCTTAGTGATCGAAATTAGAGTTAGGTATAGTTTATAATTTGGATTTGAATCTAGTTTCTTATCTTAAATTGAATACCCTCGATTGAATTAGTGTACAGTATATAAGACATGCTATACACTCGAGATTTGTCGGTTGATTGTTGAGTGTATCGATAGTCAGGTTTCGCTGACTGAATTTCTCTTCTCACAAAAAAAAAAAAAAATGGGTAGAATATGAAAGAACTAATTGTTAATTTAACAATGTTTAAATTAGAGTATAATTTTGTGTGATGTCCGAGAGAAAAAGTATCTTTAATGTCTTTATTTTATTATTAATAATCAATTATATATATTTTATAATTTACGCAAATATAAAATAAAAGTATATTTTGTTAAACTTGATATTTAGTATATTTTCAATATTAATCATATTTTTTAGCGAGAGGTCTAGAATAATTGAACATGACATTTTAATTAGAAAAATAAATTGAAAGTATGCACGAACATCAATAAAAAAAAAGCATGGATATGTAGCATTGACAGAAAGGTAGATTGGTAATAAATTCATTAAATTATAAAATTATTTTGAAGAAGGAAATTTTTTTAAGCAAAAAAAAAATTACATTACATGATGACAAGTGGTATTGATATATATGTGTCGTGTGTGTGTGAGTAAAATATAAAAGAACTAATTGATAATTTGGTAATGATAAAATTATAGTATAATTTGTGAGATGTCCGAGAGAAAAATTATCTTTGATATCTTTAATTTATTATTAATAGTCAATTATATATATTTTTATAATTTATGCAAGTATAAAATAAAAGCATATTTTTTTTAAACTTAATATTTAGTATATTTTCAATATTAATCGTATTTCTTAACGAGAGGTCTATAATAATTGAACGTGACATTTTAATTAGAAAAGTAAAATTGAAAGTATGCATGGACATCAATTTAAAAAAAAAAAAGGAGCTTAGATACGTAGCATTGACAGAAAATACATATACTTTACTTTATATAGATTGGGAATAAATTCATTAAATTATAAAATTATTTTGAAGAAGGAAATTTTTTTTTAGGCAGAAAAAATTACATTACGTGATGACAAGTGGTATTGATTAATATGACATATACTCTCTTTTATAATATATATATATATATATGTAGACATAGATATTGATATATTGATAGTTTAACTGATGCACAATATATAGGACGCGCTATACACCCGAGGTTTATTTGTTGGTGGTCGGGTTTTGCGGGGGTATTGGTAGTCGGGCTCCGCCAACTAAAATTTTCTTATCTCAATATATATATATATATATATATATATATATATAACTGATTGTTAATTTAACAATGATAAAATTAGAGTATAATTTGTGGGATGTCCAAGAGAAAAAGTATCTTTAATGTCTTTATTTTATTATTAATAGTCAATTATATATATTTTTATAATTTATGCAAGTATAAAATAAAAGTATATTTTGTTAAACTTAATATTTAGTATATTTTCAATATTAATCATATTTTTTAACGAGAGGTGTAGAATAATTGAACATGACATTTTAATTAGAAAAATAAATTGAAAGTATGCATGAACATCAATAAAAACATCAATTAAAAAAAAAGCATGGATATGTAGCATTGATGGAAAGGTAGATTGGGAATAAATTCATTAAATTATAAAATTATTTTGAAGAAGGAAATTTTGTAAGCCAAAAAAAAATTTACATTACATGATGACAAGTTGTATTGATATATTTATGTGTGTGTGTGTGTGTAAAATATAAAAGAACTAATTGATAATTTGGTAATGATAAAATTAGAGTATAATTTGTGAGATGTCCGAGAGAAAAAAGTATCTTTAATGTCTTTATTTTATTATTAATAGTCAATTATATATATTTTTATAATTTATGCAAGTATAAAATAAAAGTGTATTTTGTTAAACTTAATATTTAGTATATTTTCAATATTAATCGTATTTTTTAGCGAGAGGTCTGTAATAATTGAACATGACATTTTAATTAGAAAAGTAAAATTGAAAATATGCATGGACATCAACTAAAAAAAAGCATGGATATGTAGCATTGATGGGAAGAACATATACTTTACTTTATATAGATGGGAAATAAATTCATTAAATTATAAAATTATTTTGAAGAAGGAAATTTTTTTAAGTAGAAAAAATTACATTACATGATGACAAGCGATATTGATTAATATGACATACACTTTCTTTTATATATATATAACATGGCTAGTCCACAGTTATATGATCTTATTTATAATGTTATTAAGTTGTGATGTATTCTTGCTTTGGAAGAGGGAAGTTACGAATTTATAACGGTCATAGAAAACACATGCATTTAATGAAATTTACTTGTAGTGTAGTAATTTTATGAGCACAATTTAATAGTTGAAATAATTTATACTATTTTATCATAACTATATCAACAACTAGTGCTTTCATATCCCGTGCTTTGCACAGACTAATTTAGATTTTCTATGTGTTTCTTAGTTTTTTAAATATTTATAAATGTGATTTTTTATTATTTTTAGATTTTCATATTTTTTTATTATTTCTAAATGAATTCTAGTGGTTTTCTATTTTTATTTTTTGAAATATCATGTGAATATGATTCCATTACGTTCAAAAATCAGTTAAGGCATGAACTTTTTCTATGTCGTATGCCTACTTTTTTTGAGACATTCCCAGTCATTTTGGTAGACGGTAACGGAATTGTTAGAGCCGATATTCCTTTTAGAAGGATAGAATCAAAGTATAGCATTAAATAAGTAGGTGTAACTGTTAAATTCTATTGCGGCGAACTCAACAAAATTAGTTATAGTAATCCTGCTACTGTGAAAAATATGCTAGACGTGTTCAACTGGGTGAAAATTTTGAATTAGATCGTGCTACTTTGAAATCTAATGGTGTTTTTCGTTGCAGTCCAAGGGGTTGGTTTACTTTTGGATATGCTTCATTTGCTTTGCTCTTCTTCAGACACATTTGGCATGGTGCTAGAACCTTACTCAGAGATTTTTTGTTGGTATTGACCCAAATTTGGATGCTTAAGTAAAATTTAGAGCATTCCAGAAACTTGGATATTCACTTGAATAATGCAATGAAATGTCTTAACCATTTTGTTTAGTAAATATTTACAATTAATGAATACTTTTAGTTCACCAAATTTGTAAAGTTATTTTAGTCATATTTGATTAAATATTTAATGGCGGGAGTTAAATTGAATGTTTCTTGAAAAAATCATGATTGATTTGGATATTTCAAAATAATAAAGACCGGATATAGAAAAAATAACCAGGACTTATAGTGATTATAGAGATTTATTAGTATTAAAAACTATTCAATAAAAATAAACCAAAAAACTTAATTAAAAGATGACATGGCATCTCCTAAAGTCTCTTAAATTTTGATGAAGTATAATCATGATCATTATCATCATCATCATTTTTATTATTACTATTACTACTACTGTAATAGTATAATTATATAGAAGAAATAATAAATATCATTTCATTTTCTGTGGTAATTTTTGTACTACTATTCTTATTTGAATCTTTAAAAATAATAGAGACTAATTTATAACATAATTTCGTCATTTGTTAGTGTACTATATCTCTAAAATCTATATCATATAATATTATATTATATAATGAGACTAATTCGAATAAGTTGTGAAATATTAAGGACTAATATAAATATATTGAAATAATGAAAATTTTGAGTATGTTTACTGGCTAGTTTGACTAGTTTGTCAAATATTATTGACCGATATAAAATTTCTTAACTAATAAAAACTAAATTGATTGTTTAATTTAGGGATTAATTTGACTTTCTAGTAAAATATTATAAATCAATTTGAATATTTTAAAACAATAAGAGCTTAGTTAAAGAAAAATAAAAACGTTAGGGACTTATAACATAATTTATACTTTTAAAATTAATGATCTTTTTAACCTTGCACATTACTACTTGCGAGAGTATAAAATTAACTTATACTCTCTCAATAGAAGCTGATGTGTCATGTTTCTTTGAGCTCTATTAGGTACAATATATATATATATATATATATAGATAGATTTACAATTGTTGGTATCATTCATAGTATTATAGTATTAAGAGTAAATCTGTTCCAATTTAATAGGCTAGGACTTCATGGTATTTTTCAGATTTGGGGAAAAAAGTACTTAATGCCGAAAATAAAAGTACACAATTTTATTCCCTCTTAAAATTGTCTACTTGATGTCTAATTTAATTAGTTTAATTTTAAGAAGGTGAAATTTTTGGCTTTCTTAAAAGGAAAAAAAAAATTGAATTTATTTTTTTTTAAAGTTTTAGCTTTTTTTTGAGGTTAATGCAAAAAATACCACAATAATGTGAGATGCTGGAGCAAATGTAATTGTTATTTGTGTCAGCAGGATTAGCTATTGAATCACCACCTTCAAATTTACTCCCAGATAATGAGTTACTTGATTATTATGTAGCAATGACTATTTGAATTACATTACATACTATTTTTTAGCATGATATGTGTTGGTAGAATTTGGATTATTTTCATGATTTATGCAAAAGACTTGTAAGGTTTTTTTGTGCGGCTTTAATCCATGTAAGCATGTAATTTACTTGTGGTGGCATGAATGAGATTGATGAAACTTTACAATAAGTTTGTTTATCAACAGAAAACTAAGTCGCAATATTGCTAATTTAAACCAAAATTTAGTTACCGATTTTAATAGTTACTAAAAATCATTTTTCTTGTAGTGACCTGAGATATCCTAGTCGATCTTCATTTCACCCTAAGCACTCCTTACCTTTTAGCCCAGGGAAGAGACGGGGACACCTACCAAATTTAGAAGCCTCTTGCGAGGCTACTAAATTTCCATTACATGTATATCTAGAGTGACTTTTTTTTTTTTTTCAAGAAAAGTATTTTTTTTTGAAAAAATTATATTATTTTTGTAATAACTATTTGACTTGGTTTTTTAAAAAGTTAAAACTCTGAAAAAAGTTTAATACAACTTTTTTTGAAAGCCAGAATTTTTAATTTATCAAAAAAATAATTTTTCAAAAGTTGTTAAAAAATATGCTTTAAAAAAAAACAAGCCAAACGGACCATATCATAGTACACTTGCCAAAATATGAGTCCTATACAAAATTATTGAACCTAAAACTTGTAGAAACTACAACTTTAAACCACTCTTATTGTGGTTGCAGAAGTACACACACTGGCCTTCGAACTATAGTTGCTCGTCCGGCCATAATATTTGCTGGGCTTTTTGTTTTATTGAAATGGTACCTCTTTTAAATTCTTTGCGAAAATTGGTTCATTTTAAAGTGGACGGCAAAAATGGGATTTTAAATATTCTCTAAATTTTGAAGATTTTTGACTTGAGGAGGTAGTCGAGACCACTTACCAAAACAGAAAACATCTAAGGTTAAATCAAATAATTTTCGAAGAGATGCTCTAATAGATTTGGCAAGTCAAAAAATCCTCCCTATCTTCCAACCAAAAAATAGAAAATATTTTGTTAATTATGTTAATTAATTTTACTAGTTTAAACATGAATTATATTTAATTATTGTTTTATTAATATTGTTTATATTTAATTATTGTTTTATTAATATTAATTTTAACTTACTAATTCTGTTGTAAAAAATTAAACTAAAAATCAATATCAATGGAAAAAATTTTAATATAGCCTTAATTTTTTTAAAAAAATATAAAATAATGCATATTGAAAATAAATTAAAAATGCTAAAAGTGAAATTAAATAAATAGTGAACAAGTAGAGGGATTGTTGGAGTAAATCTAAAGTAGTGACCCTCTAAATGTAGGAGAAGGTGAAATTAACTCTCTAAATGTAGGCAAAAAATAGAGAGACTATTGAAATTAGTCTAATCCTAAATGAAGTCGTGATTTTCTCCTATTTGAGTGCTAAACTGGGGTTCTCTAAATTTGTACCATTTTTTAATATTACTTGAACAATAAGATCTTAGAAGTTTCTTGATTGTCTCCATAATTCATAACATGAATATGTACCAATTTCCTTCTTGACAAGAGTGAATGAGATCGTAAAATTCACATAACCACCTCCACCTACTGTGACTTATTTAGTTTGGTTTATCATCAACAATAATGGCCATAGCCTGCGGGCACTGAACAATTTCCTAGTTTGTGTCTCTTTGAAATTCCTAATTTTCCAGTTACGACATAAAAAATTCTACCTGCCATTTCATACCACTTTAGTTCCGAACCAGTCGGACATTGAAGCCTTTTCCAGTTTCATTCTCCATATCTCTCCCTCTGCCGGCCTTCTCGCTGTCCCCTCCCCTCCTGCGATACCTTCTTGATATCGTTGGGAGGAAACCGCGGCCGGAAACAAGAAGAGGGAGAGCAGAGAGTGAACAAAATATGGATTTAGTAGGCAGATCAGAATAACAGCAGCCATATACAGAGAGGAGAATAACATCAACAAGATAAGGATACAAATGAAACAGATGTCAACAGTTGAAGATTATGTTGATTTAAGTCAAAACTACAAGAGCAAGTTGATGCTTAAAACAAGAACAAAAGTTCAAATGGTGTTTTCACAGGATGCACATTATTTGTTTCAGCTGAGAGGCTTCTCATTCTAGGGGATGCAAGCAACACCATATTTACAAGACTTTCTGCTGCTAATATTCCAACTAGTAAACTATATAATATGGCAGATTGGCAGCTTAGTTTCTGATCCTCATCATCTAATAACCTCCTTGTATAAATGCATTCAAGCGGTCCAGCTCATCGCGATGCTCAGTCACCACTGCACGAACCACATCTCCGATGGACACCATGCCTAGCATGTTACCATCATCTATCACCGGAATGTGCCTGATGCGCTTATCTGTAAATTAAAGTTTCAAGCCAATTATTACCCTCTTCACTGAAGAAAAAAGTTCCATAGTGTTGCAGTTCAACACAAGGCAGCAAATGTTACCTGTCATTAATTGCATTGCTTTCAAAACTTTCGTGCCAGGTGTAACAGTGATAAGTTTGTTCTGCAAGCACAACAACATTATAAAGGATGAATCAGGTACTTCTTTCGAAAATCAACAACAAAGATTGTATGATTACATCCAATTAACTATGATTTATCCAGTGTTACAGATTAGATGCATACTTCTTCAGTCATGATGTCTCCAACCTTTGTTGACTTGGATGATCTTCCTTGTACGATGATTTTCCGCAGATAATCTGGATTAAGACATTACAACTACATCAAAATGGTTTCAAAATCAGCTACGTATTTATTTACCCAAGTGCCTTCCTATATATACAGATATAGAGACGAAAGCGTAAAATCAAATTTGTACAGCAACATTTCTATATACTATGCATGTAATTTGACTTCAAGCCAGAAAGATCATTCAAGTAACAAGCAAGATGGACCGCAAAAGTTACAAATTACAAGTCAACATGTCAATTCTTCTGTTTCAGGTACTTAAATGTCAACAAGTTGCAGAGATACTCTTGCTAACTAATGACATTTATATTAAATAAGATAAGTTACTAAATTGATATATAAGTAACAACTAAAAGCAAAGCTTAGCAATGTATTCTGTGATCTCCTTTTTACCTCTTTCAGTAATAATCCCGGCAATAGTTTTTTGCTCCCCAGGTTTTACCACCACCAAAGCTCCAACATTGTTTTGTGTCATCTGCAATGGTTCGGTAAACATAATTAGTGAGGCTTCATAACTGTTAGAGTTACCACCTCATCTAAAAGCCTGAGCTTTTAGAGACGATATTCGATATTGGTTTATTTATTTATTGTGTTAACACGCCCCCTCACGTGTAGCGTAATTTGTCTAGAACTTGCACGTGAACAAGTTTAATGTTTTTTTCAAATCGGTGGCAGTGAGTTTTGAACCTATACCGTTTGGCTTCCAGGTTCTAATACCATCTTGAGTTACCAACTCATCTAAAAGCTTAAGTTTGTGAAGAGGATATTGGTTTATTTATTTGTTGCGTTAACAATAACAATTTCAATTAACACACTTAGTGGGCCTAGAATATACAGCAATTTGGAATCAAGTTTGGGGATACTCACTGACTTCACTGCATCATAGACTGTGTCATCAATGGTGCACCAAAGCCAGGAGCCATCTGCATTTTTTCCCTTAGCTTTCAGAATGTCAGAAATAGTAGTGCTTTCAAAACCATGTTCTTCAATACGAGCGGCTGATGTTGACTCTTGGCGTGCTAACACAAGAGATCGCAATGCTGGATTGATCAAACGAATATGTCGCAGAACAGCATTCTTGAGCACATTCCCATGGGAAAAGACTGCTTGAATTCCTCCTTGCATTTTGCCTACATATGGAAACCCAAGTGTTATATTAAGTTCGAGAAAATTGCACAACTTTCTGCACTACGAGTTATAAAATCAGAACAGCATACAACTACCTGCAATACAATATCAGTTAAATTAAAATTTTGAAAATGCACTTCTTTTAGGTGACTGTCCTTAATTGCCACCAACTTGGACCAATTTAGAACTTCTCCATATATTTTTTGTTTTTGGAAGATGTTGGTTGTTTTTGTTTGTATCTCAAAAGGATAGTTTACTACTCACGTTGAAAAAATGATAAATCTTTTTTCACCTTATATTAGTTCACACTTTAGTGGGTTTGTGAAAGATGGAATAAGAGGTCGGGCTCGCGCGCGTGGGATTTGGGCCGTTAGTTTAAATTGGTGGATTTGTCCCCCTGCGCACGAAATATACGTGAGACCCGGTCTAAGCCACCTAAAATGGCTTTCCTGGCTTGCAAATTGAATGTGTAAAACACATGATGAAAATCCAACCTAAAATGACTTTCCTGACTTATAAATTGAATGAATAAAAACACATGTTGAAAATCCAGTACAAATTGAATGAGTAAAACACTTGTTGAAAATCCAACCTAAAATGACTTTCCTGACTTACAAATTAAATGAGTAAAACACATGTTGAAAATCCAGTGCAATTCCAGGTGGAATTCCAAACTGGAAGTCTTTTTCAAGATTTCTCTTCTTCTGCTCTTTCTTTGTTTAATATTTAAATTGAATGAGAAAACACATGTTGAAAATCCAATACAAATTGAACGAGTAAAATACATTCTCTATTTAATATAGTACAAATTGAACAAGTAAAATACATGTTGAAAATCCAACCTAAAATGGCTTTCCTGACTTACAAATTGAATGAGTAAAACACATGTTAAAAATCCAGTACAATTCTAGACTGAAAAGCTTTTTCAAGACTCCTCTTCTTCTGCTCTTTCTTTGTTTAATATTTTTTGTCGGGTTTTATTATAAACATTATTCGCTATTTCTGTTCCTAGTTGCAAATACTAGATGAGTTTGTTGAATTTTGGGGAATACACTTACCAGTTAAGCGAAATATCCTTAAGGACAATGTTTATAACACGCCTCAAGCTATTATTTTATATTGCTGCAATTAATTTCTTTCTGAGTTTTTTTATTGCGATATTTTTGCACTTGTTTTACAGTTGTTACTCATTTTGGACTATATTTTCCAACAGAAGATTGGATCCAAAATAAACAACAAAAAGAAGAAAGTTATGCAGATATCTACATGAAAAAACTGACATATCAAATTTCTGATTTTTGTAATTTTTTACTGAAAAGAGCTTCAAAAATTTGTATACTCTTTTAAGTGATAGCCTTAATATTTTTGTCAGAATAATGTAGCAGATAATTGGAGACATGAAAGATCTGTTTCAAGAAGGAAACCATAGTTGAGTGCGCATGAAAGGAAGTGTTCTGAATGACGAAAAGGCCTTCCGAGCCGCATAAGCTGCAGCTGCTACACTGTATTACCAATTAATTCATTCAAGATGAAAGAGCCCCTTTCAGTTTTTACTATGTAAATAAGAGATAAACATTTCAGATCACTAAACTTAGAACAAAGTCATATGAGTTTCTTTACAATCAATTGTTCCTGGAGTTCTCTAAGCCTGATACCCTTCTTGAATTCCGGAAATTTAAGACACTGCTTTGGGAGTAGTCTACATGGTTCATAACTACTCCTCTTACTATAGGACGCTTACTAGC
This sequence comes from Cordia subcordata, assembly GCA_028554755.1. NCBI lineage: Eukaryota > Viridiplantae > Streptophyta > Magnoliopsida > Boraginales > Cordiaceae > Cordia > Cordia subcordata. Next base: position 18,971,905 of record JAPTOF010000007.1, read on the forward strand.
AAACTTTTAGATCCGGCTCTATCCAAACTTTGCTGGTTCGCTCCAATACTCGCCACTTGTTCAGCTATTATTGCACAAGTTTTAGATATCAAATGCACTTCTCCAGAAGGCAACTTTAATGTGGCCAAGAAATATTTTAAGGATTCTTTATAACATGAATATTTGGAAATCGAAAAACTAGGAAGTAGGCCACATTATACCCCCTTGTCACTTGAAGATGCAGATTCAAAAATAAGTTACTTATATTTCTATCTATCTATGCTAAAGACGGGTCTTGCTAAGACTTCTGTCCGAAAGGCGTCTTGACACAACGGTAAAATTTATCTTTCTAACACTTGGAGGTCGGGTTCAAGTTGTGAATACAACCTCCTTAAAAATACTAGATAAATGACTTGAACCCAACCTCCAAGTGAAATATATATATGGTCGTGCTCATGATCTTGGACTTGTCATCGTTCACAAACACACACACAGAGCATATGACAAATATTGAAATTATCATGAAAGATTCATCATAAGTAGCTGCTATCAGGAAGCTTACCTGACCTTAGAGATCTTTAGTTCAGTACAACTGCAGCTAGTAGAGGAGAGCAAAGCAAAGGCAACGGCTTTATTGCTTCTGCAAAATTCCTGCAAATATGACACCCTTTATTTACTTATTGAGAGTTCTGTTAAAATGGAATAACTTATCAGTCATTGACAGTACTCACGAATAATCATGAACCGACCATGTTGGTGTGACTACCACCATTATATCTGTCATCATCCATTATTTTACTGATACAGAGGACAACAGTAGGCTTCAAAAATCAATTTGTTAATAATTAAAAGTTTAGATAAGATGCACGTTATTCTTTTATGATTTGTCTAATTAATTGATTATCCTTTTTATTTTAAAATTTACCATATTACCCTTATGTAATCTTTAAAAAATGGCAAACAATCTCCAACCTTTACATTTTCTACTCACATTTGCTAATCATGCATCATAAGCACCCTTTTTGCATATATGAATATTAAAACTAACAGTGTGTTATACATTTTCACAAAAAATACTCTTATTTTCAGTTGACAACAATTAGATAATAATAGAAAAAAGAGACGATTGTGTCACCTTTTAAAAAATAGAAAGGAACAGTGTGGCAAATTTTTAAAAACATAGGGGGATAATCAACTAATTAGACAAACCATATAAGAGTAATTGGCTAAGTACATAAATTATAGGGTTAAGATGCTACTTTTTGAAAACACAGGGTGATAATGTATTAAGTTTTAAAAATTGTGTTAAAATATATAAATAGAGTCTTCATATTACGATATTTATAACTTCGAAGTAAATCTAATATATTCTAGGATAAGGTAAATTTTCGGTAGACGAAACAAAACAAGAAAAAGGACAAAAATTAAAATTAGAATAATCTTTAATTTCAATACTTAAATTTGGACTCGATCAAGTGGTTGCTGAAAGAAAAAGCAAAGAAAAATGGTAGACTAAGGAAACAAGAATTGATGGGTCATCTAATAATATCTATCCAAGCTCAATTATGGCTGAATATTATACATTAAAACTGTTTTCTCGAACAAGTTGATCAATGCTTTCATATCACATGGAGAAAAAATAATTCACTTTGGGATAAGACTTTTGAGTAAACTATTATCAAATATAACTCCAATCAAGTGGTTGTAGTAATGGCCTACACCAGAGGAAACTGGTATGTTGCTATACACTGTATTTTTCAATATAATCCTTTTTGGTAACAAAGAAATAATAATAATAAGATATTTCATATAAACATCAACTGTAAACAAATAGAATAAAAATTTTATAAACAAGTAGAAAACTTATCAAAATTACACAAGCGCCCCAAGTTGCCATATGATTGGTACAAACATGGCAAAATAAATAGTTAGAAGTGGAAGATAAGAGGAAATTTCGTGCAAATGAAGAAGAACTTCAATCGGAGTTAGGAACAACCTATAAGGTTATCCACACATGTATTACAACAAACTCAATCTAAAAGTGGCAGCTATCACGCCATCGCTTATGAGTAAAATTTTAGCGTAACACTACCGCTACCGTTATTTGTGTAATTTATTTAAACTTTATGCATTTGAATTTTAAAAATAATTTTTTTAAGAATATATATGATACTTACCAAAATTTTCAAAATAATTTCGATGCTCCTCAAAATCTTGTACGTTACAAGAACTTCATACGTTGAATGATTATGTTAATACAAAATGATTGGTATAATAGTTCGTAATTATAAATCTATCTCTATCTATTTATCTTCTACATGTACTAAAGTCACAAGAGTTGCACAAGAGCTTGAAAGCCTGACACGTCAACTTTTTAGAGAGATGAGAGCTTAATTTCAGATTCAATATATAACATACTAATTTTAATTAAATAGCATAATACATTTTAGGGGTGGAAACTGGATTGGGGTTTCAAATTTTCGGATATTCGGATTTCTGGTGAGAAATCCGGGTCGAGTTTCAGGGTTTCCGGATTCGGGGTTTTTTTTAAAAATATTTTACTAAGTTAGAAAATGTTAATTACTTATTAATTATTGATAGAAAATGTTAGTTGCTTATTAATTATTGATCAATTCAATAACAGTATTTTAAAATTATTACAGCAACACCAAATCACAGTAAATAAAAATAGATAAAATCAAAACATTAACTTTTTAATGTGAAAATTAGAACTATAGAATATTAAATTCTTAATTAATTACTAACAAGATGGTTCAAAATGGTGATAGACAAATCAAATCTTTTTAACATGCAATGTCATTTTCATAATTATTAACCAAACAAAAAGGAAAAGTTAATAGATATTAATTATACAAAAATATTTCCACATTTATTTAACTTAAACATAGCAATTATTTATGCTAAACAAAATATTACACTTTGTTAATTCTAATTATATTATTAACTTGAGTAATCTAATGTATTCTCTAACTTATTCACAAATAGCTTAATTGAGTTAACTAACTTCTCATTACTTTAATAAAATGTTTTGAATTTCTTTTTCATTTGTAGTTTTTAATATTAATGTAAATGTAACATGTGTGTTTATATATGTGTTATACAAGAGTATTATGGTGAATGATTGTATCCATTTTGGGGTCATGTATGTGTGTGCGTGCATTTTTTTTCGCATACTTAGATCAGATTTAGACATGAAAAAATTATTTGAGCCACTATCCAATATCCAATACTTTTATCGGATGTCGAATTCAGATATATCCAAACTTTGACATTTTATAATTTTTTCTATCAAATCGGTTTTGGATTTGGATTTGGGTTTGGGTTTGGAACTGATATTTCCTCCCTTAATAATCTTAGTCAAATGTATTAGTATCAAATACTATATACATGGTGTAGAATTTAATTCAATGGTAGATAGTATGTATGTAATATTATTCATCAATATTATCATTAAAGTAGTGAGGGAAAAACCTATATAAGAGCTGCAATAAACTCCTTTTTTTTTAACATAAATGGTAATAGATCTTAGAATAGTTATGACATATTGTCAGATTCAAATCATAGTTGTGAGTAAAATTTATTTATTCAAATATATAATTTTTGAATTTTAAGGCAAGTTAGAATTTTATTTATTTGTAAATAATAAATAAAATTGTAGTTAATAAACATAATAGTCTTTGTTATTAATTTATCATAATTATTTAATCAAGTATTTTCTAATATTACTTAAAAATGAAGTATAATTATACAATTAGAACTAAAATTTATAATTAATAATATATTAAAACTTCTACGTAACACGAGACTAGACACTAATATTTATAATATTTGGAACTTACTCATGATGCTCTGACCAACAACCTAAAAAATTTACTCGAATTTCAGAAAAAATATTGTTAAGGACGAGTCATTAACTATTTTATTTTATTTTATTCGGGTAAAGGGTCATCAGGCACTTGGAACATATCTAAATGCTCTATAATCTGATGAAAAGTCCACCACCTCCAACAAAAATACAAAAATCAACAAACGGACAAGTTGGTTTAATAATGTGTTGGGTCAGCATCAAAAAGACGAGAGCAATAATCAAAGAGCAACCGTTCGGGTGACCATTAGCCACCAAATGTAGACCCCACCTATGATTCTAAGAAATGGACTTTAGGCTAAACGTGGACCCCGTCCTTTTTGTTTTTGCTAAGAAAATTAAAATTCTCCATGAACGATCGCCAAGCCAGAGCTTGCCCTCGTACCATGCTCGAGTTTCAATTTATTTTTACAAGAGAAATTATTATGCAAAACAACTGGATCTCGTGTCAATGCGAGACTCCGGCACGTGAGACCCACACTCCACTCGCACGTGATCATTTTGAAATGCGAGATCCATTTCGTTTTACCATGGGAGCAGCGGATTAAGATTCGTCTTTTGAGATTCGTCTCACATTAACAGTTGAGATAACTTTAACTAACAGATGAATAATTAAAATAATCCTCTTATATCAATACAAGAGAAGTGTTGATATGAAAAGATTCTGATCCGGAAATAGCAAAAGACTTGCACCGGTAGCAGAAGGATTTTATTAAATCCAAAGCAACAACTCCACATGCAACAGCAAAAATTGATTAAAATTGGCAAACAATTTTTCACTATGATCAATTCTACGGCTCTAAGGGCAAGTTAAATGATATTTTCTGGGAGATTAAAATGCTGATGCTAAACCTGTTGATGAAGCTCCTGCTGCAATTGCAATTAGGCCACTCAATAGAGAGTATAAAACTGATTCTCCGATCCTCATCAAAATCAATAATTTATCGTCAAGCGATGCTTGTAACAAGTCCAGCTTAACAAAAGACACCGAGAACATCTCAGCCCTGTAATCTATTCTCCAACTGTCAACCCGAACCCAAACTTGTAGTCTTTCTTCCGATGATCTAGCTGCAAGAAATGATGTTACGACATGTCAAGGAAAAATTAAGTTATAAATGCAGAAAAGCAAAGAATATGACCGCTCGTTATTGTTTTTTGAAAAACAAGAAACAGTAGATGAAGTGTGCATTTTCAGGCCAAAGCATCTGCAGCATTGACATCTCTCTCCAAAACTTAACTGTAATACTGCAAACACGTCTGACTCAGGTAAAACATAACTTCACCGATGTACTAGCCATATTTATCAGATGGGGCAGAGAAGGTTTATATAGAAACTATATATCTTATCTATAGACTAAGAACTCCCATCTACATGTCCTATAAATCAGTACTACACTTTGCACCGTATGTGCAGTGCTCTGCACAAGCAGAGTACACCATACTATATGTGAACAGTACACGCACAGTACATAACAGTACATGTTTTCAAAATTTTTATATTAAAAGTTCAAAATTTTTATACTATAGGTTCAAAATTTTTAAATTATAGGTTCAACTCTTATATTAAGTTGTAAACATATTCAAAACTCTTATATTACATGTTCAAAACTCTTATATTATATGCTCATAGATTATACTCTATATCTAAAATTTTTATATTATATACTCAAAACTCTTATATTACATGTTCAAAAATTTAAAAGCAAGTTCACAAAATAAAAATTATAATCTCATAAATTTTATGCATGTCCATGGATAAAAGATACGCAAGCTTGGTATATGTTTAAAACTATTGTTCTATATGTTCAAAACCAATACACTATTGTTTCAAAATGAATAAGTGTGCTATCTAATCAATTAACAGTTCTAATTTAAAACTATTGTTCTATATATTCAAAACTAATACACAATTGGTTTAAAATGAATAAGTGTACTATCTGATCAATAGTCCTACTTTAAAACTATTGTTTTATATGTTCAAAATTCTTATATTATATGTTCAAAACTTTAACACAGGGAATAAACGAATTTGATCTAGTCAAAATATTAAACACTTAATCTGCATTATTTTAAATCATTTGTTAGACAACCATATTCTCCATCCTTTCAGTCATATACATCAACCACATATACTACACACCACCACCACGGCGCACACACGGATCTATTGTTATGGATCTGAGAAAATAACTAAAAAAAAAAAAAGAGAGAAAAAGAATAGCAACGACAACTCGCATCGACGATAAAACGAAATCGACATAAAGATTGAAGACTATCATTATGGTCTCGCAAAGATGATGATCACGATGGTGATGTCTAATTTAAAATTGAACAGTTTGATTCTACAAGAGAGAGACCAAAAGAAGAAAGAGGAAGAGAGTAAGAAGGAGAGAAGGAGATAAGCGGCTTTAGATTTTTTTTTTTTTTAAAGCGCCTGTCTTTCACCTCGTCTAAGGTACACAGTACTCCATAGGAACTATCTGTAGGAGCACAGTAAAATCTGTGACAATAAACTGATATGGCAGCATAAAATTCATACAAACCTGGATTCTGGTTCTTACCTCAGCAGAGAGAATAAAATTGAGACCCATATTTAATCGCTCTTCCAGGAAAGCAGCAACACAGCCATTGGAATCAATCTTCCCTCTAAGACGACACTGTCATGCCAACAAGACAACTCAGTCAGAACAAGAATATTCATGTAATGCAATAATACAACAAACTTGCAGCTTTATGGAGCAGCTTGGCTATTATTGCACTTAAGAAAATCAGATACTATCATAGGAACTGCAGTGTTGGATAAGAATAGAGAAAACCTAGCTTGAAACATGACATAGTTAGCCCAAACTCCAGTGACAGCAATGACAACAATTGAATTGAAGCAATTCAAGGAAAGTGATTTTAATGATTGCTAGAAACTAATCAACTATATTTACTGCTTCTGGTCGGTGCACTCCTGTAAGAAATGAGCCTATGCTATTAGCCAAACTATGATCAAGATACCATTACCATATTACATATCTGAATTGACTTTGCTGAAATTTCAGCTCCAGGAACCAGAATGGCAGTGGATGCAAGATGAAGAAATTCTAGAGCAAAAGTATTATTAACCAGTAGTACCAAAGGTAAACACAAAGTCCTTGATTAGGGGCACTAGCCTTTGCTTATTGTTAACTATGCAAGACAACATTGCTTTAGTAAAAGAATAAAATATTGATCAACCATAAGTAAATGCAGATTAAGACACAATGAAGCAATTTTATGATAGCATATATTTCGATGTAAAGCAAAACAATAAACCAAAAAAACATCAACTTGACAGCATTAAACATTGTGAATCGCCAACTGGTATAGTTAATCCATCAACTAGGTATAGAAGTTGTTGCGACCAGTCCATCCACACACCTTTGGCCACTAATTTCTTATGGCTACTTCCAATTTTCAAAGTAATTGGCAGACTCAATCTAGGGTTAGTATAATATATTAATAAAACAGACCACTCAATTATATATAGTATACAGTGTCTAATTCGTGGCCCACCTAAACAAAAACACACATTACCCAGCCATTTTTGCCTAAACAGGGATACACTTCCCCAGAACTACCTAAAGGGAAAAGTGAACCAATCAAGTCATACAGCCCAGTAATACCATGAAAAAGAAACTGCATATGCTCTACAGTCATAACATCTCTCTCTCATATAGCTACACATGCTCCATATCTCTATAATCAGCAATTTCACCATGGAATCCCACTCTATTTGATGAGAAAAAACATGTTTGACTAGCAAACAAGCGATGTCAAATCATACAAAAAGAAGTTTAATTGGTCATAAATTTCAAAATGAATTTGAGGAAGCAGAAGTTACCTGCCGTAAAATGTAATCATAGCCAAAGCTTGCTGTGACATCTCTAGACATGTAGTTATACATAAAGTCAGATGCTAGAGAAACCTGCAAAAACAAATAGCATAACTGTTATTTCTCTCCAAAACTTAAGCTTTGACCAAATGGCAGGTAAAAAGTAAACCAAGAGATATTCCTGTCTCCTTCACCTTTTCAGATACTTTCTGAACATAACTCAGGGCAACCATTCCAGTACTAGCAACCTGTCCTGTAGCGACCTGCAGAGCAGTTTATCTTTTTCTTAGAACCAAAATCACTATATCAAACTGGAAAAAACAATGGGTGAATAAATTAACATGTTTGAGAGAAATGAATATGATTTCTGTCCAAAGAAATCAGACGCTGAAAGTATTAGCATCCTAAAATAATTGGCTTTGTAAAAGCAAAGTTTTGTGTTCAAAATAACTTCTATAAAGAAATGTCCTATCAGCCATTCAGCCTAGCACTGGAATTGCAATGAATAAAAGCTCACATGTATGTGGAGAAACAAAGGGCAAAAATGGGGGCAAGTTGGTTACTTGGGATGGTTGGAGGGAAGAGAAACAGAAAAGGGGGGGGGGGGGTGGATGGGGAAGGATTGTTTTGCCTTCCCCTTTCAAGATAACATATCAAAATTCAACAATATGATGGAAACCAAATCCTCTCTTCTTTTCCCAAGACAAAGTAGCAAAAACACATAATGTTAAACTTTTCACGTGTTCAGATAGAAATAGACCTACATAAACACAGTTGTATCTGTGAAAGTACGACTAGAGACATACAATCCTAGAAGATATGGTAATTCTACTCTGCAATACATCAATACAGTTTTATGGTTCAACTATATAATGAAACAATTCTAAAATGCATCAATACAATTTTATGGTTCAACTATATAAAGAAACAATTCTAAAATGCATTTCGTAGTCCCATTTTGTAACAACAGACGTAGATAACGAAAATGACAAAGCAAATTTTCCGATCATTGGAAACAAAAAGCACAAAATAAAGTGTGAACTTAAATACCTATACTCCAGTACAAGTTTTACTTTCAATACTCTAAATTTGCCAACAGAAATGAATTTTTAACAAGACAGACAATCTCATGCACCACAATCTTCATTAAGTGCCCAATAATAATAACCAGATTCACCATATTGCAATTAACTGATGAGAGAACACCCCAAATAAATGCAGTAATTCACGAAATTCAGAATTTGATTCCTGGCACATGATTAATTTGTAAAGGCATGATATGTTGTTAACGTGGATAGCCTCGAGATCTAAGTGGGGGCAAATTTTCCAATCAATATGGCATTCAGATTCTGAACAAGCGATATAAAACTGGGGATGAAATGTTAGCAAGCAGAAATTAAATTCATGCTGCGTGTCGAGCAATCCCAAACTGTAAGAGTATTTATCCAGCAAAGCCAGCCTTTTACATCAAAAAACAAGCGAAGATAGAAAATCAGGCTTCAAACGTGTATATAGAATCAAGGTAAGAATACCATCTTATCTGTGTTATACCGAGCAGCATAACCAATCCCGGATTTTCGATGTTGACCAGCCCAGAACACTTCACCGCCCAAAGATAAATTTGGCGTCACACTCTGCAAGCATACATATGCAGTTTCAAATTAGTACTGAATATTAGTAATAGTAAGTACTTATATCAATAACTGATCTCTATCTAGTTGCTGGACAAGGTAAAAATGGAAAAAGGAAAAATATTGCATTTACATTCAGCTTCCAACATAGTCAGCAAACTGATCTCATCACCAAATGCAATCAATATCTTCTCTTTCACATACAACATATAAAAGCAATAATTTCGTTTCACAAATGGATAACTCTTGTCATTGATAACATACCTAACAATTTCTACCACCAAGTCTTATAATGCTATATCCGATAAGAAAATACTTTCCCTTTGATGGACTATTCTAGAATAACGGACCAACATTGCCTTGATAATCTTCTTCATACTTTAGTACAACTATATCTGAGAAAATTTACATGTCTGACTTTTCTAAACAAGGATACTGTTGAAATGTCATAAAATTTAAGGTTCTGCATACCTAACAGAGAAGGAAGTCTAACATACAGAAGTGACCAAATCCTACTATATGAGATTATAAATAGACCTCACTCTGCTACTCAAAAGAAAAGCCAAAAACAAAAATTGATATCCCAAATAAGTATGCTGATGTGCAGAAATTCTGACCAGAACACCAACATAAGGTTTACTACCATCAATGTTCAAGTAATATATCCATATAGTTGGCGATCAACTGAAAGATCCATCAACATCAATCTTTCAGTTTTAATAACAATCTGTAGACAGTAGTGTGAGAAAATTTTCTAAAGAAATTACATAAATTTATGTTAGCACAGAGATCTAGTTCTTTTATACCATGTAATATTAGCACAGAGATCTAGTTCTTTTATACCGTATAAAATAGTTAAAAATAGAATCAAACAAAATTAAAAGAGAAAATACCTGGATGTAATTGGCACCAAACAAGGCACCATTCCCTAGTTGAAATTGTGATCTGTAGTCTTTTCCCTGGATAATTATTGAACAGACAAAGTCAGTGGCTTAATTCACCTCCTATCAGGCATGCTTCAAAATTCACTTTGCACAACAAATTGAAATGTAAGATGCTCTCTTGACAAGTCGCTCTTAGAGTAAAAAGTTGGCTAGAGTTTTTCTTTTCCTATTCCAATAAATATTGCATAATGATCATGCATGCAAAAGATTAACATCTTAAGCATAAGATCCTTTTGCTAATGAAAAAGAAGTTGATATCGAAAATAATATACCTTATAATCAAAGTTGACCATACCATGTGACATATGGGGCTCATTTGTAAGCTAGGAAGAGCACAACAGTAGTAAACATCAGTCATCGATTTTGCTTAATATAGTAGGAAGATTTTGTGAATATTGTCAAGGGGATTTATTGACATATTGATGAATAGAGGATATTTACTTGAGCATTGGCCTTCAAAGTAAGATTTTCAGACAAATCACACTTCATTCTAGCATTAACTCTCCCATCTGTCAACACCCTCCCAAAAAGCATCAACTGTAAAGAAACAATGACCCATCTCGTGATTAGAACAGTTCATTAAGTTTTAGCAGTAATTGGTTAGATGGCAGGAACACATACACTTGGGTCTATAAAATTTGCACCAAACTCATAATGAGCAGTAGGAATTTTGATAGTTTCAGTAGACTGAGAAGGAATTTCAGTAGGTCCCATGAAGACACTGGCAAAGAAGAAAAGATGTGACATAATTATAAGTAGATAAACTCCCCATGCAACCTTACCAGAAAGAAAAGAATGAAGGAAAAGGAAACAAGCAAATAAATGTGTTATCCCAATTCAAAAGAACGTCAAAGCCACCTGTGACTGAGCGAAAATCTCTGATTGAGTCCTTTAGTGAAGTCAAAGCGCATCCCCTCAAAAAGTTCTGGCTTCAATGACACTGTAGATAAATATTAAGCAAAACATCAATGTACTGCCATCAGCAATCTTTGCATTACACAACTTCATACTAGCATTCGGGTTGGACCTAAAATGCCACCTTAACTTTACAGAAACCATGTCATTGGAAGAAATGGTTTTTAGGAAAAACACAAAGCAAGCAACTCTAACTCTACCTTCAACCAATTACGAATTAGGAGAGCAGCATACTTAAACATCATGAACAATCTTCAAATTCAATCATACATGAAATAAAAACTTAAAACCATGCAAGTGCAAGCCATACTCGCTATAACTTCAAGCTCTCATTCATCTCAATTACTTTGCAATGCATACTCCAACCACCAACGAACATACACTTTTCACAATTAATCATGTCCAATTCAACGCCAACTTACTTATCACTGTACTACATTACTATCCATCTAATCCTACGTCTATATATTCCACAAACCATAAACTAGATCACAATCTTATCAGAAGATTCTATACAAACCAATGCAATATTCCATTCCCCAAAAGAAGGTACATTTCCATAACTAACGGTGCTTGATTCATCATCAAATTTCTGCATATTTGGTGCATCACTACATCACTAACTCCATGTCTATGTACTCAAAAATGCAAGAACTATGCAATGAACTGAATCATTCGCGAAAAAAAACATGCAAAACCAACCCAATCGCTATAAATGTACACACAGTCCCGCTCGGGAGCGCATACACGCAGACATGCACATACATTACCAGATTCCAGCTTCGAGATAAAGTTAGTAACAAAACTAGGTGTTTAACAAAAATATATATATAAATAAACAAACAAAAAAGTCCACTAAATATCCATTTTTCTTCCCATTTTGATAATTGTAGAGCAAATATTTCACACGCGAACAATGATAAATTAAAAGCCAATGAAAAGCAAGGATCAACAAGGCACAAACTGAGAGCTTCGCGGTGGATTTCTTCATAAGGAATCGGGCAAGGGAGGTTGAAGTAATCGATTCTCTCCGGTTCAGTGGGAGCCGGTTTTGAACCGGACGGTTGAGTTGTAGCGTTCGGCGAAGGAGGAGGCACGCGAGCGGCCATTGCTGCTGCTTCTCAAACTGTGTGTTGATTTGATTCCTTCTTCTTCTTCTTTTGCTGCGGATCTATAAAGAGTAGGAGAGAAAAAGCTCACTCTGTGTGTGTGTGAGAGAGAGAGAGTAAAGGAAGAAAAACCCTTTCCTCAACCCCCAAAACCCCTAAAGGCTGCTAACGATGTGTTTGGTTAAACCCGACCCGTTTTAAATTTTTGGCCCGGGTTTCAAAATTTTGCCTACCCTTTCCCAAATTGGGCAAAGTTAAAATATAGGACAAGTATGCGAGGTGTCGCACACTAATTGGCCACTGAGAGGAGTGCTTGGCAAGTCAACTCGCATAACAGCCTACTCCATGCATGGGAAATACAAATTATTTGGTAACATTCCTATATAATCCTCAATTGGTAATCAAGGAGAGTTATTTGTCATTATTGAATCCTTTACGAGTATAAGGGGTGGAAATTGTGTAAAATGTCTGTCTTGCGGGGTAAATTAGGTAAAATTTCTATGAAGTCATGAAAGGACATGTGAACGTTACTATATGCATAGATATAGAAAGATAGACGTGTTGTCGACCTTAGGTACACTCAAGAATTTCCATCAATCACTCCTTCAAAACACAAAAAGCCCTACAAAGTGTCATCATTAATTCATTATTAATTGGACTTGACAACTTAGGGTCTAACATGCTCTAGTATCTACTAATCAAGAATAATAAACTACTCATTGAGTAAGGAGTCGAGAATGTCTAGAGTTACAACCATTTTATTTTTGTCATGATTAACTAATCCTTCTCTCGAATTAATTTTTCTTCTTATCTAAATTATGATGTAACTTGAGTACTGGAACTAATGCCACACGATTCAATAGATCATGTTTTGTTTTTGCAAATCTAGAATTAGGTTTGCATTTTCTATATTTATTGCCCTCCGTGATTGAGCCCCATGCTACTTCCAATCCAAATCAATTAGATTAAGAACATTTATTTCAGCCATGAGTCCCTAAATAGCCATGTCAATGGCAACTTTTATTTTATTTTTATTTTTTTGGATCCAGAAAGTTACAACTTAACCAAGACAGAAAGTTAATGAACAAAAACTAAGCACCAAGAAAACAAGACATGTGGGCCAAACACACCCAAAAGCCCATTAGAAAAAGAAACACAAGACGATCCCGATGGACAAGGCCCAAACACTTAACAGACACAAAGGCCCAACAAATGACCAACCCAAGCACACAACAAATCCTAGACCAAAACGGACAATCACAGTTGGCTTCTCCAACGAACATTGATGATATAAAGCAAAAAAAATGACAAGCTCCTATTGGCAAAAAGAGGATCTTCACCTCACCATAGCTACCCAAGAAGGAAACACACCATCAAGCTTCAAAAAATCAAAAAACGTCATTGCCAAAGTAGAGATCACTAAGCAACAATTAAAAGGCAACTCAAGTATAAGTTCAACGAGACTCACCGACCCGAGAGAGGCAAGGCCACGAAGATATGCAACTTAGTTTGTCTAAACATCATTTGAAAGAGGACAAACCCTCTAGACACATGGCTTGAATAAATGGTGTAAAAAACCACCTTATCACCTCTGTAACCAAGAACAAGAGAAGGATCGGGAGCATCAACCAAGAGATTCTTCCAAAAACACATGGACAAGTAGATCAGAGGATGAATAGCACAAATCGGAGCGAGTTGATTAACATCATCTAAGTTTGTCACTACATTAGAGCCATTGAAGCATTTCATACAATGACTTCATATTTGGCAAAAAGGATCAAGAAAGCTTGAGATTTGAGAACAAACATTTCAAGCTACGATCCCATAAATATACACAAATACGACAGAAGGGAAAAAGAACAAAAAACAGAACATATATATATATAGAGAGAGAGAGAGCATGATAGGGTCTAGCCCTGAAAAAAGTATCATGGTCTCAGCCCAAACATAGAAAATCCTAAAGGAAACCTTAGGAGAGACGACTCAAGGGTTTTAATCACAAAAAAAAAGTTTCCTAAAGTTGACACTTTTTCAAATTAATCCCTATTATTTTAAAATATTCAAATTAGTCCTAACAGTTTTAGAAACATAGTCAAATAACTACTAGTTGTTTTAAGACATTCATATTGATTTTTAATATTTTAATAACTTATTCAAATTAGCCCCCCATTGTTTTATCATTGTGACTTTTTAAAATCTAAAAAGTCGAAAACTTAAAATTAGATCTTAAAAAAAAAGAAAAAACTTTTGAAAAATTACTTGTACATCATATGAGGAGTTATTTAAAGTCTAATATTATGTTCAAAATAGTTAAAATTCGACATCTAAAATCTAAGGCCAAAAAATAATACTTTTATTCAAAAGTATTTTTACTTAAAGTTCTACAATTAAAAATTTTATATTTTAAAATTAAGATTTCACAGTATATTATCTTACTAAAGGACGAAGAATCTGGCCACGTGTCTGTCGTTCGTTCGTCCACGTCTATTTGCACAACATGTCTACTTTAACCTAGCCCTCGTTTGGATTGGCTTTTTTCAAAAACGCTTTTTTTTACAACTTTTGAAAAATAGCTTTTTTTGAGAAGCTGAAAATTCTGGCTTCTGAAAAAAGCTGAATTTGAGCTTTTTTTCAGAGTTTCAGCTTTTTTGAAAATCAAATCAAATAATTATTACAAATTTAGTGTAACTTTTTCAGGAAAAAAAAGTGCTTTTTCCCAAAAAAAGCCAATCCAAACAGGCCCCTATTCCTCCCATTAATTTGGCACGTGTCAGTCCACCATCCTTTTCGTTTTTTTTTTTGTGCCTGAACAATATCTATTGTTAAATCTCTTCATCTGTAATGGGTACAACTGTATCTAACATCTCTCATCTCCTATGTTATTGTTAAATCTCGGTTGTTGATTGCACATCATCAGTTCATCGCAACTAATGCAGCCACCTACTGTTTTGCTTTTCATAGCAGAAAATGCTCTCTGCATTTGCTCTTAGTTGTTGCTTCCTCCAATAAGTTTCTCTTCTCTTTACCCATTAGATAACAGTGTAAATGATATTTTTTGTATTAAAAATATGATGGAAGTGTAACCAAAATCTCATTCAGTTTTTTCAACCAGCACCAATCTTTGAAATTTTGCTATTATTGATGTAATTTTTACTATTCCTTTTGATTTAATCTCCATTTCATGAGTAGAGGGAATTTGATGTCTTCTTTCCTGTAGTGTGTGTATTTGGAAGCATTTGGTGTGTGGTTTCCTCTTCTCCTTTGTATTTGCGATTTTTAATTTTACTTTTAAGTTGATTTACTTAAAGTATGTGTTAACAAGTATATTTTTGTACATTTTTTGTGTGTTGTTTTTTTTTTTTAGAAATGTTGTATATTCTTCCACATTTAATGTTCTATTCGTCATTAATTTTTATTTATTTCTTTTTTTATTTCTTATGCAAAAATCTATGGTCATTACTTTATCTTAAGTTTTTTTTTTTTTTAACAATCTACTTACTATTTTCTTTATTTTCCATAAGGTTCTGTTGTGGTGTGTATCAGGTATGACCAAATCTTTCCCTAACATTTTATATTTCTTACTATCTGTTATTAGAATGTTTATTTATTTCCAGCAATCGCTGTCATTTCCTTATGCATTTGTTGTTTTCCCTTTCTGTATACTGTTATATGTGCGTTCTTAATGTATTTATTGCATATTTTGTTTGTTGCATGATATTTTGGTCTTTTATTATGCCTACCACTCTTGCATGTCTTCATCCACGTTGATCTGGCCGACGTATCTGCTCTCAGATTCTCCTCCCATTACTTTACTACGCGTACCTTCCATGTCTTACTTTCTTTTTCTGTTATTGGGATGTTTAATTGTTGCCTTCATTTTCTTAACCATTTGTTAATTTCCCTTTTTGTTTTGTGTTGTGTGTGTATTCTAATTGTATTTGTTGCTTTCTCTATTTGTTGTTTTATATTTTGGTCTCTTGTTGCTTAGTATTTATTATTTTTCCTGCTTCTTGTATCTCATTTTGATCTGTTTGTGTTTCTTACATTTTGTGAGTACTTACTAGGTAGTGATGATATGTAAAAATATAATTCCCCATTGGTTGTGTGGCTATGTTTATTGGCGAGGCAACTTTATACAAATTTGGGCCTTTTTGTAACATGTACAATTATGTCTAATCATGATATGTCTAATGTAATTTTGTTTTTTTTTTGGTAAGCTAACAAAGGTAATTTGCACCGTGGCAGCCCTTCTCCCAGGTGATAACTCAATATATAATTTAATTTGCATTTCATAATGTGGTTGTTTGTTGGTGAGGCAAATGTTTTTTTGGTTAGTGAAGTTGCCGCCGCAGCATACTGTCTTTCAATGATGCGATTAATTATCTTTCTGAGCTAAATAACTAGAATTGTTCCTCTGAAAAGCTTCAAATTGTACTTTTGATTTTGCTTATGGTTTATTTCCTTATTAGTTACTTTTGTCCTACCATTTTTTTAAGCTTGAATTGGCAATGTCGCTGTCTGTTGGTAAGGTAATTATTTTTTTGGTTAATGAAGTTGCCTCCACAGCATGTTGTCTTCCAATGATGTGATTAGTTATCTTCCTAAGATAAATAACTAGAATTGTTCCTCTAAAAAGCTTCAAATTGTTCTATTGATCATTAGTTATTTTTGTCCTACCATTTATTAAAGATATTTGTGAGCTCTTTATGTAGAGTTTCGTAAATGGCTCATGTGAAAAATAGCATTGTTGAATTGATGCCGCCTAAAGAGCATTGGCAAATTAAGGTCCATGTCAAATGTAGGATTCAGTTCTGTTGACCGGGTCATATTCAAAAGACAATAAGTCTCGATTTACTTCTCATTGATATCTAGGTTAACTTTTACCCTCAGTTTAATATCTTATTAATTATTTTCGTGTGATCTATATTAATGCATATTTCATTTGACATAAAATTAGGATACAAGATTTCAGGCCTGTATTAAGCCACAATTTATGGACAAGTGCTGAAAATTGACTGAGGAAGGCAAGTGTTATGTAATACAGAAATTCCAACTTGCTGAAACAACTTCAATGCTAAGATGAGCCACCACAGGCATCGCATAAATTTTCACAGGATCATGTTTGCCAAAGAGACTTCTGATGTTGGAATGCGAACTCATAGGTTTGAGTTTGTTCCTTTTCAAAGCATTTTGTCAAGATCATGTGATAAGCGTCATTGTGTAGGTATGTTAATTTAAATAACCTATCTTTCTAATCATTGATAATATATGTTCTAATAATATTCTATTTTATGCATGTATAGATTTTGTTGAGGAATCTATATATATATATATATATATATATATATATATATATATTAGTCAATCACCCGTGCAATATACAGGGAAGTAAAATGTTATTTTATATGCATAGCATTTTTTCAAAAAATTAAGATAAGTGGCATTATGTTGAAATAAGTATCATTATCATTTCTAAATAATTACAAAAAGATAGATTCAAATAATTAAATTATGTATATTTGAGTTAAATTACAAAACAAAATATGAATAATTAAAGTATTTAGTAAAATGATTTGCATTAAAATTACTAAGAGAAAGCAGTATAAAAATATGGGAAGAAGATTAAAATAAGAAAAAATATATCAATTAAAATAGGTTACGATTTGATAACAACCAAATTGGAGAGTTACCATAGATATTTGCAACCAATCCAGATCACATGTCATAATTTTGGAATGTAATATGTAAATATTAAAATAAATTAAAAAATCAATGTAAATATCATTAAAATAAAACACGATCTTCACAATTAAATGTAATGTAAGAGCACCACGTGGCAAAAAGATGTTAAGACTGCTATCTATGCGACACTTGTCATTGTTATATTGCAAATAGTTCTTCTATATAATATAATATAGATATATAAAAGTTAAACCCAATAGAACTCGAAAAAGGGTGCTACATCAGCACCTATCTATTTGCCAAGTCATCATAAATTCTATTTTTAATATTATTACATTATTACAAATCTATATATTATAGTGTTTAATTACATTTATGCACCACTTCCTAATCTCATCACTGCAATGGAGTTACAAGGTATTTAATTATATTTATGCACCACCTATATATTTATTTTAATGAGTTTAAAATAATAAAGTCCATAAAAACTCATTAATTTAATTAATTTATGCATCATATCCTAATTAAAAAATAAAAATAAGAATAAAAAAGCACTAGAATTAATTTTTATAGATATTTAGAAATAATAAAAAAACACACAAAAATCTAAAAAAAATAAAAAATCACATCTATAAAAAAGTTAAATCCAAAGGAGCTCAAAGAAGGGTACTACATCAGCACCCATCTATTTGCCAAGTCATCATAAATTTTATTTTTAATATTATTACATTATTATAAATCTTTATATTATAGTGTTTAATTACATTTATGCATTGCTTCCCAACCTCATCACTGCATGGAGTTACAAGATATTTAATTATATTTATGCACCACCTATATATTTCTTTTTAATGAGTTTAAAGTAATAAAGTCCAAAAAAACTCATTAATTTAATTAATTTATGTATCATATCCTAATTGAAAAAATACAAATAAGAATAAAAAAACACTAGAATTAATTTCTATAGATATTTAAAAATAATAAAAAAAACACACGAAAACTAAAAGATTACATCTATAAATATTTTTAAAAACTAAAAAACACTTAGAATCTAATTAAGCCTATGAAAGCACTAGTTGGCTTCTATTGGCAAACTCATTGAGAAACAAATAGGCAAGAATAACAGCCGGTGGATTGAATCGAACTGCAAGACACTGAGTAAATGCTTTTCTTTGTAGTTTATTAAATATTTTATTTTCTTTCATTTTTCTAGCTTTTTATAAACACATTTTGATGAAATATCATTTTCAGTAATTTGAGGCTCCCTTGCATATTGTGGGGTGAATATGCGGATGAGGTTGCATCTCCTATGGAAACTCACACCTCTGGACTTATAATCATTATTATGCTTCTGGTTAGAATCAAACCCTTTAATGGTCTATGTATATGAATATTAAATTTCTTTATTTTCTGCATTACAATATAAGCCTTCTATATAACTATCATGTAATATTAATCGTGTTTTTTATGTACAGGAAATATGCAAGTTACCAACTCATACAATTCGTTTAAGTTGTTCTTCAATGCTGATTTTGAAGAAGTTGTTACCTTTCGAGAGAGGCATTAGCCTTAGCTTAAAATTCACTATTTATTTCCAACTAATGGATTTTCACAAATGAATCTGTTCTGAAACATATTTCTAACTGTTTCTAGGCTTCGTATTGCTCATGATTTTTCATCACACCACGTAACTTCATTGTCTTCTACTTCTAGTCACTTTATTGAAAGTATTTTCAGGTCACAGGAAAAGTTCATTACCTTAGCTGAGATAAAAGCAATGACAGAGCTATTTGATTCTCAACGGAATATTTATGTGCTTTTTTCAGCCAAATGATGAATGTAGGTTATTAGTTGTGAAATATTAAGCTAGCCAATGTGTTGTACTAGGCAGAGTTGCCTATATTGAGACCAATTAACCATGGTCTTATCTTTCTTGCCACAAGTGTATGTGAGGAGCTGTTTGTCAAAATGGGCA
Organism: Cordia subcordata; assembly: GCA_028554755.1. Lineage (NCBI taxonomy): Eukaryota > Viridiplantae > Streptophyta > Magnoliopsida > Boraginales > Cordiaceae > Cordia > Cordia subcordata. The sequence goes on from JAPTOF010000007.1 coordinate 18,991,885, forward strand.
ATATTTATGTTCGACATGTGGCATAGTTCCTTTCCCAACTACAAGGTTTTTCAAAGTATTTCCTTTATTTATTAATTCCTGTACTATTCTACTAATTGATTTTAACTATACTATTTGTTTTTCTGTGTCTTATCTGCATAAGGTTTTGATTGCATGTTAATGTTGTTGATCATACTATTGATGCTACTATTTTCATATTTGACAATGAAGGGTATGAATTGTTTAAAGAAGACTGCAGGTCCATTGAAGGATGATTTGATCAGGGTAAATTTTTTATCTTTGTCATTGTATATTCTTGAATAATTAACTCCTATATAATGTGATGTCTTATTATTTGTTGTGCATATATATATAGGATAGGGGTGAGGATGCAATCCCCAATGAATTTGATTTTCTAATTGACAAATAGTTCATGTTCTACATCAAAGTGACTGAGGGCCTATTTGGATTGGCTTTTTTCAGGAAAAAGCACTTTCTTTCCAAAAAAAAGTTACATTAAATTTGCAATAACTATTTGATTTGATTTTCAAAAAAGCTAAAACTCTGAAAAAAGCTCAAATACAGTTTTTTTTAGAAGTCAGAATTTTCAGCTTCTCAAAAAAAGCTGTTTTTCAAAAGTTGTTAAAAAAAACGCTTTTAAAAAAAGCCAATCCAAATGGGCCTTGAATACAACTATGAAATAAGGCGTTTAACTTATACAGTCTGTAATATGACTGAGAAGGTTGAATTATTAGCCGCTGCTGTGGAAATGGGCATTGTTACTCACTTGGATGGAGTATGGTTCTCCTTTACATCCTGCTGTTTAAATAATTGATAAAACTAATTATATATTTGTATGTAATATATCTTATGTTTTCTACGTTGTCTCAAGCTGAGCTTCCAGAGTTTAGTCAAGAAGCTGAATCCCAAAAGTTGTTTTTATCGGCTCCCAATGTAATTTTTTGTTTTTCTTTTTATTGTGTTTTTTTTTTTTGTTATAGTTAATTATTGTGCTTTATCTTATAGTTTACAATCTCTCAACTTGCTTTATTAGGATGATGTTGTTGATCTAGCTGAGGACACTCATTTTATGGCCAAGAATATACCTTCATTTACTATAATGAGCTAAATATATTATGTGCTTTAAAAGATTACTTGGCATTTATGACCTAGGAGTGTCATTTGATTTATTTCTTATTAAAAATTTGGGAGGAATCGTGTTCATTAAGTGCTGATAATAAAGTCGAAGGTTGTGACAGTAATACAGTTAAACCAAATTAGAGGTGTTATTCTTAGTTATCACCTAGTTTTGAATATACATTTGCATCAGATGTATCAACTACAAGATTTCTCAAAGCTGTTAAGTTTGAAGATATGTCAAGAGTCCATTTTGATGACTTTGATCATCTGGACACTTTTTCTACTTCATATTATTTTTTGATGATTTTTTGTTATGGACAATGGGTTTGTAATGATGGGCCAAATGGTGGCAATTAAGACAAGTTTTCTAAGTTTTTTTTTGTCTCCTGCTTTGTGATTTGCTGCCATGTATTATTTTGTTAAGCAGCATAAATTTTTGTAGGCTTTTGTATTAAACATGTGATAATGCAGGGTGTTTACCACCAACTTCCTGTGTTATTTAAGTTTTTTTTTATATAAATAATGTTTTAAATACCTTGAGTTTATTAATAGCAATTTTGTAAGTACCTTCGTAATAGTTATTAAGTGCATATGTGTTGAAGTAAAACGTTGCATAAAAAGCTTTCCAATTTGACTTTTTTTGTCGAATAAAGGGTAAAAGTTGTTACTTATAAATTATATGTCTTCGTAAAGTACTAGTAGGTACTAAATGTTGCAGTAATCTTCATATACTAAATTAAAAAACTTTAAGTGCTTTTATTACTTGCATGGTTACCAATAATCATGTGAGATATATCAAAATAATAAATAAAAAAAAAGCTATTCATATTTACTTATACTACAATTTTATAATCTTATTGCGAGAAAATATTATTTTGTTTTCTTATATTTAATTTATATATGGAAGTAAATTTATGAAAATCTTGCTTTTAATATTTAAATGGTTAGAAATGATCCTTCCTATAATATTAGACACCTTTCGAACGTATTCTTATTTAAAAAAACTTTAAGTGCTTTTATTATTTAGACAAGTAAATATAATCATGTCTTATAGTAAAAGTCTTTCAATTGAATTCTTATTGATAGATGATACTCTTCTATGATCAAAGTGTAATTATAAAAACTTTAAGGGCTTTTGTTACTTACATTGTTAAGAATAGGCATGTGTTTCATTTTAAGCTAATTTAAATTATTGTTTTTGATAGAATGTACTATTTTGTAATCTTAAACAAATATATAAAAGTAAAATTATAAAATCTTAAGTGGTTTGGTTTTTTAAATGATTAATAATGATCATATGTGTCATATGACCTTTAAAATTTTTTGTCATTGGTAGAAAAATTATATTTTTCTGATTTTATAGTAAACTATGAAAGTAATATTATAAAAGCCTTATGTGGTTTTATTACATAAATGGTTAACAATAAGCATGTCTATTATACTAAACGCCTTTCAAATGATTTCTTATTTCATAGATAATACTCTTTTATAGTAATGATGGTAGTAATGTTATAAAAACCTTAAGTGCTTTATTATTTAAATGGTTAACAATAATCATGTCTATAATACTAAATGCCTTTCAAATTAATTCTTATTGATGGATAATATTCTTCTATGATCAAAGTATAGTTATAAAAATTTTATGTGCTTGTATTACTTACAAGGTCAATAACTCCCCTATGTCTCATATTAAAGTATTTTAAATCCATTCATACTCATAGAAAAAATTCTTTTATGATTCACAACAAATAAGTGTTCTTATTACTTACATTGTTAATAATTATCATGTCTCTCATATTATTATAGTTCAAATGTATTCTTATTGTTAAATACTTCCCATTTAGCAACAAATATGTTTGCCAAAGAGTAAGAACTTTCATAAATGAATAGATCATGTCATATGTATAGAAAATATAGTTCAAGGTATTTATAACAATTCTGAACGTAATAATTTTGAACCAGAAATGACTGAGTCAGAATTAAATTTCCCTGTTTAATAGATAATAAGATTAAAATTGATTTTAGTACAAGGAGTTCAGCTAGAAAACAAATACAAGCTGAATTCAATAAACCTATAGATAAGGAATTTAGGGACTGGTTTCATACGAATTTCCCTATAGAAGAGAGAATCAACTTCAAAATCAGTTCTATAAATATTTGGAAAAAATTAATAAAATTGAAGATTTTATTCCTTGGTTTTGTGATAATTATCTTAGACAACATATAAATGTCTTAGAGGGTACATGGAAATTAAAAAATCCATCAGTTTCCCAACCTACCTTAATAGAAGAAGATAGATGTAAATCATTAAACTTGAATAAAATAAATGGTTAGGAGGCACTATTATTTGAATTAGGTGATCATTCTAGTACAATTATGCCACAATCCAGTAAGGCCCATAGGAAAACCTTACCTAGGACAGAAAAATTCAGATCTCCAGTCTATTATAAAAAAATAGCAGCTAGGAGAGAAAGAAAACAGCTTAGAATGGAAGCTAAAAAGAAAAGTGGATTTAAATCTAAAAAATCCAGAGGTAAAAAACATAGAGAGAGCATACCAACTTGTTATAAATGTGGTAGAGTTGGTCATTATACTGATAGATGTTGGACTAAGAAAAAACTTAAGGAACTTGATATAGACAAGGATCTTAAGAATAGTTTAATGAAAATATTGCTTAATTCGGATTCAGATTCCCAATCTAATTCTGAGTCTGACTTCACACAATCCTCTCAATCATCAGAGGATCTTCATCATCTTCATCACCAATATTCAGAATCAGAATCTATCATGTCATCTGATGAAGTCAAAGAACCAAATACAGGTTGTCAAAAATGTCTTAATAAAATTCAGAGTGAGGAAGACAATAACTATTACAAAATTCTTTCTCAATTTCAAGATTTGCAATTAAATGTCTTGACTAATGATAATATCATTGAACTTTTAAGAATAATCAAAGATTCAGAAATTAGGAATAAAATTTTAGAATCTTTAGGAAACAATAAAGAAGTTGAGGAAACCATAGATTTTCCCCCTAGGAATTTTGAACCTTATACTCTTAAGGAAGTTAGGAGAAGGTTAGAGGATAGGAATAAGCCACCCTCAGTCACCACAGTCCAGGATCTACAAATAGAAGTAGATAACCTGAAGAAAGAGATAAGAATTTTATCTCAGGATAATATGGTAATGAAAGATCAAATAGGAATTCTAACTAATAGGTTAGATAAACTGGATAAAGGAAAATCAGTTGTCCAGGACAGTGGAAGTGGATTACAATTAGATCCATTCTTACGAAAAATGGAGTTCATAACTTCACAAAAATGGTTAGTTAATATTACTCTTCTAATTAAAGGAGAATTTAAACAAAACCTTGTTGCTCTGGTTGTTAGTGGAGCATATTTGAATTGTATTCAGGAAGGATTAATTCCTACAAAATATTTTGAAAAAACCACACACTCATTGAGTTCTGTTAGTGGTAATAAAATGGAGATTCTATATAAATTATCTTATGCTTATATTTGTCAGGATAGACAATGCATTCCGACTAGTTTTGTATTAGTTAGAAATATGACAAATCAGATCATTTTAGGCACCCCTTTTCTTTATAAAATCTTTCCAATAAGAGAGATAACTATTGAGAAAATTATAGGTAGTTTTGAAGGAAATGAAATAATATTTAATTTTATCAGAGATCTAGTCACCAGAATGTTTAATGAAATGGCGGACTTAATTAAAGCCAAAGGTAACCAATTAAATTATCTGAGGCAAGAAATATCAACTTTAACAATAAAAGAAAGGTTGAATAATCCAAAACTTCAAGAGAAAATCAAATTGATAATAAATCAATTTTCCTCAGATATTTGTGCAGATCATCCTAATGCTTTTTGGAATAGGAAAAAGCATATTGTACCTTTACCTTATATAGATGGTTTTGATGAAAAAGATATTCCTACTAAGTCTAGACCATGTCAGATGAATCAGGAATACTTAGAATATTGGAAGAAGGAAATAGATAGTCTTCTTAATAAGGGATTAATTAGAAAATCTCATTCACCCTGGAGCTGCACCGGATTTTATGTTAATAAACATGTAGAGAGAGAGAGAGGTACAACTAGGTTAGTTACTAACTATAAACCTCTCAATAAAGTTCTTAAATGGATTAGGTATCCCATTCCTAATAAGAAAGATTTGTTGGATAGAATACATAATGCATGTATTTTTTCTAAATTTGATATGAAATCTAGATACTATCAAATACAGGTAGCTGAAGAAGATAGGTACAAAACTGCATTTGTAGTACCTATAGGGCATTTTGAATGGAATGTTATGCCATTTGGATTGAAAAATGCACCTTCTAAATTCTAGAATATTATGAATGATATATTTTATACCGTACAGTGACTTTATGGTTGTTTATATTGATGATGTTCTAGTATTTTCTAAGGACATTGAAACCATTTTAAACATTTGGAGATTTTCAAAAAATTAATTATCCAAAATGGGTTGGTTGTATCTAAACCAAAAATGCAAAATTTTCAAACTAAGATTAGATTCTTAGGACATTTTATTGAAGATGGTAATATAATACCTATTGATAGAAGTATTGAATTTGCTTCGAAATTCCCTAATATAATTACTGATAAAACCCAATTACAGAGGTTTTGAGGTAGTCTTAATTATATTCTACCTTCTTATAAAAATCTTGCTAGGGATACAACTATCTTATATGATAGCTTAGGAAATCCCCTAAAGATTGGTCAGATAAACATACTGAGGCAGTTAGGTTAATAAAATCTAAGGTGAAAGAATTGCCTTGTTTAATGCTTGCTAATCCCACATGGTATAAAATTGTGGAGACTGATGCTTCTGATATTGGTTTTGGTGGTGTTTTGAAACAGGTACACCCCATATCTAAACAAGAATATCTTGTTAGATATCATTCTAGAAAATGGAATGATAGTCAGCAAAATTATGCTACCATTGCTAAGGAGATTTTGGCAATTGTCAAATGTGTTTTAAAATTTCAAGATGATCTCCTTAATCAAAAGTTTTTAATAAAAATTGATTATCAATCTGCTAAATATATGTTTAATAACGATTTCAAACATGACGTTTCTAAGCAAATGTTTGCTAGATGGCAGGCTAATTTAGCCCCATTTGACTTTGAAATCAAATTTATTCAGGGAAAGAATAATACTTTACCTAATTTTTTAATCTGAGAATTCTTGCAGGATGCAGCCCCCTGATAGGGGAGGAAAAGGAAGAGGTAGAGGGAAATATTCCCAATCAAACTACCAAGGTGGTCGTAGTAAGGGAAAATATGTCCCTGATTACCATTTTGCTAATAAAGCAGTTGATTTGGCCGTTGAGGAAGCTCAACACCGTAAAAATATATTACGGGCACAGGCTTTGGGGATCAATCTACCCAATCCTAACTCTCTTGTTTATCAGAAAATGATGAACATTGTTGAAGAACAGGAGAAGGAACTTGCAAAGAAGAATAAGACTTCTTTTGCTTCAGCTCTGAATAATACAGAGGAAGATGATACCTTGCAATATTCACAAGGTAATCAACAGGAAATAATCCTGTATTTGTCACAGAAGGATCTGAGATATAAACAGGATCCGTGGATACTCATGCAAAAATATCTTGATGAGTTCTCTTTTCTAGCTCAGTCTTATAAAAACAGACTTCATTATGAGAATATACTTATAAGGACTTTATCTGCTGAGTTTGAACATTTCAAAAGGAATGGTAAGGCAGATATGATGTCCAGGGATATTGCTTATAGCAAGATCTCTATTCATAGCATAATATGTGCTAAGCAGCGGGGACTTAGTACTCACAAATTGCGGGAATATACCATACCAAATCTGAAGAACCCAATGCAATATACCTATTGGGATTATGTGGATGCTTTCACAAAGGTATTTTACTTCGAGAATGAGCAGCGAAAGCATTCATGGTTTGTAAAAACTTATGCAAATATTTTGGATAAGGAAATTCCATCATGGTTTATAATTTGGTGGAATTACTTCGGTCCTAGTCCAACTATTTTACCGGAGCCATTCAAAGGACTATATGCTGAATGGTTGCAGTGTTCGCCAAGGGTTATCAACCTTGAAGACTAGCAACAATATGTTGAAGGTACGGCGTCGATGTATTTCTTTCTGGAGTTTTCAATCCCATGGATTGTTCAATGGACACCAGAAGTGGGTCATACTCAACATCATATTCCTTGTTTGAAGAGATCATTCTTCACAAAATTCTGGCATAAAATGATCAGAAAGGATCCTAGTACAAGTAAATTATTTGCTCAGGATCACATCCAGGAGATAGAATCCAGAATTTCTCAATATCAAGAGAAATTGAAGGAGAAGAAGAAGAAGATGGTTCAAAATTCTCCCAAATCACCTTTCGAGCAATTTGCAATCAGATTGTAGAAGAAGAATCCAACAATCTCATCACAGCAAATCATGATGGCATATATGGATGAGATCAAGGAGGAAATGGTCCAATTCACCCAAAAAGGTGAATCCTCATCACCATCAGAGATGTCAATAGAGGCGTCGCAGCAGGGCAGCAGATATTTTTGTCTTGCAGGTCAATCCCAGGATCCAGAAGAAGAAGGAGACTATTCCTTGGATGACGTGTTCGAATCAGTGAAGGACGCGTTAAAGGGTCCGTTGCAAATAAGGCCAAGACAGGAGAAATCTTCTGGTCCACCTCAACAGGATAAAGAAAAGTTAGGTGGAAAGTAAACTTGTCATATAGGATGAGTTGTGTCAAATCTGTCTACTGTAGATAAACAGTAGGATACCTTTTTACTGTTATACACAGTGTTTGTAATTATTATTCCCGAATTTCAAATAAGTGAAGTCCGTGGAAAGTTGTTTTGAATTTTCGTTTCAAATCCGAGCACCCAAGTGTCTATAAAAGCAAGACTCAGATGTAGAGTTAAGAGAGTTTTTGATGTAGTTTTATTATTTTCATTTTGTAAATCTTTAGAAGAAATTTTAATAATATTCTGAGAGTTCTTTTACATGTATCTTTCTTTTTATTCTTTCTGTCAATTTATTTTTATTGGTATTACTGGGAAGCCTAATGGAAGGCTGAATCCCGGTGGATTACTATAACACTATGTTATCATAAAGTTTGTCTTAAGCTATCTCAGACCTTGAGGATAACCCTCAAGTACTCCGTTGTCATCGTTAAGGTCTTGAGAATAGGATGTATCTTAGTTAAACTTTGAGATTATGGTTCGAAATATATGGCCAGGTTCTCGAGGAGCTTTTTGGCCCTTCTTTGCCATTTTGATGTTTTGTTGGCGTTCCGAAAGGAATCTGGAATATATTAGGTAACACGCCATTAATCTCATCTTCCTTGTTTAACACAAAGATATAGCCTAGACTTAAGGACTCATCTATGTCCGCGGACTGCTGTCTACTTGCGGTCTTATCCCCTGGGTCTCAGATGGTATCAGAGCCTTTTAGGTACCCCTTTTCTTCATAAAATCTTTCCAATAAGAGAGATAACTACTAAAAAAATTAGAGGTCGTTTTGAAGGAAACGAAATAATACTTAATTTTATCAGAGATCCAGTCACCAGAATGTTTAATGAAATGGTGGACTTCATTAAAGCTAAAGGTAATCAATTAAATTATCTTAAGCAAGAAATATCAACCTTAACTATAAAAGAAAGGTTGAATAATCCAAAACTTCAGGAGAAAATTAAATTGATAATCAATCAGTTTTGTTCAGATATATATGCTGATCATCCTAATGCTTTCTGGAATAGGAAAAAGCATATTGTATCCTTACCATATATTGATGGTTTTGATGAACAAGATATTCCTACTAAGTCTAGACCATGCCAGATGAATTAGGAATACTTAGAATTTTGCAAGAAGGAAATAGAAAGTCTTCTTAATAAGAGATTAATCAGAAAATCTCATTCTCCGTGGAGTTGCACGGGATTTTATGTTAATAAACATGCAGAGAGAGAAAGAGAGAGGAGTACCTAGATTAGTTACTAATTATAAACCTCTCAATAAAGTTCTTAAATGGATTAGATACCCTATTTCTAATAAAAAGGATTTGTTAGACAGGGTTCATAATGCATGTATATTTTCCAAATTTGACATGAAATCTGGATACTATCAAATACAGGTAGTTGAAGAAGATAGGTACAAAATTGCATTTGTAGTACCTATAGGGCATTTTGAATGGAAAGTGATGCCATTTGGATTAAAAAATGCACCTTCTGAATTTCAGAATATTATGAATGATATATTCATACCCTATAGTGATTTTATGGTTGTTTATATTGATGATGTTCTTATATTTTCTAAGGACAAAGAAACCCATTTTAAATATCTGGAAATTTTCAAAAAATTAATTATCTAGAATGGGTTGGTTGTATCTAAACCAAAAATGCAAAATTTTCAAATTGAGATTAGATTTTTAGGACATTTTATTAAGGATAAAGCTGAAGTTTGGGCGATGAATTGTTCATCAATCAACAAGGAGCCTTTCAATTCAAGATTTCAACAATATTCAATAATCAGAAGATTTTGATGCAGTCTTTAATGAAGCTAATTTCCAGAAGAATTGTGGAGCTTGAGGTGCTGATTGAGTGCGTTCTTATTTAAGCTTATAGTTGTACTTGCTGGGCGTGTTGCCAGTTGCCGCAAAGATGTTCAGGTGTTTTGGCATTTTTGCCCAATTTCTTGGTATTGACTGAGTGGAGATAAGAATTGCTTTTCAGGTAACATCCTTGATAGTTCTATTTTTTATTCTAAAGGAAGTGAACTTTGGATGAAGAATCTATCAAAGTCGTTGCTGATAGACTAAATTGAAGTCAGAAAAACAGACTAAGAGATTATTTAGTTTGTTGTGTCTCAAATACAGATTTTCTGCAGATAGACTACAAAATGATAGTCGTGAAGCAGATGAATGAATAGTTCTGCTATCTACGTCATTCCTTGTGTCATCGTAAGCGAAGCAGGGTCAGTGGCAGACATCAACTGGAAGATTCTTCTAATCACAGGAAGATTTCCGACCCACCTCAATAGGATAAAGATAGGTTAGGTGGAAAGTAGATTTGTCGTATAGGACAGATCGTAATATTTTCTTACTGTAGATAAACAATAGGTCTTTACTTTTTACTGTTATACACAGTGTTTGTAATTATTATTCCCGGATTCCAAATAAGTGAAATCCGTGGAAAGTTGTTTTGAATTTTTGTTTCAAATCCGAGCACCCAAATGTCTATAAAAGCAAGACTCGGATGTAGAGTCAAGAAGGAGTTTTTTTTTGTATGTGCAGTTTTATTATTTTCCTTTTATTTTGTATTTCCTATTGTAAATTCAATAATAATATTCTGAGGGTTTCTCTCTAGGTACTATTCTTTTTATTTTCCTGTCAATTTATCTTATTTGTTGTTGCTGGAAAGCCTAATGGAAGACTGATCCCTGGTGGATTGCTATAACACTATGTTATCATAAAGCTTGTCTTAGGCCATCTCAGACCTTGAGGATAACCCTCAAGTACTCCGCTGTCATCGTTAAGGTCTTGAGAGTAGGATGTATCTTAGTTAAACTTTGAGATTATGGGTCGAAATATATGGCCAGGTTCTCGAGGAGCTTTTTGGCCCTTTTCTGCCATTTTGATGTTTTGTTGGCGTTCTGTGGGTTGTTTCTGAGTTCCATAAGGAATCTGGGATATATTTGGTAACATTCCATTAATCTCTCCCTTTTGTTTAACATAAAGATATAGCCTAAGCTTAAGGACTCATCTATGTCCGCGAACTATTGTCTACTTGCGGTCTCCGCAGACATAGATGAGTCCTTAAGCTTAGGCTATATCTTTGTGTTAAACAAAAAGGGGAGATCCATGGAGTTAACCAAAATATATCCCAGATCCCTTACGGAACTCAAAAACAGCCCACAGAACGCCAACAAAATATCAAAATGGTAGAAAAAGGCCAAAAAGCTCCTCGAGAACCTGGCCATATATTTCGACCCATAATCTCAAAGTTTAACTAAGATACATCCTACTCTCAAGGCCTTAACGATGACAGCGGAGTACTTGAGGGTTAGGATGTATCTTAGTTAAACTTTGAGATTATGGGTCGAAATATATGGCCAGGTTCTCGAGGAGCTTTTTGGCCCTTTTCTGCCAATTTAATGTTTTGTTGGCGTTCTGTGGGCTGTTTCTGAGTTCCGTAAGGGATCTGGGATATATTTTGGTTAACTCCATGGATCTCCTCTTTTTGTTTAACACAAAGATATAGCCAAAGCTTAAAGACTCATCTATGTCCGCGGACTGCTGTCTGCTTGCGGTCTTATCCCCTGGGCCTCTTATGGTATCAAAGCCATGGAACTAGTCTATGGTAAGTCATTCTTCATGATACCTAGTTGTTATGGTAATCCATCCTCCCATTTCCCTTCAATAATATGTTGAATTTGTTCAGAAAATCTGAAAATAATATCAAGAATAGTAGGAAGAAAGAATATGATATTCCTTTGAATTTGGATTTGTTAAATAAATGGACAATTCCTAAAATTGAACCTAGGAGATATATTTCTTTGGTACTTTTGAGAAATTAGGTCTCAAACAGGTTGTAAAAACTTGTGAAGAATCAGTACCCATCCATAATGATGAGTTGACTATTAAATTGTTAAGTCAAGATGATATTGATGCATATACATCAGATTATAAGTTCTTGCATATAGGACTTGTATAGGTTGCTCTCAAACCTTTAACCTTATCAGGTTTGCCAGAAACATTTTTGGCTGTATTACGTGATACGCGTAATCTTAATTAGAGACAATCTCTTATAGGAATCATGGAATCTTCTCTTGCTCATGGTCCTATTTATTTTAATGCTTATCCTAATTTGCAATTATCTTTGTCTGATATCAATATTTTGGATGCATTGACTTTATATGTTAAGACGCATGGATATAATTATATTCCTGGAACAGAGGTTATTTGTATCTGTTATAGGATTTATTTTAAGCCCTTGTACACTTTAAATCCTAAGTGTAAGATGATAAATATTAATCATTAGGAAACAATATTATTTGAAACTAATTTTTGTAGATCTAAAATAACTACTCGGAGATCTATTAAATGGGATGAAATTAATTTCTCTAAAACATGGCTAGCTGAAAAAATAATTCCAGCACAACCCATAATCAATGAAGATTTGGTAGATGCAATCCAAACATCTACTGGGGACATTCAGATCCAATTTCATAGAAAAAGTACAGGATCTAGTACTTTAGGATTAGGAACTTCTAGGATACCTAGATTTGTTTCTACCTATTCTTATATATCTCCTATAGATTATAGAGTGGAGTTACCAAATACAGTAGGTAGTTCTTCCTCTAATTCAGAACAGGAAACCTTAGGAAATAGAGTCCAAGGTATAAAAATTAATACAGAAAATATAGTTCAAGGTATTTATAACAATCCTGAACGTAATAATTTTGAACCAGAAATAACTGAGTCAGAATTAAATTTCCCTGTTTAATAGATAATAAGATTAAAATTGATCTCAGTCCAGGGAGTTCAGCTAGAAAACAAATACAAGCTGAATTCAATAAACCTATATATAAGGAATTTAGGGAGTAGTTTCATAAGAATTTCCCTATAGAAGAGAAAAATCAACTTCAAAATCAGTTCTATAAATATTTGGAAAAAATTAATAAAATTGAAGGTTTTATTCCTTGGTTTTGTGATAATTATCTTAGACAACATATAAATGTCTTAAAGGGTACATGGAAATTAAAAAATCCACCAATTTCCCAACCTACCTTGATAGAAGAAGATAGATGTAAATCATTAAACCTAAATAAAATAAATGGTCATGAGGCACTATTATTTGAATTAGGTGATCATTCTGGTACAATTATGCCACAATCCAGTAAGGCCCATAGGAAAACCTTACCTAGGACAGAAAAATTCAGATCTCCAGTCTATTATAAAAAAATGAATATCAACAAAACATCAAAATGGCAGAAAAGGGCCAAAAAGCTCCTCGAGAACCTGGCCATATATTTCGACCCATAATCTCAAAGTTTAACTAAGATACATCCTACTCTCAAGACCTTAACGATGACAGCGGAGTACTTGAGGGTTATCCTCAAGGTCTGAGATGGCCTAAGACAAGCTTTATGATAACATAGTGTTATAGCAATCCACCAGGGATCAGCCTTCCATTAGGCTTCCCAGCAACAACAAATAAAATAAATTGACAGGAAAATAAAAAGAAGTTTCTCAATCTCAAGATGTTAAATTAAGTGTCTTGATAGGTGATAATATCATTAAACTTTTTAAAATAATTAAAGATTCAGACATTGGAAATAAGAATTTGGAATCTTTAAGAAATAATAAGGAAGTTGAGGAAACCATAGATTTTCCCCCTAGGAATTTTGAACCTTATACTTTTAAGGAAGCTAGGAGAAGGTTAGAGGAGAGGAATAAGCCACCCTCAGACACCACATTCCAGGATCTACACATATATGTAGACAATCTTAAGAAAGAAATTAAACTAATAGCTCAACAAACTACTGAAAATAAAAATCAGATAGGAATTCTAACTAATAGGTTAGATAAGCTGGATAAAGGAAAATCAGTTATCCAGGATAGTGGACTACAATTAGATCCATTCTTGGAAAAAATGGAGTTAATAACTTCAGACATCCACCAGAATGTTTAATGAAATGGTGGACTTAATTAAAGCTAAAGGTAATCAATTAAATTATCTTAGGCAAGAAATATCAACTTTAACAATAAAAGAAAGGTTGAATAATACAAAACTTCAGGAGAAAATCAAATTGATAATAAATCAATTTTCCTCAAATAATTGTGCAGATCATCTTAATGCTTTTTGGAATAGGAAAAAGCATATTATATCCTTACCTTATAAAAGGTTAAAAACAGATGTTTCTGTTAAGGGTTTTGAGAATTCCACAACATATAATATTGTGGACACAGATGCTACTAATATTTGTTTTAGTAGTGATTTGCAGGAATCTTTGCAGGTTGAAGACCTCCATCAAGAAGAAAGAGGCAAGGGTAGAAGAAAATATGTCTATTCAGACTACCCAGGAGACCATGGGAAATATACCCATCAAAGTGGTTATGGTTTGGGAAAATATGTCCCAGGGAAAGATCGTCACTATTGGTGATCAGTGAGATGATTTTGGCAGGATAAATATAATCCAAAGTGCCAATTTGATTGAAAGTTTCAGCTCTAAATATTATAGAGTTTGTGGTTTCTCTGAATATGAACAGAAACATTTACAGAAAATAATTCTGTTCTCTGATCTTGTATATAAACAAGGTCTATTACCCACTGAATGGGGGTCAAAATACATTCAGCTAGTCCTACTAATCCCGGTGGTAGGTAAAGACTTCTCAATTCCGGTTATAGCTGGAAGTTTGTAAAAAATTCTGAAAATCCCTTTTCAACTGGGAGAAAAGTTTATCCAATCATAGGTTTTTAGGTAAAGACTAATAGAGTCTTGAGAGAGAGAAAAATCCCAGAAATATGTGAGAGATTCTTTTGTAACTTGAGAGTCAGGAGAGAGTTTAGATTTTTTGTAACTTGAGAGTCAGGAGAGAGTTTAGATTTTTTGTAACTTGAGAGTCAGGAGAGAGTTTAGATTTTAGGTTATTTTCATTCAAATCTCTTGAGAAGAGGGTCCAGAGTGTTGGGTAACATTTCCTCATTCTTAAATCTTTTGTTTGAGTGAGAAGAAGCTTAGAATTGTGAGCTTAATCTTGTCATGAGAGTTAAAGAATAATCTTGTAATAGAGAGAGTCTAAGAAATAGTATCTCAGTTGTATCATTTTGTCAGCAGTCTCATGTTGAAGATAAAGTTGAAGTTTGGGCGATGAATTGTTCATCAATCAACAAGGAGCCATCAAAGGACTATATGCTGAATGGTTGCAGTGTTTGCCGAGGGTGATCAACCTTGAAGACCAGCAATAATATGTTGAAGGTATGGCGTTGATGTTTTTCTTTCTGGAGTTTTCAATCCCATGGATTGTTCGATGGACACCAGAAGTGGGTCATACTCAACATCATATTCCTTGTTTAAAGAGATCATTCTTCACAAAATTCTGGTATAAAATGATCAGAAAGGATCCTAGCACAGGTAAATTATTTGCTCAGGATCATATCCAGGAGATAGAATCCAGAATTTCTCAATATCAAGAGAAATTGAAGGAAAAGAAGAAGAAGATGGTTCAAAATTCTCCCAAATCACCTTTCGAGCAATTTGCAATTAGATTGTAGAAGGAGAATCCAACAATCTCGTCACAGCAAATTATGATGGCATATATGGATTAGATCAAGGAGGAAATGGTCCAGTTCACCCAAAAAGGTGAATCTTCATCACCATCGGAGATGTCAATGGAGGCGTCGCAGCAGGGCAGTAGATATTTTTGTTTTGCAAGTCAATCCCAGGATCCAGAGGAAGAAGGAGACTATTCCTTAGAAGAAGTGTTCGAATCAGTGAAAGACGCGTTGAAGGGTCCATTGCAAATCAGGCCAAGACAGGAAGAATCTTCCAACCCACGTCAACAGGATAAAGATAGGTTAGGTGGAAAGTTGGTTTGTCGTATAAGACAGATCGTGATATTTTCTTACTGTAGATAAACAGTAGGTCGTTACTTTTTACTGTAATATACAGTGTTTGTAATTATTATTCCCGAATTCCAAATAAGTGAAGTCCGTGGAAAGTTGTTTTGAATTTTCGTTTCAAATCCGAGCACCCAAGTGTCTATAAAAGCAAGACTCGGATGTAGTGTTTAGGGTGTGTGCAGTTTTTTTATTTTCCTTTTATTTTGTATTTCCTATTGTAAATTCAATAATAATATTCTGAGAGTTTCTCTCCAGGTACTGTTCTTTTTATTTTCATGTCATTTTATTTTATTTTATTTGTTGTTGTTGGGAAGCCTAATGGAAGGCTGAACCCTGATGGATTACTATAACACTATGTTATCATAGAGTGTGTCTTAGACCATCTCAGACCTTGAGGATAACCCTCAAATACTCCGCTATCATCGTTAAGGTCTTGAGAATAGGATGTATCTTAGTAAAACTTTGAGATTATGGTTCGAAATATATGGCCAGGTTTTCGAGGAGCTTTTTGGCCCTTCTTTGCCATTTTGATGTTTTGTTGGCGTTTCTGTGGGCTGTTTCTAAGTTCCGAAAGGAATCTAGAATATATTAGGTAACACTCCATTAATCTCATCTTCCTTGTTTAACACAAAGATGTAGCCTAGACTTAAGGACTCATCTATATCCGTGGACTGCTGTCTACTTGCGGTCTTATCTCCTGGGCCTCAGATGGTAAAATTTTTTGTCATTGGTAGAAAAATTATATTTTTCTGATTTTATAGTAAACTATGAAAGTAATATTATAAAAGCCTTATGTGGTTTTATTACATAAATGGTTAACAATAAGCATGTCTATTATACTAAACGCCTTTCAAATGATTTCTTATTTCATAGATAATACTCTTTTATAGTAATGATGGTAGTAATGTTATAAAAACCTTAAGTGCTTTATTATTTAAATGGTTAACAATAATCATGTCTATAATACTAAATGCCTTTCAAATTAATTCTTATTGATGGATAATATTCTTCTATGATCAAAGTATAGTTATAAAAATTTTATGTGCTTGTATTACTTACAAGGTCAATAACTCCCCTATGTCTCATATTAAAGTATTTTAAATCCATTCATACTCATAGAAAAAATTCTTTTATGATTCACAACAAATAAGTGTTCTTATTACTTACATTGTTAATAATTATCATGTCTCTCATATTATTATAGTTCAAATGTATTCTTATTATTAAATACTTCCCATATAGCAACAAATATGTTTGCCAAGGAGTAAGAATTTTCATAAATGAATAGATCGTGTCATATGTATATAGATTATGTTCCAAATTTATTAAATAATGTATATATAATACATACATTATTTGGAGGTACATGTAAATGAAAATGGTCTTTTTGAAATATTTAGCAGATCATTCCATTTTTAATAACTTTATTGAAGACATTTTAAGTAATTATTAATAACTAATTAGATTACAAATATGCTGTGTGCATCGCACAGAGTTCATACTAATTAAACAGTTAGACTTAACAGGAGTTATATTCTAGTTTTTCTTTGATGAGGGAATCGAAGGGTGCAAGCCACGTTGGCAACGCTTTCGTTATTTTGTTTGGTTCTCTTCGTGGATTAGTCCTGCCTTTCATTTTATAGTATCTTTTAATTGGCCAAATTTGTGACGATTGTTAAAAGAATTTTATGCATTCATTGTGCTATTTATCATTTGTAAATTGCTCAATATCTGGTTTCGGGCCCAATATAGTACCTCGACCCAAACACACAGCAGACTGTCAATGGCCTGTTTCGATTGGTTTTTTTTTTCCTTGAAAAAGCATTTTTTTAGGGAAAAAAAAGTATATTATTTTTACAATAATTATTTGGCTAACTTCCAAAAAAATTGAAACTCTGAAGGAAAAAAAAACTCATTTATAGATTTTCTAAAAGTCAGAATTTCAACTTATTGAAAAAACATTTTTTTGAAAAGCTGTTAGAAAAACGCTTTTAAAAAAAGTTAATTCAAGCGAGCCCTAAATGTTATCAAACGTAACTGCTCGTTCAAACAAGAGTTGGAAAATAATTGCGTGTGTTCTATTTAAGGGAGACAAAACACAAAACCTTTTAATTACATGACATCCTTGGCTACCCTATAACTATTTAGAGATGTTTCACTTTCTTTATTCAAATCCAACAAAGGAATAGTAAGTCACGTTTTGTTTGCTTTCAAGAGCCTTTATTATGTTAGACAATTGATCACTTTGTAAATGATGCTAGATTATTATTTTTTTAAAGTTGGTAATTAGGTTGTCATTTACATGCTTAAAATATTAATGGGTTAACAAATTGGCTAACAAAGAATATCAAACTAAAGTAGTGATTAATATTAGGAAATGGGTTGGGAATGGAACTATATATTTAGCTCTCTTCTATCCCATAATTAGTATGATATTTTGAGTCAGAGAATTCTATCCACGAGAAAATTCCATTCTCACGATTATAAGAATACCCAGTTCAGATGATGTAAATCGGAATGAGCCATTCCTATGTCCGCATTAATGATTTTTTTGCCAAAAAAATAAAATATCTTTTCAAAAATTAATATTTGGTGATTTAAATCAACAATAAAAAAAATAAAACAAAAATAAAAAATTATACTTAAAATTTTAAAAATAAAACAAATAGAAAACAATTAAAATTAAAATTAAAATTTTGCCATATGATATATACATACATACACGCACACATATATTAACAATATTATTTATTCATAACTATAAAACATGGGTTTAGAATCGATTCTATTCCTAGTATCATTCCTAAAGTATACCAAATATGATATATTAATTGTCAAATTTATTCTATTTCCTTGTTCATTTTGTTCATGTTCAAATTTATTCTACCATATCAATCGTCACATAAAATTTCTACTTTGTTAATTGG
Source organism: Cordia subcordata (assembly GCA_028554755.1). NCBI lineage: Eukaryota > Viridiplantae > Streptophyta > Magnoliopsida > Boraginales > Cordiaceae > Cordia > Cordia subcordata. The sequence continues at coordinate 19,010,587 of JAPTOF010000007.1, forward strand.
ATGATTGTTCTTCCAATAATGCTTAACGTTGTGGATTGTGTATTTGAATTCATGAACTTAGGTAGTTGGCATTTTGGTCATCCAAAAAAGCAACTTTTTTTGATAAAAATTTTAAAAAAGAAATTATTAATGTAATTTGGGGCCTGTTTGGATTGACTTTTTTTCAGGAAAAAAAATTTCAAGAAAAAACACTTTTTTTTTTCCTGAAAAAGTTACATTAAATTTGTAATAACTATTTGATTTGGCTTCCAAAAAAGCTAAAACTCTGAAAAAAGCTCAAATACAGCTTTTTTTAGAAGCTAAAATTTTTAACTTCTAAAAAAAAACTATTCTTCAAAAACTGTTAAAAAAATACTTTTAAAAAAAATCAATCCAAACGAGCCATTGATATGGTGTAGGCAAAATAAATGTTAAATATACTGCACCTCCCTTATACTTTATTTATTGGAAGATGGACCCCTAGACCTCTTCTTTTCTTTCTTCGTACACGCCATTCTATTAAAATCTAACAAAGAAAGTACTTGTGAAAGTCCAAGGAGTATAGAATCACCGACCACAAAATATGAGGGACTAGTCAAGGTACGTGAACTTAGATTCATTCGTAACGTTATAATAAATATTGACATTATGAGCTCATTTAGAGTTTTTTTTTGTAGAAGTATCTTTTCTTTGGAAGAATTTTAATTTTTTTTAAATCAAACAAAATAATTATTACAAAAATAAAATATTTTTTTCCCTAAAAAAAAATAATCTAAACAGGCCTTGTGTTTGGCCAACATTTATGGAGTAAAGACAATCTCAAACCATTTCCCCGTATATTAGCCTAGTTTGCTTTTGAAAGTCTTCATTATGTTAGAATTGACCACTTTGACTCTATTTAGCAACATATTTTCAGGTAGTTTTTAGTATTTTTATTGGTTGAAACACTTTTTATGTAACTTATTGCTGTTTGGTAAAATAATGTTTCAAGTAACTTTTTAGATAACTTTTAACGTTTCAACTAATTTTTCTCAAAAGCTAAAAGTTTTAGTCTTTCAGGTAATTTTAACTTTTCATTATTCCTTTTCACAATTCTACTCTTTCTTCATTTTTTTGGCAATTCTAATCTTTTTCCAATATCTCTATATATTTTTACCTATTCTTTGACAAATATAAATATATAAAAAAAATAACATAACAATGAATTTGAAATTCTATCTAATCAACATATATTAAAAAGTATAAGTTTAATTAGTTGATTTTTCTTGACAAAATAAAATCTGAATCTATACAAATTACTTTTTATAATATTGATACTGTTGAATGTGGCCCGTATTCTTGGGCAACAAGAATAGCAGATTTCCTTATTAGCATATTACCTTATTTGCTTGTTACCTTTTGGTAGCACATAATTAATTAGTTGCCTTTTCTGCTTAATAGGTTTAGGAAACCTTTGCACTATGAATATGTGGCAATACTCATTATGTTATGTGTGAGAGAGAAACCAAAGTGAGAGCCTTGTAGCATTCGTGATCAGTAATAGAATTATTCTCTACTGCCCGTGGACGTAGGCTTCAAAGCCGAACCACGTAATTTCTTGTGTCCGTTATTTCTTCTCGTATTCTTCGTGTTTGCATGTTTTTCCCCAACAAACTGGTATCAGAGCCATAGGTATTAATCAGCTGCGAGGAAAAACAAAACTCATCGTACAAATAACGCTCAACCAAACAAAGCCTTAACCAAATAAAGCTTAGCCAAACAGGGCCTTAAGTCACCCTCTCTGCCTTCGTTGAATCTCCTTATTGGAGTGACGAAATCAACGGTGGTTGGTATCGTTGTGTTCGTCGTCGCGAAAAGAACTCAACGGTATCTCTTTCATCGAGTTTGGTGGCCGAAGGAGTAATCCGCCATTGAAGAAGCCTTTGAAGCTTGTCGTGACTGGTGGTTATGGAGGCGCGCGCCAAATTGGCGTGATATCGTGCCGCCGTGGTCGCCACGAACGAGGAGCGGATCGGTCGACGCGCCGTGTTTGGAGGCTCAGAGTGAAAGTTACCATTGGGTCGGGTCGCTAAGGTATCCGGGTTCGAAACCGGGTAGAGAAGACAAGGCCCGCTGGTTGGTGGTTTTGCTTTCCGGGTCGGGCTTTAGGTTTTGGACTGGGTGAAGCTTGGATCGGGTTTTTTGATTTCGGGTATTTGGTTTTATTTTTGGGTCGGGTTCTGGTTTTGGGTTTGGGTAGAAGGCTAGGGGTTGGACCGGGTTCTGGGTCATTTTTTTTTTGTTGGGCTTGGGTAGTTTTCAAAAATAAGAAAGAAAAAAATTTTCTTTAGGCTTGGGCTTAGGGTATAGCCCAAGAGGAAAAAAGAAAAGAAAAGAGTTTTTTTTTTATTTTTGAATTTGGGCCTAGTCCAGAGAGGAAAAAAAAAAAAATTGATTTGACCGTTGACCAGGGTTGACTGGGTTTGACTTTGACTGTTGACCATTGACCAAGGGTTGACCAGATTTTACCAGAGCCTTACCCCACGTTTTTCGACGTGCTGAGTCCGTTCTTGGGCTCAGTTTTTCCAAATTCTGCTCCGAAGTACGTGTTTAGGGACGGTGTTGACTTTGACCAACAGGTTTGACTTTGACTGGTGTTGACCAAAGTTGACCAGGGGTGTTCCTAAGGTTTTTCGACGTGCTGAATCCGTTTTTGCGATCCATTGAGCCAAATTCCATCTCGAAGAGTGAATTTTGAGCAAACGAAGATGTCTTCCACAGGTGGAAAGTTTGAAATCGAGAAGTTTGACGGGAGAATGAGTTTCAGTCTTTGGAGGATCAGATTCAAGGCATTTATGACAATGCAGGGACTTTGGAAAGTCATTGAATGAGTGATCCCCGAAAAGATAGAACCAGCAGTGAGAAAAGAACTCGAAGCGAAAGCCTTGAGTGCAATACATATGTCCGTGACAAATGAAGTATTGCTGGAGATTGCTGAGAAGACGACAGCAGTTGAGGCTTGGAATACTTTGGTGGAATTGTATGCATCTAAATCTCTCACCAATCGCCTCTACTTGAAGAAGCGATTGTATCATCTTAAAATGAAAGAAGGTACGTCACTAAAACAATACCTTGATGAGTTTATCTCTTGTTTTATTGCTTTGAAGGATGTGGGTGTTAAAATTGATGACGAAGATCAAGCTATGATCGTATTATGCTCCTTACCGCCTTCATATATGAACTTTGTGGACACTATGTTGTATGGGAGGGATAAAATTACCTTTGAAGATGTGATTACTTCATTAAAATCGAAGGATCTTCAAACATATATTCCGGGACATAGGGAAGAAGTTCATGGGGAAGGTTTAGTGAGTAGAGGGAGATCGGAGAATAGAGGTGGATCTTCGGATAGAAAGAAAAGCAAGTCAAGGTCAAAATCAAGAGCAAAGAAGCTATGCTGTTTCGAGTGTGGCGAAAAGGGTCACATTAAGAAAGAATGTCCAAGACTTAGAAAAGGAAAGAAAAAGGTGGAGAATTCAACTAATGTGGTGGAGAGTGCTGACAGTGATGGAGATAACTCGAGTAGTACCGGGGAAGTTTTGACTGTGAGTGGATCACAGTGGCAAAATCAATGGATTCTTGATACTGGTGCAACGTTCCATATGTGTCCTAGGCGCGACTGGTTCTCTTCTTATTCCAAAAGAGAAGGGAAAGTCTTTCTAGGCAATGATCTTTCGTTAAAGGTGGAGGGAATGGGCATCGTAAATATCAAAATGTTTGATGGTATTACAAGATCTCTCGAGTGTTGACATGTACCGGAGCTGAAGAAAAACTTGATTTCTCTTGGGCGTTTGGATTCTCATGGATACAAATTCCGAAGTGAGAATGGTGTCTTAAAGGTGACCAAAGGTGCAATTGTGCTCTTGAAAGGAACTTGATCGCGGCCTATATGTCCTTCAAGGTAGTACGATTCACAGTGTTGCATATTACATCCGAGGAGAGTGATAATGATACTACGCAGTTATGGCACAAAAGGTTGAGCCATATGAGCGAGAGGGGACTGACCGAGCTGAGCAAGAGGGATTTGCTTTGTGGACAAAGAACTGGAAAGCTTGAATTCTGCGAGCATTGTGTCTTTGGAAAGTAAACCAAGGTGAACTTCAGTAAGGGGCAGGAGAACACCAAAGGCACACTTGATTATATTCATTCTGATCTTTGGGGTCCTAATAAAGTTCCTTCCAAGAAAGGTGCCAGGTATTACATCACTTTCATTGATGCATACTCTCGGATGGTGCGGGTATACTTCGTAAAAACTAAAGATGAGGCGTTTTCAACATTTTTCGAGTGGAAGACGTTGATTGAGAAGCAGACTGGTAAACAAATTAAGCGTCTTAGGACTGACAATGGGTTGGAATATTGCAACAAAGAGTTTGATGAGTTCTGCAAGAAACATGGCATTGTGAGACACCGCACATGTGTAGGGACACCACAATGAATGGAGTTACGTAACGCATGAATAGAACTCCGGTGGAGAGAGCTCGTTGTATGCTCTCCCAACTGGTTTGAGTCAAGACTTTTGGGCCAAGCCATCAATACGGCATGCTACTTGGTGAATAGGTCCCCATCCAAAGCTATTGAATTGAAGACTCCTTTTGAGTTATGGTCCGGTAAGCTCACGACTACTCGATTGAGAGTGTTCGGTTGCCTCGCATACGCTCACGTGAAGGATGGCAAGTTGGAGCCGAGGGCAAAGAAATGCATATTTCTAGGCTATGCGTCCGAGAGGAAAGGTTACAGGTTGTGATGCACAGATCCAAAGTCTCCAGGTTTCCTCATCAGCAGGGATGTCACGTTCAATGAGTCTGCTTTATTAGACCAAGAAAAGGAGAAAGCCATAGCTGATTTAGACCACGGTGTCAAAGAGCAGGTGGAGGTATTTTCTGATGTACCAAATGTTCCATCTAGCAATAGTAGCAGTCAAATTCAGCCGACTCAACCAACTGAGGCATATGATCAAAATATGCCTGAACAACAGAAGTACAGCATTGCCACTGGGCAAGAAAGGAGACAGATTAGAGAGCCTCAAAGGTATGGATACGCTGATCTTGTTGCTTATGCTTTGATCAAGGTTTAAACAATTGAAGGACATGAGCCGAATTTATACAAAGAGGCCATATGTGGAAAAGATTCTGCTCAGTGGGTGGGTGCCATGAGTGAGGAGATTAAGTCTCTTCATAAGAATCAAACAGAGGAGCTTGTTGAATTGCCTAAGGGACAGCGAGTTGTCGGTTGCAAATGGGTTTACAAGAAAAAGGAAGGTACTCCAGGGGTTGAAGGTCCTCGATACAAGGCACGGTTGGTGGCAAAAGGCTATACACAAAGGAAGGGTGTTGACTTCAACGAAGTGTTCTCCGGTTGTGAAGCATACTTCCATCAGGGTTTTACTTGCCTTGGTTGCTCTTCATGACTTAGAGCTTGAGCAGCTAGATGTGAAAACGGCGTTTTTGCATGGTGATCTTGAAGAGCAAATTTACATGAGTCAACCGGAGGGGTATGTAGTTCCTGGTAAGGAACACCATGTTTGCAAACTGAAGAAGTCCTTATATGGGTTGAAGCAGTCACCTCGGCAATGGTACAAGAGATTTGACACATTCATGGTAGGTGCTGGATACACAAGGAGTGCCTACTACAGCTGTGTATATCTCAAGAAGCTTCCAGATGGTTCGTTTGTATATTTGTTGTTGTATGTCGATGATATGCTTATTGCTGCTAAAAGCATGTCTGCAATCGACAAATTAAAGAAGCAGCTAGGTGATGAGTTTGAGATGAAGGATCTTGGAGCAGTGAAGAAGATTCTTGGCATGGAGATTCACAGATATAGAAACGCTGGGAAGCTATTCTTGTCTCAACAAAGTTATATTGAGAAGGTGCTGGAGCGTTTCGGGATGCTTAAAACTAAGCCTGTGAGTATGCCGCTTGCTGCTCACTTCAAATTGTCTGCAGATTTGTCACCTAAAACTGAGGAGGAGGTGAAGCATATGTCTCATGTTCCATACTCGAGTGCTGTTGGTAGCTTGATGTATGCTATGGTATGCACTTGTCCTGATATTTCACATGCAATTAGTGTTGTGAGCAGGTATATGGCATCACCTGGGAAAGCACACTGGGAAGCGGTGAAATGGATAATGAGATATTTGCGTGGCACTGCAAATGTAGGTTTGTTATTTAGCAAGATGACTGGAGATTGCGCAAGGTTGGTGGGTTATTGTGATTCAGACTTTGCAGGTGACCTTGATAAGAGAAGATCTTTGACGAGTTACGTGTTTACTCTCTCTGGATGTGCTATCAGTTGGAAAGCGACATTACAATCTACTGTGGCATTGTCGACTACTGAAGCGGAGTACATGGCAATTGCAGAAGCTGTGAAGGAGGCCATGTGGTTACAAGGCCTGGTTCGTGATCTTGGACTGCAGCAAGATACAAGTAAAGTCTTTTGTGATAGCAAGAGTGCAATCCATCTGACGAAGAATCAGATGTATCATGAGAGGACTAAACACATTGACATCAGATATCATTTTATCAGAGATGTTGTATCACAAGGAATCATATCGGTGCAGAAGATATCTACCCATGAGAATCCAAATGGATATGATGACTAAGGTGGTTCCGCCAAGTTCAAGCATTGCTTGGACTTGGTTGCTATTTGCGCGGAGCATTGAGCCCTTAAGGCGCTTGGTCGCAAGGATGATGGTGTATTGATTGGAGCGAATACGTGCCAAGGTGGAGATTTGTTGAATATGGCCCGTATTCTTGGGCAACAAGAATAGCAGATTTCCTTATTAGCATATTACCTTATTCGCTTGTTACCTTTTGGTAGCACATAATTAATTAGTTGCCTTTTCTGCTTAATAGGTTTAGGAAACCTTTGCACTATAAATATGTGGCAATACTCATTATGTTATGTGTGAGAGAGAAACCAAAGTGAGAGCCTTGTAGCATTCGTGATCAGTAATAGAATTATTCTCTGCTGCCCGTGGACGTAGGCTTTAAAGCCGAACCACGTAATTTCTTGTGCCCGTTATTTCTTCTCATATTCTTCGTGTTTGCATGTTTTTCCCCAACAGATACAAATGCTTTATCAAAAAATTAAGTATATTTAATATTGAAACATTGCTTGTAAAAAAATATCTAACTATAAAATATTGCTATAAAAAAATAAACATCTAACTATGAAATATATTATCTTATTCCTATAATAATAATAAAAATTATAACTATTATAACAACAATAATAATAATAGCATGATATCAATGTCCTTTTATGTCATTTTACATTTGTTAGCTAATCTAACTGCTAATATTATTGAATACATTTTGTTTAATCAACTAAATAAATAGTTAAAAACTAAAATACAACAACTATTAGTTATCTTAATAGTTAATTTTGCCAAATAAAGCCTTCATAAATTATGCTAGATTACTACTTTAAAGCAGGTGACTAAGTTGTCACTTGCCCTAAAAATGTTAATGGGTTGATGAATTAGTTAACAAAGAATATTGGACTAAGGTAGCAATTGATATAGAAGAATGGGATGACATTTTTCTGCTAAAGCTATGACTGGTATGATATACTGAACCAAGGCGAGAAAATCCCATTCTCACAAATATTTGACTACCAAATATGTATATATACATGGGAATGGGAATGCGTCATTCCAATGTCTACATAAATGATTTTTTTGATCAAGTGACTAAAATATCACTTCAAAAATTAAAATTTGGCATTGTATATTAAAACAAATAAAAATAGAAAATAAAATTTTAAAATACAAAATTAAGATTTAAAAAATAAAATAGAAAATAAAAATGAAAATAAAAATAAAAACAAAATAAAAATAGAAACTAAAATAAAATTAAACATAAAAATTTGGTTAGATTATATATTCATATATATACACTTATATTATCTATATTATTCTTTATAACTATAAAATATTAGTTAAGAATCAAAATTTTCATTCCTATTATCATTTCTAAAATGTACCAAACATAGTATATTGATTGTCAAATCTATTCTATTCCCTAATTAATTTTATTTATATCCAAATTTATTTCATCATACTAATCATCACCTAATTTTCTTTATTTGTTAATTGAATGAATGTTCCTACCACAGGGTTGTTTAACGTTGTGGATTGTGTATTTGAATTCACGGACTTGGGTAGTTGGCATTGGTTATCAATAAAGCGACTTTTTTCTGATTAAAAAAATTAAAAACTGAAATTGTTATTGTAATTTCATACGGTGTAGGCAAAATAAATGCTATATATATTGGCGGGAAAATTGCACCTCCCCCTTGGTCTAGAGAAATGAAGATGGCTTGTGGACCTCACTGGACTGGGTGTTGGGAACAAATCACTGGTTGGATTGATCAGAATTGTAATAGGAATTCACAAAAAGCCTTGAGGCCCGAGCTATCTTTCCGTGTATTGTATTTGTTCTTATCACAGTAAAATTTTTTTGTCTTCTTGTGAATGTAAGTCGAAGGCCAAACTATATTAAAAATATTGTGTCTATCGTATTTTATTTTTTTCTCTAATTTGTTTACCTTCGTTCCAAATACCCCGATTTCACAACAAACTCATATAAGAGCCCAGTGTGAAGGACTGGGCACGACGAGGGTGAAAACATGCAAAGAGAGTTTGTTGTTTCGTGATCGTTGTTTCTGCTGAATGCGCACAAAAAAGGAAGAAAATCTTGGACGAAATTTTGGCTTGACAAACAGAAAATCAAACGATCTGTTGTGCTGACATCATCGCCTTCTAAGATGCTATCGGTGTTGTTGTCTTGCCAAAGAAGAGATCTCGGTGAATGGTGGCCAGGTGGTAGTGCTGCTAAAAGAAGCTCGAAGCTAGCCATGGTGTTTCAATGGTGAAACACCACAGGGCTCGAAGCTAGCCGCGGTGAGGTGGCCGGTGAAGTCACTGGCGACGTGAAGAAGATGACAGCATGGGTGTTGACGGTAGACGACGATGGCAGTGTTGATCGGAGAACAGAAGACATTGGTTTGGTGAGCCGTGATGGAGATCGTTTTACTGAAAACCGATTATTGATCGGCCGGTCAAATCGGCGGCGAGCATCGAGTTGCATTCGTTTGAGCTTTTGTGTTGTGGGTTTGATGATAGCTTGGTGAAGAAGGTGCACGCAATGATTCTACGTCTTGCGACTGAGGGCTTATGACGGGCTCATCAAATTTGGACCTTTGGATCAATCTTTGATGAGATTTGATGAAGGAGATTTGGTGCCTTGCAGTCCACTATTTTATAGTGCACAAAGCTGATCTGGAACCTTGACCTAAAATGATCTTAACCAGGTCAGGGATGTAATCATGTGTGAGGCGCGCATGATTGCTTTAGCGTGCTTGTTTGACCAAATTTTAGCAGGTTTGACTAGAAGCTTTAACCATGTTGATGGAGCTTTGATCGGACCCAAACAGAGTTAACCAAGGGCTATCCCAATGTTTTTTGACATGTAGATTCCGATTTTGAACTCCGTTTTGCGAAGTTCGACTCCAAAGTGCATCTTTTTGAGATCTGGTCAACTTTGATCGCGAATTTGACTTTGACCAGGTATTGACCAAAGTGGACTTAGGGTTTTTTACTATCTGTTTGACCAAATTCCAAGTGGTTGTGTGTGATTTTGAAGTGAACAAAGATGTTTGGACCTATGGAAAGGTGCGAATTTGAAGTATTGATGGATGGACTTTTTTGGTCTTTTTAGATGAGTACGATCACGAGTTATAACAATTGCATAGAGAAAAAGTGATAAAGACACTATGCTCTTATGATGATGTAGGCCACGTGTGAGAGAAAGACTAAATGCGAGGAATTAGTGGGTGCCGCGTTGTAGATAAGACAAAGAAGCTCATGTATAGTGAGTGTGTGTCTTAATAAGTAGATTGAGGCCTAGTTCAGTGGAGCTGTTGTATGGGTTCTTTCTGGAAGTAGTGATCACTTAGATGTAGACTTGCAGAGGTGATTAGTGGGTACTCATAAAGACAGTGAGCGCTCCAAAAAGGTGTCGAGTGGAGAGCGGTATGTGTCTCGTAAAGGTCATAGGTTGGAAGCTTTGTGGAAAAAGTTTGAGTAGGACTCTTTGGGAGAAAGGTGGTGCTTTTTCAGTGTTCCATGAGTCAAGAATTGGATACTGAGGTGTGCTACTAAGTGATTCGATCTCTATCCATAGCTTCTGTAGGTACTTTTGAATGATGGTTGTCTTGCTGATTAGTTGCTCTACTTGCTTGGAGGATGGCAAGCTAGAGATGGAGAACAATTTATGTAGAGGAAGAGGTTTTCTATTATGGTGTTTAAAGAACAAGTCTTCAAGAGTTTTCAGTAGAGATGTGTGAGACCACAAAAGTGATTGAGAAATTGTAGCTAAGTGTGGATCATGAAATAGAGAAATAGGCAGAGCGGGGTGGCTCAGGAGTTTCATGAAGTAGCAAGTGGAGTGATCTATGTGTGTCTCGGTAATTAGTGATACATAGTAAGGTGTATCTTGGAATTGATTTGATCGACAATGCCATGAAGTTGATGGAGCTTGTTGTAGAGCCTCAGACAGTGCTCTAGGAGATGGCCAGTGGTAGTTTAATCAGGTTGACTTATCAGATTGAGACGGGCATGTCTAATGGATGTGGTAGTGTACTGAATGATGAGAGAATGAGTCGGAGGATCTCTGAGATTTGCATTGGAGGCTGATGCAATGTCCAGGAGGGACGTGTTTGCATAGCTGAGGTTCCCATGTTGAGATTAGGGTCCTGGTCCTAGTCCTAGTGAGATTTTGTAAATTGGTACTGGGGGTGAAGATGGTATTCTTCACATTCATGGATTTGAGAAAGAGCGATGGAAGCACTAGCTGTTGAGGATGCTATAGGCGCTCAGAGAATTTCCTTAGATTGCTACGGACCATTGTGGATGTTAGATCAATCTTGAGATGATTGTGAGAGACCAAGGAGATACTGCCGAGAAAAGTTCAAATAGGCGGTTAGGGACTTAGGAGGTATGAGTAATGCATGGCAGATGGTCTTTTGTGGGGCAGATTTGGCAGTTGAAGCAAGAGAGATTCGGAGTTGCTGATGAGAAGCGAATATGGTCCAAGGTGGGGGTAAAGTCTAACTCGTATCCTGAGTACGCATTAAGGATATAAGGCCTTAGGGTTTGACACTTCCCTTATTTATGACCTACTATATATCTAGTCTTACCATAAATGTAGCAATGCCATATTCATAATGCTGTCATTTTGTTATATCTTGTAATCTATAAATAGGGACTTTATCTATTATAGTAGTGTGAGACATATAAACAATATTCGTTCTTATCATAATGGAATTCTCTTGCATGTTGCTGAATGTAGGCTGTAGGCCAAATCACGTTAAAAATATTGTATCTATCGTGTTTTATATCTTTCTCTAATTTATTTATTTTCATTCCAAACACCCCGATTTCACAACAAATGTAAAGCAAAAAGTATTTAGGAAATGTAAATATGCTGACAATAGAGTTAACTGGTTTTTGTGCCGAACTTGGGGAGTAGATTCTAACATTGGAGAATAGGTTGAGGTAATCTTTTGTCTTGATGCCTCATTGACTTGAATTCAAATGTAAAGTTTTGTGATTAATAAAAGTTCATTACTTACCTAGTAAAAGAAAAAATTGCACCTCCCTCATAATTTATTTATAGGAAGATAGAGACCAATATACGTCTTCTTTTCTTTCTTTGTTCCTGCACGCCATTTTATTGAAATCTAACAAACCCACTTGTGAGAAGTCTCATATGTAAGCATAGTTGATTATATAGGTAAGTCAAGATTATGCAGGCATTAAAGATATATTAAACAAGAACAATCTTAGAACTATAGACACACCTACCACATAATATAAGTTGTTAGTCAAGGCACATGAACTTAGATTCGTTCACAACATTATATTAAATATTGACTCGTATTATAATTGGCTAACAATTACCGAGTTAGGATAATTTCAAACCATTTCCCCATATATTAGCCACACTAATAGCTACTAAGACTCGTGAATTAGATTTGCAATTAGCTAACATTTATCAAGTAAGGACAACATCAAACCATTTCCTCATATATTAGCTGTGCCAGCAGCTAATAGCTACTAACTAAGACTTATAAATTAGATTATTTATTCAGTACAATAAGTAAATAAACTAATATTCTCTCTACAAGATTAAATTTTTAGATGAGATGGTAACTCTAAGATAGTATCAGAGCCTGAAAGCCAAACGATACAGGTTGAAAATTCACTGCCGTCCATTTAAAAATATTAAATTGTCCACGTGCAAACTCTAAACAAATCACACTGCACGTGAGAAGACTTGTTAAGTACAATAAATAAATAAACCGATATCCACTTTACAAGCTTAAGCTTTTAGATAAGATGATAATTCTAAGAGTATCTCATAACATTCAACGTTATAACGTTGTAGATGCTGTAAAAATGTAGTCTAAAGGAAATAAACACAACTGTAGAACAAGTGCAAAAGTAATGTAGCAAAATCAAATAGTAGCTTGAGGCGTGTTATGAACACTGTTCTTAAGGATATTTCGCCCAACTGTAAGCGTATCCCCCAAGATTCAACAAGCTCTTCTAGTTTTGAATTAGGTTCAGGAACAGCAAAAGAAACTTAATATGAAATACCCAGCAGTCTTTTGAACAGAGTAGAGGAGAAGGATTTTTGTACCAGTGCATTTAGCTTGGAGAATGGAGGGCTATTTATAGGCTTCAGGCTCAATAGAATATCTCGAAAATGATGCAACTGAAAGTGAGAAATATCTAGTCTTCAACAGCTAAAGAGAAACTGCAGATAAACTTTTAAGCACATGTTTTTACTTGTTAAACACCAGGAGCAAAATTCAAACTATTCCGTTAAGGCTAAAAATAAACTATCTTCTGAAAATAAAAAATAATAAATTTTAAAAAGTGACTTGGATCGGGCCTCATGTATATCTTGCGTGTAGGGGGGGCCAAATCCACCAATTTGAACTATCAGCCTAAATTTCATGCGCGCGAGCCCAATCCCTTATCATTTCTTTTACAAGCCCACTAGAGTAAAATCTAATATAAAGTGAGAAAAGATTTATCACTTTTTCAATGTGGGAAGTATTCTATTCATTTTGAGGTACAAACAAAAACACCCAACAGTAGAAAACATTCATAATAATAAAATTCTATTTGTTCAAACAAAAGTTTAGAAAATAATTGAGTATTCTATTTAAGGGTGACAAAATCGTTCACGCAGTACAATACAAGATTACCCTATAATATTTTAGAAATGTCTCACTTTCGTTATTGAAATCCAACAAAGCAAGAAGTCACATTTAGAGGCAGTTTGATTCAACTTATAAGCTAGTTTGAAAAAAAAAATGACATGCTTGGTTTAGTGGCCTATAAGCCTCTTTTAGGTGTTTAAAGGCTAGTAAGAAGTAAGATACCTAGCTACCCTAGAATTTTTTCTCCTCCGGCTTATAAGAACCCATTTTTTTACAATATTCTTTAATAAAAGGTTATTTTTGGTCATTTGAACTAATATTACTATTTATAAGTACTTATTTACTAAATATATCATTAACTTATAAACATATATTTTACAAATACTTTTGTGTTATTTATCACATGCTTATAAGCAATAACTGCTTATGAACACATAAAAACTAACAAGTCCGAAACAGCTATTAGTTTGCTTTCAAAGAGTCTTCATTATATTGGACAATTGACTACCTTGTGAATAATGCTAGTTTACTTGCTAACGGGATGATGAATTAGCTACCGAAAATGTCAAATTAAGTTCTTTACTCATTAATTAGATGATTGTTCTTTTAACAAACATTCTGAATTTTGTATTTTAATCCACTAGAACGGGATAGCTGGTATTTTGATTGTCAATAAAACAGCAAATTTTAATTTAAAAAAAAAGAAGAAAAAACTGGAATTTATTAATGTAATTTCATATGATGTGGACAAAATAAATGCTAAATATACTGGTGCAAGATATGCACCCCCCTCGTAATTTGTTTATTATGGGAAGATAGACCAATATACCTATTCTTTTCTTTTTTTGTCGTACGTTGTTCTATCAAAATCTAACAAAGACTTCTGAAGATCTTGTATATAAACATAGTTGGTTACATACAGGTAAGTCAACATTATGCAGCTATTAAGGATTTATTAAACAAGGACAATCTTAGAACTATAGACACACCCACTACCTAATATAACTCAATTAGTCAAGGGAAATGAACTTAGATTCATTCATAACATTATATTAAATGTTGACCTATATAATAATTGGCTAACATTTACCGAGTAAGGATGATTTCAAACCATTTCCCCATGTATTAGCCACACTAGTAGCTACTAACTAAGACTCATAAATTAGATTTATAATTAGCTAACGTTTATCAAGTAAGGACAACTTCAAACCATTTCCCCACATATTTGCCGTGCCGGTAGCTAATAGCTATTAACTAAGACTCGTAAATTAGATTATCTATTAAGTGTAGTAAATAAATAAACTAATATCTTTTTTACGAGTTTAAGATTTTAGATGAAATGGTAACCCTAAGATAGTATCACAGCTTGTAAGTCAAATGACACATGTTGAAAATTTAACTGTCATCTATTTAAAAATATTAAATTATCCACGTACAAGTTTTAAACAAACCATGCTGTAAGTAAAAGGGCGTGTTAAGTACAATAAATAAATAGACTAATATCATTTCTATAAGTTTAAATTATTAAATGAAGTAATAAACGTTATAGAAAACATTCACAATAATAAAATGCTATACAGTTATGATAAAATTATCTAAATCGATAAATACAAACAAAATATCATATTATTATTATTTTAATATATTTGATCGTCCTCACCGCAGTCCATTGCATGTGAAATCACATGGGTGTGGTTGGTACCAAACATAGGAAACAGCTAGCCAAGGAATAATTGGAAGGAACACTTGGGGCCCCATATGATTATGTAGAAAAAGTAGGCCCGAAAATTGTCAATTACTTGAAGCTGATAATAATATAAATAATAATAGTTTCTCCAGATATGTTTTTTCAGTGCCGAAGCTTTCTCTTTAAATGGAACAATTTGAGTTGACTGCTCCTGTCCAAGGAAAAAAAGGAAAAAAAAAAAAAAGAAGATGAGATGTCACTAGCACGAATAACAGTTGCAAGTGATTGATCCAACATGTCTGTGTAATGCATGGATCTCGTTTTTCACTGTTTTGCATGAAAATATAAAAGAGAAACGTTTAAAAGGTTTCGTTATGAACGTAATCAGAAATAATACGCAGTTAGGTATTTGTGTGCTCGAAAAATTAGATGAATTGAATGTAACTGAACTAGTTTAACATGCCAACAAGATTACAAGAAGAATTCATAGTATTCAGATAGTCCGTTGCTTTACTCATTTTGGATATTAATTTAAATAAATTTACAAAACATTAACAACAAAAATGCATGTTACATGAAGGATTAATTTTATTATATTTGTGAAACATTGAGAATAAATTTATATTTTTAAAACAGTAAAAACTAATTTGTTTGGGAAAAACCACTAATATTTAAACAAGATAAGTTCAAGATACAAGATTAGCCCACATCTAAACAAGCAACGTCATGCGCAATAATATAAAAACTAATTCGAAAATATGACATGATTAATTCTTTCTTTCCATGCTAATTTATCAGCGAAAAAGGATGCAGCAAAACAACAATCTAGTCTGTATCGTGTATTCAGGCGCCTGTTACGCTACGCGCTCCTTTCATTTGGTGAACAATTTTTAGTTAGTTGCACCAAAACTGTTAAATTGATGTCTAATCACGTCCTTTGTCTCTTGATGTCCTCCTTTTTTTTTTTTTTAACAATTAATCCCCATTGTTTTTTTAATTCTTTTAAATTTATCTTTATTGTTTTAAAATATTTAATTTAATCCTTAATATTTAACAAAAATATTTAAATAAGTTATCAATGTTTCGTAACTATGTTCAAATTAATCCCTATTGTTTAAAAACATTTATATTTCAATGTTTCACAAAGATAGTCAAACTAGTCCCTATTATTTGAAAAAAATTCATATTAGTTCTTAATATTTTACATACTTACTCAAATTAGTTCTAATCTTTTTTTTTCTCTCTCTTAAAATAGGGATTAATTTGAGTAAATTTGTAAGATGTTGATGACTAATATAATTTTTTTTCAAACAACAGGGACTAGTTTGACTATTTTTATAAAATATTAAAGACTAATATAAGTATTTTTAAACAGTAGAGACTAATTTTACTATATTTGTAAAATATTAAGAATTAATTTAAATTTTTTAAAATAATAGGGACTAATTTAAAAAAATGAGTAAACAATAGGGACCTATGGTCAAATTAAACCTTTGGACGCACGTGTTTTGCTTTTACTCTTTTTTTAGTTTTTTTATTTTTAAACTTAAAAAAAATTGAATTTAAACTTTTTTTAAGAGTTTTAGTTTTTTTAAATCAATTTAATTATTTATTACCAGAAGAAAGTTTTTTTTAAATAAAAAAGTAACATTTTCATAAAAGAAAAAATCCAAAATGGTCCATATTTCTATATAGTTAAGAGAAAAAATTATCCTCGAGGCAAAAATTTACTTATTTCTTTGTTATTTTTTCCTTTATTTAAAAAAGGGAAAAAAAAAAAAGAAGCAAAGTTGGAAAGGACTTCAAGCACCGAGACTGACAGGGCAGTTCTAGGTGATGGTTCCAATCCTTTGACAATGTAGGACGCTAGAATTATTGGCGACAATTACATTAATAATTTATATTATTTTCTATAATTATTTAATAACTTGTATTTTAAAAATTTTGCTTATAATTTGTGACCCTTTACTTACCCCCCATTTTGCATTGAATATAATATGAAAAGTTGTCATACTTGGAAATTTGGACTTCGCAAGTAGGACTTGGAAAACAAAGTCAAATCATACGCTTTTGTTCGAAATGACTAATCAGAGTAATTATTTCAACCAAGAATACGAATTAGAAATTGCATTAACAATTTTCTTTTTTTTATTTTCTTTTAATAGAGGCACTCACATCATGACTTTTTATCAATGTTTCAATAATGACACACCCAACCGAGTATGAAAATAAAAGTAAACATGCAAACAAAATTGACCGCGTAAAAGAAAAATTTTGAAAAGAATTTAATGCATTAATGATGGCTTACAAATGTGCATAAATTAAACTTATTATTATTTTGAAAATTTAAAATTTTTAGTTTATTGAATAAATTAAATTTAGCCCTTAGGTCATAATAAATATTACTTTGAAAAATAATTAAAATATAGAAATGGAATTAGAACTAACTAGACTGAAACTAAAATATATTAGATAAATATATGTATTAGAAGAGAAAGTAACTAAATGAAATAAAATACAACAAACCAAATAAGATCGAGACTCGACTTCGATTCGATTTCTATAAAGACTGTACATACGGTTAAATAATAGCTCAATGAAATAACCTTTCAAGAAATGAGAAAAACATCCATGCCTAATATAAATTCAAACAGATCAAAATCTTGCTTTTTTAGCAAAAAAAAAAAATAATAATAATAACACTTGTATTTTTTTAATGGACCCTGCTTTATGAGACTGTCTGAATATCTTATCCTCAGTCTATAGGAAATATAATTCCCTAGTCTGTAATTTAAAAGGCCCGCGTCTGCAGTAAAAGCGGGGGTCCTCTTCGTGAGTAGAGCGCGTAAATGATGTCTCCTACACGAAACGCAATTGCCGCCTCCATTAATGCAATAGAAAAGCTTTGACAAAACCATTTTCATTCTTCTCTTTTTCCTTTCAATTTTTGGATCATTTATCACGTTCATACTTGCCATGCCATCAAAGTCCAACCACGAATTCAAGATTCTAGACTAAAGAAATAAAATTATAGTAAGTTTTAGGTCAGATCTTAAGGTTGCTCAAATTTCGAAGATTTGTAAAAAGGAAGAAAACAAAGTAAAATAGAGAAACTTGAGGTATCACTATAGTGCTGGTTAATCGAACATGTTATTGATTTAAGGGTTCAACTGATCCAAACAACTAAGTTCATTATTAGGTTGAGGTTAGAATTATTACTTTAGTGTTAGAGTCATTTTGATTGATATTTTAGTATTCCACACAAGCCTTCCAAACTTAAGTAACTTTAAAGTTACAATTTAAGTTTGTAACAGATATTTTACTTTATCGTATCTCCGATAATTATTAGCAAATAATTGCATAATAAATTTAATGTGAAAATAATTAAAAATGATAAATTTTCATATAAATAGAAATATTAATCTTACCTTAATCGTTGTAACATTATGCACCTTATAAAGGCCAACTTTAAAATAAATCAACCCAAAAATTTACTATCTCATAAGTAGTTTTTTTCTTTTTTTTTTTCAGATAAACAAAAAGTATCACTATCATGTAAATGAAAGTTTGAAAGTAAGCATTACACAGTCTTCAAAATAATTCTTTAAAAAAAAAAGAGAATAGATCCTCTATTTTTCTACCACATATCCAATTTTGACATCAAAATATTCTAAAAACAGAAAAGAATTTTCAGAAATTCATTTCCAGTGAGTCTCATAACTAGTTTTCAATTATAGATTTCTTGGCGAATAAAAAATATATTGGAAAATAAAGAAAGAAGAGTCCAAAAAAGGGCCCCACATGAATCAGACATAGAGGCAACCCCCTAGGCCCCCACACAACACCCACATCACAAGCATCACAGAGTATAATTACTCTAAAAGGCATTTCTGCTCATTGTCTTTTTTCCAACTCTTTTCACTTTCTAGGTGGAGAGCGATACTCATATTTTAAGATACAGGTTTTTCTTCACTCTTTTCCTTTTCCTTACGAAAAAAAAAAATTATAGAAAGCGATTATATATATATATATATATCCAGAAAAAGTTTCAATATTTGTGTGTGGTGTTAGAAGAGTTGGCTGACATTTTCCTGAGTGGAAAAAAAGAAGAAGAAGAAGAAGAAGAAAAAGAAAATGAGTGGAGGTGGAGGAGAGGAAGGGACGACTCTAGAGTACACACCAACATGGGTGGTCGCCGTCGTCTGCACCTTCATTGTCGCCATCTCTCTCGCCGTCGAGCGCCTCCTCCACTACGCCGGAAAGGTTTCACAGTTTCTCTTTTTTCTCCTTTTTTCTTTTTCACCACCTTTGCTTAAATACTCCTTTTACTTGGGAAAAAAAAGAAGAACAACATGACTTTAGCGGTTTCACTATTTTTACTCAGAAAAAGAAAAAATGATAAGTGTTTCAGTGCCTTTGTGTGTTTGTTTTCTTCTTTTTTTTTTTTTTGGTTTTTATTTTAACTTTATTTTTATTTTTGGGATATGACAGTTAATGTGTATAAAAAAGTGATCTTGATGTGAGTTGTGTATTTTGTGGAGCTTGATGTTTTGAAAATTGATTTTTGTTTATTTGGAAAAGACTTATCTTGGGTGCTGAATATTTGATTCGGTGATGAAATTGGATGCAGAGCCTGAAGAGGAAGAATCAGAAGCCGCTTTTTGAAGCTTTACAGAAAGTTAAAGAAGGTACTGTTTATTTGCTTAGCATATTCACCTCATCTGTCTACTTTTAAACCAACATATAGGGGCTGTAAATAGTGTGTTTATGTACTGAATTGATAATGCTATATCAAGTTTGTGCAAGTATGTTATCTCTCACTGTAAACCTTTCTCTAACAATTTATACTGCTAGATCAAGTGCTTAATTTAAATTTTTAAGGGCCTGTTTGTATTGGCCTTTATCATGGAAAAGTACTTTTTTCCCTGAAAAAATCACATCTTTTTTTTTACAATAACTATTTTGATTACATTTTAGAAAAAGCTGAAACTTTGCAAGAAGCTTAATTTTAGCTTTTTTAAGAAGTCAGAATTTTTAGCTTCTTAAAAAAACACTTTTTTTGTCAAAAGTTTTAGAAAAAACTGCTTTTGGGAAAAGCCAATATGAACGAGCCCTAATTGAGGTGGTAACTCTGTCAGCATTATTGAGAGCTAGTTCGGAAGTGTCTTGGTTTGGGTGTGGCTGCCAGCCGTTTCACGGCAAGACACAAAAAATATTGTTTTCACATGAAAGGGCGTGTTGAAGATAACAGATAGATAAGATAAATAAGCCCCTCGTAAAGCATTAAGCTGTCAGATTCCGCAAATTAGTAATTCTTTTTTTTTTCCCCCTTTATGGTGTTTCGTAAAATTATAAATATTTTGTTGTTGGATTCATAAATGGCTTTGGCATGATGTTGCTGCAGAGTTGATGCTGTTGGGGTTTATATCACTGCTACTCACAGTGTTTCAAGGTAGAATAGTGAAGATTTGTGTATCTGAGGATATTATGCGGCATCTTCTTCCATGCTCCTTGCCCTCGGAATCTTCTTCCGCTGGTGGAGAAGCCTCTCATGCTAGTCCACAAACAGAATCTCATCATCGGCGCTTGCTTGCAGAAGAAACAGGTGCTGGTTACTGTAGTGCAAAGGTAATCACAGATATTAATGCCCTTTATGGTGATCTTACAGCAAATTCCATCATATTTTCTATGTGTATGGACCATATGGGTTTTTCCTTTCTTTGTCAAAGGTTGAATGAATTTCCATGTATCGAACATGTCCATTTGCCATAATCAGTTTGTCAATCTTTGCTTACGGTGATGATTCTCATGGAACTGGTTACTGGGTTGAACTGGTATTCATGATCCTGGCCAGGAAATTGAACTGGTGATAATTTTGATGATTACATGTCACCCATATTTCTTTATAGCTTGCTACTGTTTGTTATGGTTTGTATAAGGTAAACATTCCCATTATTTGGCCTTAAAAATTATCATTGGAAAAATTTGAGAATGCAGTGGTATTTTAGTAGCATGCGAACCGAGGAGCGCCATTTTTCTTGGCCATGGAAGATGACTTGTCTGACAGGGGTGTATTCATGTATGGGTACCTCATAACCAAGAAAAGAATATATGGGTACCTCCATATCTTATTTGGTTTAGTTTTAGGCTTTGACTTTTGATTGTGACTTGGAAAATATCCAAAATAGTAATCCATAAAAGAATTATCTCCAGATCCCCACCCTTCAACACATACTTCTATATATGTTATTCCATTATACTTTTCATACTTGTTTCCCGCTAAGAAAGACACTAAAGTACTTTTACTAATAATTCTTGCAGCATAAGGTTCCTCTGTTATCTCTGGAAGCGTTGCATCATCTACACATCTTTATATTTGTCCTGGCCATAGTACATGTCACTTTCTCTGTCCTAACTGTTGTCTTTGGAGGGGCAAAGGTCAGCACTAACTAAACTCTTATTTCTTTCTTCAAGGTAGAGGCTTGTATTCCTTTTCTCATTTTCTATTGAATGCTTTCTGATGTAGATACGCCAATGGAAGCATTGGGAAGATTCCATTGCAAAGGAGAATTATGATCCCCAGCAAGGTAAGAATGGTTCCCAATGGCAAATTATATAGCTTTTCAGCATATTGAGTAACATTTTCAAACAATGGAGTAGAATAATCCCTTGACTGGTTTTGGTATGAAATTGTGAGCAAATATTAGGAGTATTTTCATACATCAAGGTCAATAAATAATAGGAATTTCATCTAAGAAAACATCATATTGTTACTTCTCAAAGAAACAGAAACAAAAACCAAAACATCATATTAACAAAAACGAAAGCAAAAATGTCATATTCTTTTTATGGGTAGAATGTTAGTCTTTTGTAGTTTTATTGTTATATCTAGAACCAGTGGTGTGCGAATAACGTTCCTGTGAGAAACTGAAAGTCATGATGCTTTTGTGAATCACCAAGTTCTGTCTGATGCATATTTATTTTCATTTTGGGCTTTTACTTAATCCGGATATTGGTGTGGCAGTTCTAAAACCAAAGGTCACCCACGTTCACCAGCACGATTTCATCCGAAATCGGTTCCTTGGTGTGGGTAAAAGTTCAGTCTTGCTGAGTTGGTTGGTGAGTTATTTTTCACCTCAGATTGGTTTACCCTAATAGATCTGTTAACGTTGTAACTTCTGTAATGCTTCAATGAGTTATACTTTTTGAATCATGAAAGGTCTTGCATATTATCTTATTTCATAACTTGATAAAACAGCTGTCCTTTTTGTGGAGAAGGTGCTCTTAGCCCATCTCACTTTTGCTTATGGATGTAGGGTCCAACTTTTTCCTGCAAATTCTGTGATTTATGCATACAATTTCTCTTCTTTCTAATTAATACTTTAGTGAATTAGCATAGAAACACATAATAATATTGAAATGCTCTGAAAGAAGCAGATCAGTTAGAGAACCTTTGCTAGCTTTTGCTACTTATTTGTCAATTTGGATCAACATTTTAGGGACTTGGAGAAAAAATCACAGTTAAGCTAGAGTTTAATTGTGAATATGTTGAGTACAAGCATTGCCTTAATTATCATTTTTTATTTGTTTTCAGCATTCATTTTTCAAGCAATTCTATGGTTCTGTGACAAAATCAGATTATACTGCACTCCGGTATGGTTTCGTCATGGTAAGTATTTGATACTTGGTTCTTTTGGTCCTTAAGATTTATTTTTTACTCAGTGTACTCATTGTTTGCATTATGGACATACTCATCATGTCCAAACTACAGACACATTGCAGGGGAAACCCAAAATTTAACTTTCACAAGTACATGATCCGTGCTCTGGAAGATGATTTTAAGAAAGTTGTTGGCATAAGGCAAGTAATTCCGGAAAATATTGATATAGTGTTTATTGATATTTTGGATATGTTTCTGGACTTCTAAACTATTCTTCTGCTAATTTTGCAGTTGGTATTTGTGGGTGTTTGTGGTCGTCTTCCTGTTGTTGAATATTAATGGTGTGTACTCCAAACTTTGATCTTTTCTGGTTCGCCTTGCAGTTTCCATGATAAACTTCAGTGAAGCACTTGGATGAAAAGCATGTAGCGAGGCTTCTAGTTTACTTTCTAGTTGGATAATTAAAAGGGAGGTCAAATAATTTAACTTTCTCTTCCTAGTTTCAAGTGCCTACCAAATTGTTAGTGAACCTGTCCCACTGTGTTGGATTTTCAGTGCTGAATGAGTGATACAAGTTAGTCAATCATTGTAAAAGAAAAGTTGGTTCTAGTTCTACTGTCACAGATGGAAGTCACTAACTTTTCCTTAGGTTGCTCTTTGGTAGCTGATGCTAGTCATATTCTTCCTGTGCCATTTACATTGTGAAGACTTTTAACTTGATGAATATTTAAGGATTTTTTTTCTCTCCTTTTTGCAGGGTGGCATACATATTTCTGGATAGCTTTTATTCCTTTCGTGGTGAGTTCCTATAATATAGCTAATGGATTAAATCCATTTCAATGTCTGTCGTGCTTGCCTGTTACAAGTTTTGCTATTTGTTTTCCATTAACCTGAAATGAAATTTGAAAATGACAAGACACACCTAATGGATTTGAGCAAACCACCTTAACATAGGGGGACAGTATGAGCACCACTCACTTTTTAGGTAGTGGATATCTTTTTTGGTGCTAATTTAACTTCCTGATATGAGCAATTGAATCCTTACATAATTAGATTTGCCTGCAATCAATGACGAAAGTTGGCTAGTATATATATGCACATACTTCATTGCGTCAACTCAAGGCACCAGAAATGCTCATGTTTTAAGGAAACATATCTGTTGATGCGCTTTTCCTACTCGCTTAGAAGTGCACGATCCTTATATGACTGGTTTTGCTCGTAAGGGCTCATTTTGATTGGCTCATTTAAAAGCACTTTCTTTCTGTAACTTTTTAGAAAAAGTGTTTTGTGAGGGGATAAAATTTCTTGCTTATGGAAAGAGCTGAATTTGAGCTTCTTTCAGAGTTTCAACTTTTTTTGAAGTCAATCAATTAGTTATTGCAACATTTTTTTTTTCCTGAAAAAAGTACTTTCTTATGAAAAGAGCCAATCCAGACAGGTCTTAATACTAAAGAGAGTTGGCTTTTAGTCCTCTCCCAATCTTTAAAGAGTCCTATTTATTTTTCTTTCCGAATGTTTGCTGTGAGCTAATTACCTGCAAGCTTCCATGGAAGTTCCTTTTCTTCTTTTGTCTGGTAATTGTGAGTGTGATTTGAGTTGTTTTCTGTATCTCCTTTTCCTTTTTCTTGGGGTGGTTAGAGTGGGGACGAGGCGAAGAGTTTAACCCAGAACGCTGCTCTCAATGCAAGCTGAAGATATCTAAAGTTGCACGCATTGAAGTCCAAGGCATATCTTCCTTTTCAGTTTCACCATGCATGACGTTTCTCTGAATTCTCTGCAATATTTTCAAGAGAAGCCAAAGTATTAGAAGTTCAACCAATGGAATTGATGTTCTTGTGTCTAATCTCCTCTTCAATTTTCGTTTACAGCTTCTACTTGCTGTGGGCACCAAGTTAGAGCATGTCATCTCCCAGCTGGCCCATGAGGTTGCTGAAAAACATGTGGCTGTAGAGGGTGAATTGACAGTACAACCTTCTGATGAACACTTTTGGTTTGGTCGGCCCCGCATTGTCCTATTCTTGATACATTTTATTCTCTTCCAAAACGCCTTTGAGATAGCATTTTTCTTTTGGATTTGGGTATGTTCATCTCTTGAAATTTGCTATCAGATACTTGATATTGTTATGTGCTTCATTTTGATTGAACAATTCTGAATAATTCCAGGTTCAATATGGTTTTGACTCCTGCATTATGGGACAAGTGGGCTATATTATTCCAAGGCTCGTGATAGGGTAAGGACTTGTGTTTAAAGTTTGTCCCTCTCTAGTGCCGTTAACCTTTTTCCTTCATTACAAGGATATTTATCGAGAATAATTCTGATGACTGCATTGTCTGTTTCAGAGTATTCATTCAGGTACTCTGCAGCTACAGCACATTACCACTTTACGCTATTGTCACTCAGGTTAGTACTACTGTGATCTTCTGGAAATCTAATATTTTGTTCACCAATCTGAACTGAAAGACTGAATCTCTTGTTTTTCTCCGTGTTGAACAAAGATGGGAACACATTTCAAGAAGTCAATCTTTGATGAACATGTGCAAGCTGGCTTAGTTGGTTGGGCGCAGAAGGCGAAGCAAAAGAGGGGACTGAAGGCTGCTTTTGGTGGCAGTGCTGCCAAAGGGAATTCAGACAATGGTTCTACCGCCCATGTGCAGTTGGGAGCAGTGGCGCGCAAGGAATCTACGCCGGAGGTTTAGCCTGTAACTGTCTCCTCTAACTATAATACCCGTGCAGTTAAGAACCTAGATTACTGCAAGGCAGTTGAAATCCGAAATTTTATCTTTTCAGCTAAGCTGCTGATAAATATATATGTCCAGATCAAATATTATGTACAGGATATGAAGACGAGCTTGTTGAGAATGATGCACAGTTTTGTATAGGCATTTCCTATGTTGATGAAATTTTATATGATGCATGTTGGATGTGAAGATTTCTCAACTATGATACTAGGAAATATTTAATATAGCCCGCTGGACCGGGTCGATATGGCATTGGCTGGATCAGGATCTGAGCTACCCTGACTCGGGCCGGTCCAGCCCGGGCTGATTCTACATTGTTTGGTAATGGGATTATTCCTATTTGAATCGGTTACTAGTTGGGTAACGAATCTCAAAATTGGAAGTTTTTTGCAATATTTATTTATGGATTATGTAATTTTGACCAGGCCCTTTTGTTATCACATTCACATTTATCTTCATGTGCGTTGGACCATGTTTGAATTTCATTTTCGTTTGAATTAACTTCATAAAGTTTTTTTGGTAAATAGTGCTTTATCTCATATGATTTATCAAAATACACATTACACGATGGGTTTTTGAAAGTAGGCACGACCTCCCATTTTAGGGGTATCTATGCTGCAAATTATCAGAGGGGGGGGGGTCCCTACATATATTAAGGGGCATATGTTTTACATGTTTAATGTTCATTGAAGGTTTTGTGCCTATTTTAAACATATAAAGAGGTTAACTCATATTGGAGGTTTTGTGCCTATTTATTTATTTTTTAAGTTTTACCTAAACAAACAAGTCATTTCATTGTTTAGCAAAATAAGTATACAAAGAGTTGAACCAACATGTCACAAAGAGAAACCAAAAAACTATCATCAATGTCAACTTCATAACAAATGGTAGAAACCAAAAAACTATCATCAAAATGTGTAACGTTTCTATTTGTTTGCTTGTAATATTAAAACATTACTTGAAAAGAAAATCGTAAAATCATAATATAATGATATATTACATAGAGAGCTCGTACAATCATAAATCATAAATTTATGTTTGTCTAACAAAAATGCCATTAGGCGCCTATTTAAGCATTCAAATCCACTGCTCGGCGGGAAAACCCACGCTCAACGCACTCCCGCCACCGCCGGCCACCAGAACCATGTCCGACGCCGTCAACGCCACCAAGAAGCGGCCGCGAAGAGTCAATTCATCTAAGAAACCCAAACCCAAGCACAAAAAGTCAGCGTCACAAGAATGTGATGACATAGAAGACATCAATTTCAGCAAAGACGAAACCCTAGAAATTAGGGCTTCTTTATTGGACTGGTACGATCAAAATCAAAGAGACCTCCCGTGGCGCCGCATCAGCAGCGGCGAAGCCGAGAGCGAAAGGCGGGCGTACGCTGTGTGGGTTTCGGAAGTCATGCTTCAGCAGACTAGGGTTCAGACTGTCATCGATTACTTCAATCGGTGGACGGAGAAATGGCCTACTGTTCACGACCTAGCTGAAGCGTCACTTGAGGTGCTCATTTGCGGTGTTTTAACCCCTTTTTTTGGTTTAACTATGGATAAAAATGTGGTCTTTTTTATTTTTTTTTAATTTTTTTATAATTACAGCTGTAACATCTTACGCCCACATTGGGTGCTTAAAGAATGTGTTCAGTTTATAGTGGTTTGCATTGTTTAGAGTGTAAGTATTTGGGCATTGATCAGGGTTGATGCTCTAGCAGGCTGGTGGTCGAAACAAAGGTATTTCGAATTATTGTGTTAATTAATGTTATGTCGTGTTGCAGGAAGTGAATGAAATGTGGGCAGGTTTAGGGTATTATAGGCGGGCACGGTTTCTTCTAGAGGTTGGTACTGTTTTGTTCCCAGTAAAGATCTTGCTTTTGACTGTTAATCCATTGGGTTTTTTTTTTGGGTGTCTTGGGTAGAAAGGGAAGTTTGTTCTAAATGATAGAATTTGATGAAGGTGAAGAATCTGTTTTTCCATTGTCAAAGTAAGAATTGGTTATTGGAGAATATAGAATATTCAATTTTGACGAAAATGGAGAATTGGTTATTGTAGAATATAGAATATTCAATTTTGACGAAACGGTATTAGTGATGATAAAAGTTCTTTATGTAATTACTAATATATCTTCATTAGTTCCTATTCATGTGGCTTCCTGACTAGCAATTGATTAGGTGTGAGATGAGAACTGAAGAGCGCATTTGGTTTGCCTATTTTTTGTTTTCATTCTTATGGAAAATGAAAATTAGAATAGAAAGACTCATTTGGTTAACTATTTTCATTTTCATTTTCAAAAAACAGTTTTCTAGGAAATTAGAAAACATCAAAAAAGTATTTTTTCTGAAATAAGGTGGCAATTTTGTTAATAACTCTAGAAATTTAGAAAACAAGGTGGCAATTTTGTAAATAATTCTAAAGATTTAGAAAACAAGGTGGCAATTTTGTAAATAACTCTAAAAGATTTTGAAAACAAGGTGGCAATTTTGTAAATAACTCTAAAAGATTTTGAAAACAAGGTAGTAATTTTGTAAATAACTTAAAAGATTTAGAAACCAAGGTGACAATTTTGTAAATAAACATCAAAAAGAAAAACACTTTTGTTACCAAACACATTCTCTAAATTTTAGAAAACTAAAAATGAAAACTGTTTCCAAAAATGAAAATGGAAATGGAAACTGGAAAATGAAAACAAAAAACAAGCAAACCAAATGCAACCGAAAGTTCTGGAATCCAACAAGGTTTAACCAGGATCTCAATAGTGAGGAGCAATTATGTATATTTTCAGCATAAACATGTCTTTGTTATAGAATTTTTTACCATATCCCTAAAGAGTTATAGTACATTAGTGGCATGCTACTTATTGCTATTTGTTTCACTGGTAGGGTGCGAAAATGATAGTTGAAGAAGGGGATGGTTTCCCAAAAACAGTATCTGCTCTTCGTAAGGTTAAAGGAATTGGAGACTACACTGCTGGTGCAATTGCTTCAATTGCATTCAAGGAGGTCAGTAGCTTTTTGAAACTGCTGACCTGGTCATGTATAATTAGTTTTAGGCATATCCTGAGTTTTAAAGCAACCTATATAGGCTGCACCTGTGGTTGATGGAAACGTGGTTCGGGTTATTGCCAGACTTAAGGCCATCTCTGCAAATCCAAAAGATACGGTGACTGTCAAGAAGTTCTGGTGAGCTGCCTTCAATTCTAAGGCATCCTTATGTTGCCAAGTAAAAGTGACTAGATCACAATCAAAAATCAATTTGATTTCTGAACCATTCTTCCTCATTGAAGTCAAGCAGAGGATGGACATGTACACGTACTCTCCTGTTAATATATAGCTTAACCTTCTATCTCATAGACTGTTATTTTACAAGGAATCTCATAAAAGTGGCCCTATTTACATTTGCCACAATGATTAAGTTATTGATCAATTAGCTGAATTGCTTTTGACTCTCTCTGCATGTGCATGTGCTTGCTTTATATTCCTTTTGGACAATACTCAAAAGAGCCGCATCAAGCTGTTTTCTGTTCCCGGACATCTGTATCGATATTGACAAAAGATTTGATATTGATATATGTTTTCTTTGCATCAGGAAACTCGCTGGGCAATTAGTTGATCCTCATAGGCCTGGAGATTTCAATCAGGCTCTAATGGAACTTGGGGCAACAATGTGCACTCCATTAAACCCAAAGTGCTCTTTATGTCCTATTTCTGCCCATTGTCGTGCGTTATCACTCTCTGGACATCTGGAATCTGTACATGTTACAGATTACCCAATGAAAGTTGTCAAAGCAAAACAAAGAGATGAATTTTCGGCTGTTAGTGTTGTGGAGATATTACAAGGCAAAGATGTAGAATTGCTCCAATCAAACAGCAAATTTCTTCTTGTAAAGAGACCAAATGAGGGCCTACTTGCTGGTCTCTGGGAGTTTCCATCTGTCTTGTTGGGAAGGGAAGCTGATTCCACAGCAAGAAGAGAAGCAATTGATAATTTTTTGAAGTCATCACTCAACCTAGATCCTGGGAAGGCTTGTAAAGTTGTTTTAAGAGAACATGTTGGAGAATATACCCATGTCTTCAGTCACATTCGTCTCAAGATGCATGTAGAGTTATTGGTTTTACACCTAAAAGGTTAGACTTCATCTGTTGATCCATCTTTCTTCCTCCCTGTGTTTCAGTCTCTCCGTCTGACTAGGGCCTGTTCGAGGATATAGTAAAACTGAATGATTGAACCAGATAGAAGCTTGCCGTTTGTGTTGGTTCTTCTAAGAACTAAAGTGGCATATGGATAGACCATAGATAATCTATATATGTATGTCTTTCAATTTCCATGAGAAATTCCAATTCTTAATTTTCTTTGTATAATAGTTTGGTCCATGTAGGCTATTATGTTTATGACGGTGGACATTGTTAATCTTGTTTGTTAAATTCTTAATTTGCTTCATATAATAGTTTGGTGTATGTAGCCTTATAGAATCACTATCACCACTTTTAAAGCTAATGATTATTAAGTTTATGATAGTGGATTTTGCCTACTTCATGGGCAGTATTTTAGTAATCTGCTTCATGATTGGCATGGTTTGAGTAAATTAAACATTTGGGCTTGCTTGTGGGCAAACTGTTTGCCGGCTATGACCAAACTGATGGTTAACTGTTTGTTAGTTCCATTTTATATTACTACTAAGTTTGGTTTGGGTAAAAACTGATGATTTTGATTTGGTGTCAGCTTTCCTGAAGTTAGAATCACCCTGAATTATCAACAGCCTTTCTAGAGGCCACCTGCGAATACCATGACACCCTTTTGCATGTTTTAATTTGTAGTTTAATCATAATCTAAATTTGATAATTTCTAAGCTAATTTGATCTGCATTTGCTTTCATTGATATGAAGGCACGCAGAACGTTTTGCTTAGGAAACACAACAAAGAAAGCCTGGTGTGGAAATATGTCGATAGCCAAGACCTGGCGAGCATGGGATTAACATCTGGAGTAAGAAAGGTAACATGGCACTCAGGAAACATAAGGATTTTCAACTGATATTGGATAATGTTCAGACAAAAGGCAATTTGAAACTGATTTAGCTGTCAACAAACATATCTACTATGATGAAACACACATGTAACTGGCCAAATTTACCGAGTTCTGTCAACTTTTCACACTGTCATATACATATGATATGCAGGTTTATAGCATGATTCAGAAACACAAGGAAAGTAAATTAAGTTCCATTCCATCAAGTGCAAGAACGACAAAAGCAGAATTGTAATGGCAATGGAAGAGTATTTACTGCTAGCATAATACTCTATTACGTTGCTTAAGCAGAGATGTTCAGGCGCCTGCAAGTCACCTTAAATTTGCTTTTTGTATGTCCGTAATTTCACTTCTTGGGACCATCTGTTCACGAAAGTTTTCTGGTACAGTTTATAATTTATTCGCCACTTGATTTTTCTAGAGGAAAGTCCTGCAGAAACAAGCCTGTCATGGTGTTTTGACTGGTGTGTCTTCCTGTATTACAAGTTTGTGGTCATGGAAGCCGCTTGCTGGAGCCGGCTGCTGTCTCAAGGTTACGACTTAATGAAAGGATCTCATTTTCTTGTTTGCATCTGTGGCAGACTATGATTGGTCTCCAGCTGGTTCTGTGTACTGGTCTATGACAGATAACAACACGAATCCCGCTGGAAATTTTAGCCCAACTTACTGAGATGGTCACCTCAATATGAATGTTGTACAACTGGATGTATAGTTCATGCGAGTTAGCTCCACATATTGGGATAGTTATCGGTCAGTGTTTGTTGAGGTGTATCTGGCATCTAAGTTTATCTAATTAGTATTTATTTGAATGATAATTATATAACATTCTTTTTGTTTCTTTCAGCGATTCTTTTAGGAGTTAATAGTTAGGGATAGTTTTTCCAATTTTGATGTCACAAGAATTAGCTTACTCTTTTCTCTTGGCTTCTTAAATCATTTGTAGTTGTTCAGTTCATTTACCAAGTCGTACACATAACATATTGATGATGACTACATCTTCAGGTCAAATGCTTAAGAGCAAGTCCATGCTATAGTTATTCACCAGGGTTGGACCCTAGGTAGCGTGGCCTGTAATAACTCAAGCCTAATTACTATCTCATTATCACATTGAGTCTAATCAATTAAATCAAAATGCTTAAGCTCGTAATAACATAATAATGAACTTGTCATTATAAAATATATACAAATTTTACAAAGAACTGATGTGAGATGGTGTTACTTTGTGTTCTCAAGATTATTTCATCACGAATATATTACTAGTTTTTTGTTATTACTCATTAGATTTTGCTCATAGTAATCTTATGTGCAAAGCATCCGTGGAAAAAACATATATTTTGGAGGGGAGGTACTATTTTACCAATCGAGTGGGGTTGGAAAAATGCCAATGAGAAACGATTCATTTAAAGATGGTGAAGATGAATGCTTTTTACTAGTAATTTCACACTTGTAAACATGTTAGTGAATTAGGTTTAGGATCTAGCAAAACTGTGTGTCAAATAATATGTCAAAGCTAGAGATCAAATAAATGTGATCCATTATCGGCCTATATTGCTAAGAATCATGAGGATCAATTTCAGAAAACAATTGGTGCCAGAAGAAGTAAAACATGATCTTAGACAATAACATACATAAAACATCTGATATAAAAAATTAAAGCATAAAAAATTAAGAGATTCACATGTAAGTAATCCTTTTAATCATTAGCTAGAAGGGCATATTTTTCAATCAATAATATTGAGGTCTTCGGTTTCAGGGAGAAACTCAAATGATGGTTAAAGGTCTTGGCTACTCAAATGCCCACTGGATCTCTCTGCGAGCCTCTTCTTCCTCTTCAGCTGTGAAATCATTCTCTACGTGGAATATCTCGCGAATTTCCTCCGGAGATTTCCCTCCCATCATGTTCGCCACCGTCTTGCACGTCAGATCCAGGAGGCTTTTGATGTTCAAATAGTTCGCAGCCTGGGAAAAAATAAATAAATAAATAAATAAATAAATAAATATATATATATATATATATAATCACATCTGTAAAATAAAAAATAAAAAAAAACCAATCTAAACAAGCCTAACAGCAAGAAATTTGGAATAGGGCTCAATCAGGTCAACAAGAGTACACTCCTAATTAGATTGAACAGTTGTTAAGATAATTTATTATTCTTCGCACTCAGTCTACCCACTACCTTAAAATCTGAACGTATCTTTGGTCGATGGTACTATAAATTTATCCCGAAGTTTCTTCCCTACTAATGCACTTTGCGGTTACTAGGTTTAGCTTTTTTTGAAAAAAAATACTTTTTTTTAAAAAGTTAAAATTCTTGCTTTTTGAACTTTTTCAAAATTACCACTATTTTGAAAGTCATGCTAAATAATTATTACAAAAAAAATACAATTAAAAAAAATAAATTCAAACAAGCCCTAAATCAATCACGCAACTAAAGACATGTATGTATACACACAACCACGTATACTATGCATGCATGCATGAACGTTAAAAGAGAGAGGAAAACAAAAGGGGAAAAAAAAGATACCAGAATGAGGTCAGTGAGAGTGGCTTGGTCGACTTTGACGAAGTCAGCGTCGAAAGCCTTGACGTTAGAATCACCGTCGTCGGCGGCGGAAGAGTCAACGTGCTTCTTGCAGTAGTTGATGACTTTGGACAAGATGTTGCCGGTGACGTTCGGCAAAGGGATGCAATTGTGGGCGCAATTGTCCTCGACGATGTGTTTTATCGCCTGAGATTGCAACGCCACCTCTTCCTCCACCTCGAACTCCTCCATGTCGGAGCTCCTTAGGGTTATCAGCTTCTTTGATGTTGAGGCCATTTTTTTTTTTTTTAAATTTTTATTTTTGGGGGTGTTAAAAGAGAAGTCAAAACAGTATGTTTTGCGAAGAATATGAGAAGTGATGAAAAGGAGCTCCTGGGGCGTGGTATTTATAAGGCGGAGAAAGAGAGAAGAGGTTGTTTTGTATTGGGAAACCAAATCCTTTAAGGAATTTGGGTTTAAGGAGAATTTGGCAATACAAAAGAAAAAGAGAAAATTAAGGACATGTTTATTTAAAGGAAACTACGGCTTTTTTAGAATTTTTTTTCTTTTTAAAATAGACAATAGAGAATAGAATATCTTGTTCACTAAGCAAAACTTTTCCAATTAAGGTCTTATTTGGAAATAATATTTTAAGTAGTTTTTAGTGTTTTGATCAAATTAAAATATTATTTCCTCTTATTTTGGTTGTTCGATAAAATAATATTTTAAGCAATATATATATTTTTCCCAAATAGAGTTTGAAGTAATGTTCACGTTAATATTACTAGCATTTTAAGGTAGAGTTTAGTATTTTATTGTTGGGTTATGGCCCGTATTACTTAAGAACCAAGATTGCTTAGAAGCCAAGTTTTTTGATGGTTAAGTTTAGGAAACCTTTTTCTAATTCTGTCTCATTTGTACTTTGCCATAATTGTTAGCATATTGTAACAGGTGTAAGGGAGAAAGAGAGACGTGAAGCAGTTAGCAGAGAGTGATTAGAGTTAGAGCGAGAGTCCATCTTATATTCATTATCAAAATTGTCATAATAAAATTATCTTTTGCTTGTGGAGTAAGTATAAGCCGAACCACGTAATTGTGTGTCTTGAATTTCTTGTTTATTTCGTCTTGTTTAACCCACATTTTCCCGAACATTTACCTTTTTTTTTTGTAACACTACCTTTTCTCTAATATCTCTTTGGCAATTATACCCCCTACATGAAATTCCAACACCAATATAGAAATCAAATTCTTCGATCTAAAATTCGGTTTGCATTTTTGTATTTTCTTTCACAAATACAAATATAACATAATACAAAAAATAATTTTAAATACTATCCATATCAAAATATATTAAAAAAGTGTCGGTCTTATTCATCCATTATTATTTTTCTCTAAAAATATAAATTTTCAATCAATTAAAAATATTTCTATAATAAAAAATATTTGTTTATAATATTAATAAAATTAATTTATCAAAAAAGTAATTTTGTGCTTAATAATAAAATATTATAAGAGACATATATCTAGTTATAAAACAAAATTTAATAATAATAATAATAATAATAATAATACCAATATCTTTTTCCATCATTTTACATCCATCAGCAAATCCAACAACAAATTTTATTGAACATTTTTTTTAATTAGCTAATTAAATAGCTATCTGTTAACAACTAAAATAGTCCCACTACCTAAACAACTATCAGCTACTCAAACAAATATTAATTACAATAACAACTAATTTGCTAAACAAGCTTTAAAATTTCAAAAATAAATTTTCAAGTTTTCTAAATAAAAAAGTTTTGTGGAATAAACTTTAAGTAGTTTTCTAGAGTTTGCTTCAATGAAATTTGAATATTTTCCATCAATTCTCTACATAGAAAACACACCTAAAAATTCAGAACTCTAATTTAGTGATCCTTGGTTCAATTCCCATATAGTCTTTTATTTTTATTTTTAGCTTCACTTAACCTTATTCAACATATATTAATTCTTTAATTTAATTTTACACAATCACCTAACACCTTATTTCTAACACTTATTCATCTCACATATAATTTTTACACTATTAAAATTTAATTATAACAAAAAAAGTAATAATTAACTTAATAATGATAACACATGGATTAGACAATCCTTCATTTAACTTTTCTTTAAGAGATATATCTTTTTAATTTAGAAAATAATTCTAAACTTTAGAATGCATTTTTTAATTTTTTTAAAGAAAATTTTTTGAAAGATAATTAAAATAAACCCATTTTTCAAATTTATAAAACTAAAAATTATTTTCTATCTTCAATTAATGAATGTAACTTTTAAGTTCTCTACAGAAAATAAAAAATTAGAAAATTGGGGATATAAAAACAAAAAATAGATTTTTGTAAATAAATACGGCCTAAATTTTTTTTGTACCAAATTCATTTCCACCATGCTTGTAACATATTAATGATTTAAAAGGGTTAATTTTATTATAGATTTCCGTTATTTTATATTTTCATAAAATTAATCTTTATTATTTTATAATATTCAGATTAATACACAATGTTTTACAAAAAAAAGGTCAAATTAGTGTCTCATATTTACAAACATACTATCCTCAATTGTTTACAAATTTATTCAAATCATTCATGTTTTACTATTTTTTTCTATATATGAGATTAATTTGAATGATACTTTGAAACATTCAGGATTTTAGAGAACAGGAGACTATATAACTATTTTTATGAAGCATTAAGAATTAATATAAAAATTTAACTATTTACCAAAGATCCGGTGATCAAGTGGTATATTGATCACCTTTATATGAGTGGTCTAGGAATAAATTCCTACTAGGTGCATGTAATCGGTCATTGACCTCCCTTAAAATGAAAAAGAAAATATTCAACTACTTTTTATGAAACTTGAAGAATTAATATAACTATTTTGAAACAACAAGAATTAAGTTAAACTTAAGTGATAACCATAGAAACTTGTGGTGAAATTAAATAAGTTCCAACTTTTTATTTATAATTCAAAAGTTCCTAATGGCCAAGAGAAATTGAATAGGTTTCCAATTTTTTATTTGTGATTTAAAGAAGTTTAAAAGCTAATAATAATATAACAATTACACCATTTAAAAATTGATTCAGAATCTCTACCATTAGACTAGTTAAATACCACAAGAAAATAAACAAACTAATTTTTACCCCGTGTGGGGTGTGTCATAAAAATAATTATATACATATAAATATATACGTATGTATGTATATGTGTGTGTATATATATTGCCTAGACAATGAATCTAAGAGGGGGATGAATTAGATTAATGGCACAAATTAATACTAAAAACTCTTTTCAAATATTTTGAGCAAACAAACATACAAGATATAAGTATAATACTTGAAATGTAAAGAGTTTAAGGGATAAGAAGATCAAACGCAGCAATTTAGAGCTGTTCGAACTCCGAGGGCTTAGTCCACTACCTAAGGTTCTCCCTTAGAATTTCAAGTCTTCACTAGTAAATCGACTTCTTACTTAGTATATTGTAAAAGTGTTCCCCCAACACTTAAGGATTTTAAATCCTTCACTCTTGCTAGAATGTTCCTCTCAAACTATATTACTCAAAAGTAAACCACTTATCCAATTAAATAGTAAAGAGTATAATTTACAAGACTTCTTCTGGCAAGAATACAAGAGGTATTTAAACCTTCCTATATTGTTGTAAGTAGATAGATTATTTAAGAGCTCAAGTGATTTGATTAATGAATGCTAATGATATACAATCAATGAAGATAGCAATAAATGGAATAGGATTGCAAGAGAGAGAAAGAAAGTTTTGAATGCTAATAGCTTGTAAATAATGCTTTGATCAAGTTATGTTTTGAGTTGGGGGAAGAGGAAAGTATTTATAAGGCCAAAAAGTAAATCCCCAATGGTCATATTTAAAAAAGCAGAAAAGCACCTACAGGTTAATCCTACCAGCCAACCGGTGCCCCAACCAGTAGAGCGACATAGCTCTCTATCTTTAGCGACTGATCCTACCGGTCAGTCGATATCTCAGTTGATAAAATAAACTTTGCAATAAGAAGAAGGCGGCTAGGGTTACCAGTTAGGGACCCTCTCAACTTGTATGTATCGGAGACCCTTATTAGCTAGCTGGTACACTTGGCTAGTATTAGTACAGTTGCAGAAAAGCTAGAAAAAGCTAATGCACTTTTTGAAAAAGTTTTGGTTTTCAACTAAAATGTAGAAAGGCACGTTTTTTGCAATCATTTGGAAGCTCAATGCATTATCCAACACTTAAACTTCATTTCATATTTAATGCAGCCCATTTATCACACTTAAAGCATTAAATGTAGCACAAAATCTCTAGTTAACTAAAGATTGTAGCAGATTTGCATACCAAAAAGCTTCTTCTTGTACGCGCGCGCGCACACACACACACACACACATATATATATATATATATATATATATATATATATTATCATATGAAAGGTAGTTGACAAGCTTACTCATGACAATAAATGTAATACAACAACTCATCTTATCTTCAAAATCTCTACAGGAAATTGGTTTAAAAAGCTTATAAAATCATATTCATGCAAACATATTGTCTTTTCCAAGACATGCAACTCAAATACCTATCACATAAAGCTACAAACTTAGCTTAAGAGCACTTCTACTGCAAAAATAAGATAAATATACACCAAGTATACACATATTCTTATACTTATACACATATATACCCATGTTCTTGATGAAAGATGCAACGCGGGACATGCTCAATCTTATTTATATCATAACTATGCCAATTTGCTTAATTTCTCTACAGGAATGATAAGGAAATGCGCATATATACCTAATACATAGTCCTGTAAGTGATTTCAAACATATTAAAGAGAAAAGACGATCTAATATGAATGCAAGATATACAAATGCAATGCAATGAGTATTTGGAGCTCATAAGTAAGACTATCTTCAAATATCAATTTAACAAGATGAACCTATCAAGATCTTCAAAGAATTCTTCCAAGCTTTCCAAGCTACAAAGCCTTCATTTTGGGCTCCAACGCTTTGTAATTGATCATCAAGCTAGCTATAAGCAAAATATACTCAAAGAAACCAGTTTTTGATATAATAATGACATCATCAAAATATAATTGTAGCAATAATTCTAACATATAATTGTAGCAATAATTCTAACATATATATAAAAAAGTATTTCAATAATCTTAAAAAAACATTATTTATTATTTATAAGTAATGAACATTAATAAAAATTATAAATTAGAAAAAGAATGAAATTGTAATCGGCAGTAAAATGGAGTGATAGGTTATTGAAAAAGGAAAAAAAATTGTAGTTAGGACCAAAATGATGGAGAAGTAAGGAACTAAATTGAGCCAAAAGTTTTAGGCCATTAATGAGGATTATATTAAGTCAATAGATAATAATGTTGAAACGTGGCACAATTTAAAAACAATAAAAATTAATGAGAAAGAAAATAAGTACGGCTATAGTTATTTTAGTGTAACAAATACATTCAATGTGCGTGCCTGGAATAATCAGTGGTGGAACCAGGACCCAGAGTTCAGTGGGTGCATATTTATATACGTGTAATTTTTAATATAAAAAAAAAATAAATATAAAATATCTAATATTTAATACAATAATAGCATCTTAATATACATAAAAAATATAAATAAATATCTATTATTGTTGCAAATAGAACTATATTTTATAATTCTAGCTTGACTGCATATTTTGAAAACGATGAATATTCAAAAAAAAATAACATTTCTTAATATAATTGACCAAATAGTCATTTTTCTTTCATTTTTCCTTCCTTTATCTCACCGTTTCTATGTATATTTTTATCTTTTTTGTTTATTTATTTATTTTTTTGTTCTAAATTTACTTTTTGAAATGAAAATAAAATACAAGTGTTGATACTTCCTTTATCACAATCATAAGGGGTTCACTCTTATCATAAGGGAATGTACCTCATGTTAATTAATCTCTCATAATAAAAAAAATTAACAAAAAAATGTAATAACAACACTTTTTAAGCAAAAAGTCAGGGGGTGCATGGCATCCCCCTGGAGCATATGTAGCTCCGCCTGTGGCCTGGATCATAATAGTTATCATTAGCTTCTGCTTGACAATTATTTTGAAGACTAATTAAAAATTCAACAATGAAAATTCTTTAGTGGGGGCTTATTTGAATTTTCGATGACTCGTTATAATTACTACAGTTATATATGATCTAGTTAAGTGATCATGTTATGGGCTATTTTAGATAAGTTTTTTTTTTTAAGTATTTTTTTCAATAATTTTTGAAAAAAGTGTTTAAAAAATTAAAAATTCTTGCTTTTGAATAAAATTATATTTATGTTATAAAACTAAAGAGAAAAGAGATAAAAATGAGAGAAGAGAGAAGAGAAATTTTATTGATATTAATGTGTGTAGAATTACAACATATAAACATCTATTTATAGGAATACAATCGTTTTGTTTGCTTGAAAAACAAGTCAAAAGGAACTATGAAATAGAAATGAGTTATTTTCTGCGAAATACTTTCTAGGTTTCGGGTAGAAATGAGTTCTTTTCTGCAAAATACTTTCTAGGTTTCAGGTTTCTCCTTTCCCTTTTTCCCCCTAAAGAAACTAGTATATTTTGTGTGTGATGCATGGGATGAGTGATTATTTTTTATATTTATTATTGACGATTAATTTTTATAATTTATATAAAAATAAAATAAAAATTTATTTTGTAAAATTTAATTTTAGCAAGTTTTCAACTCTAATTATATATTCTTATGAAATTTCTAAAGTAATTGAATTAGATATTTGAAATGAGAAAAGTAAAAGCATCAAACAAAAGGATATGTCTAACATGAAGGAAAAAAAGCGGTAGACGATAAGTAGTGCTATATATTTAATTTCTTATTTTTGGAAAAATCTAATAATCTTGGGGGAAAAAATCATGAATAAATAGATGAATGCAAGAGTAAAATATAAATAAAATTTTTAGCAAGTTTTAAACAATAATCAGATTTTTCATGAAAGATTTACAGCAAGAGTGTTTTTTTTTTGGGGGGGGGGGGGGAGTAAAAGAAAAAGAATAATGCATTATGGAATTTCTTGGTTTTTAGAATTTAAATAATTTTGGAAAAAGACATAAATGAAATAGACAGATGCATATTCATGTTTAATGAGTATTTTTAAACAAGTAAATTAGGCATTTTTCTTACATGAATAGGAAAGTAATTCAAAGTCTTTTGGTGGGGAAAAAGAACAATTATGTCTATTATATGTGTATATATATGACAAGATTGGAAACTTATGGTGAAATTAAATAACTTCCCAATTTTTTTTATTTATAACTTAAAGGAGTTCAAAGGCAAAGAGAAATTGAATAAGTTTCCAGTTTTACATACGTGATTTAAAGAAATTCATTTTATGCGCCTGCTACATTAGCTTCTGCTTGAAAACTATTTGAAGACTAATTAAAAATTCAACAATGAAAATTTTTTTAAGGGGGGCTTAATTACATGAATTTTCAATGACTCGTTATCGTTACTACAATTATACACGAACTAGCTAAATGATCGTGTTATATACCATTAAGAACAAACGCGTGTATCATTTATCAATAAAAGGATTAGTTAATCATAACTTGGTTGAAGATGAAATTTTCTATGGCATATTTCTATTTCTCATCCAAAAGAGCTAGGGATGATCATTATTGGGATATAACCGACTGAATCAAAATGAAAAATTTGGTTCGATTGTTTTTATAGTTTGGTTTCAGTTATGAAAAATAGATAAATTCGTTTTTTGGTTCAATTATTTCTCTAAAAAACCAGTTAATAACTTAATAAACCAAAGGCTGATTTTTCTTATAAAATTTTTATTTAGTTATTATGTTTCAAGTTTACGTCCATATATATATTTACAAGTTTGCACCACTCTTACACACAAAATATAAATTTTGATGATATATGCTAGAATTTGGCTATTATAATTACAAAGAAATTTTGTTATTTTAGTTAAGTTTTGAATAATATATGGTTTTTTGAAAAAATTCAATTATCGCGGTTATAACTGAAACCATTCAACAACATAATTCAGTTCGATTTTCGTTATCAATTTTTAAAAATTTAAAAATTTGCTTATTAAAATTCTATTTTAGTTTCGGTTCGCTTAAATTAAGCGATGACCCCTAATGAGAGGGGCCGTGATGATAACCGCTTTAAAACGATTAAAAAATAATAATATTAACAATAACTAATAAAATTTTCAATAGAAATATTCAAATCCGGCAAAATACTAGCTCCCTAACATAAAGTACTTTTTAATTAATTAATTAAAGTCACTACTACTATAGCTTTCTCTAAAAATAGGTATTTGTTTCTACTCAAAGGCCCAATGGTTCTCTTTGCGCATCTCCGCTTCCTCTTCGGCGGTGAAGTCATTCTGAATGTTGAACATCCGGCGAATCTGCTCCGGCGTCTCCCCCTTTATCATGTCCGCCACCCTCTGGCATGTCAGATCCAAGAGGCTCTTGATGTTCAAATAGTTTGCAGCCTGAGATTAACCCCAAAAAAAAAAAAAAATCGTTAATAATAAAATCAATTCATCGTCTGTGATTAACGATTTGTGCGAGAGAATCGGAGTTGTTTTGTCGAAATTATGCGTCGTAAAATTTCACTACGACAATCTAATGATTTGTAAGAATATAATGAAATGCTTTTTTGTCACATTATGATAAACAATAATAACAAAAAGTTGTTACTATCTGCTACGTATCTTATAGTACTATTTTCCACAATATATAAACTTTTCGCTAATTTGGTCAAAATATTTAGGATCGGTTTAGATAGTTTTTTTTAAGAGAAAAATATTTTTTTTAAAAAAAATTTATTTGGCTTAATTAAAAAAAAATCAAATACAATTTTTTTTAAAAAGATAAAATTTTTAATTTCTCAAAAAAATATTTTTTTAAAAATTATTAAAAATACTTTTTAAAAAAATCAATCTAAACGAATAGTAGATAGAAACAACGCTTGTAAGGAGTCCTATTAAAACCAAGAAATATAGGCCTGCCTGCCATCCACACCAGAATAAATAGAGTTTTCCGAAAAAACCTGCTAGTGGAGGAAGACCTCCTAGGGATAAGAGACATAGGGCTAAAGAGAGAGCCAAAAAAGGATCTTTCGTGTATAATCCTGCATGTATCAATTAATAAAGGTCCAAACCGCAATAATCATACAAAATTCTGCAACATATCACCCTCAGGTCCACAACAGTTCTAAATGCGCCTAAAGCTTTAATTGATTATTAAGAAAGAATTATCTTATCTATTTATATATTCATTATTTTCAACAAGCAATTCATGTACAGTGAACAATTTCAAGCATTTATTTTATTTTATTTCTTATCTTTAATAAATCGACCGAAATCAGATAAAGAAAAGAATGCAAAACGGTACCAGAATGAGATCGTAGAGAGTGGCTTGATCGACTTCGACGAACTCAGCATCGAAGGACTTGACGTTATCGGCGGCGGCGGTGGTGGCTGGAGTTTCATCATCACCGGAGGCGGCGGAAGAGTCAGCGGCGTGCTTCTTGCAGTACTCGATGATCTTGGTCAAGATGTCGCCGGTGACATTAGGCAGAGGGATGCAACCGTCGGCGCAACCGTCGTCGATCATGTGCTTTATCGTCTGCGATTGCAGCGCCACCTCTTCCTCCACCTCGAACACCTCCATGTCGGAGCTCCTCAGGGTTATCAGCTTCTTCACTGCCGAAGACGACATCGTTTTGTGTTTGCTTAGAAAACAAGTCAAAAAGAAAACTAAGAAATAAGAGCGATTTGTTTTTTCGAGTACAAAAAGAGAGACTTTCGTATGGTATTTATAGGCAGACGAGCCCAAAAACGAGGCGGTTATGTTGTTGTTTCTTATTCAACAAGAAATCCATATCCTACCCTAAATAGGAAATATTTATAATTAATATTGTTTATTTAGCCAAAAAAAAATGTGTCTAATTAAAATGTGAAATACAGTGGTCATCTTATATCCTTCGACAAAAATTTTAATTTGTTATAAGAGGAAAATAAGGACTGGTAAATTTAGAGATGAAATATTTTAGCTCGCATTTTTATTTTTATAAAAATATGTTTTTTGTAACACGGCGCGTGTTCAATAGTAAATTATAAAGGTGCACCTTTATCTATGTGATCCTTTATATATATATATATATATATATATAAAAGAACATAAAGAGTCATATGCATAGATCTTTTTTTATCTCTATTTTCTTTCTCTTTCTAAATTTATGTTCTTTCTCTTCGTTTCTTCTTTTCCTACGATCTCTTTCTTTATCTTTGTCTTCTCTCTTTCTCCACGTCTTTGTTCTCTCTCTCTTTTGTTTATATTTTCTCTCTACGATCTCTTTTTTTGTCTCTATTTTCTCTCTCTATATATCTCTGTTTAATCATATTTGTGACAATTGGTTCTAATATATATATATATATATATATATATATATATTTGAAGAATTGGTATATATTCAGTAGTTTATTATTGCTTGTTCGGTGTTCTATAACGGTTTGTTCAATAGGCAATTATTATTTGTTTAGTATTTCATAACTGTTTTTTAAGTAGTTAATTATTATTTGTTTAGTATTTTATATATGTTTGTTCAGTAGCCTATTATTGTTTGTTCAGTATTCTGTAACTGTTTGTTCAGTAGGCAATTATTGTTTGTTCAGTAACAGTAGCATATTATTATTTGTTCAGAACTTTATAAGTGTTTGTTCTATAGGCTATTATTGTTTGTTCAATAGCATATTCTGTGGCAAAATATCTGGTTGTAATTGAAATTAGTTGAAACTACTAGAATTGTTTATTCATTATTCAATCTCTATTTGTTCGTGAAAAATTTCATCAAATTTATATATTTTTGTTCATAACTCATAATTCAAAGTTACATATGTTTTCTATTTTTTTGGAAATTATTGCTTCAGATTTGATGTTTTCTATTTT
Source organism: Cordia subcordata (assembly GCA_028554755.1). NCBI lineage: Eukaryota > Viridiplantae > Streptophyta > Magnoliopsida > Boraginales > Cordiaceae > Cordia > Cordia subcordata. Next base: position 19,054,503 of record JAPTOF010000007.1, read on the forward strand.
TTTTTAACATTGTTGCTTCAGTTGTTTTGATTAAATTGAGCTGCAATTTTGATTTGATATCTTTGTTGAGTTGTTGAACAAATTGACTTGAAGAATTGTATTTTGGGTTTTGTGAGATTTAGTTTTTATCATAAAACAAAGGAGAGAATAAAAGAATTGTAGCCCAAAAAATGAAAGAAAAAGTGCATTATGTAGTGCATGATTTCACACCACCCACAAGTAAACCTTGCAACATGCACCTGCGAGTGCATAGTATAAGATCCCCGTGTTCAAGTATACACCCCTATTTCTAACAATATAATAGAAAAGTCGGTGCCTTTGGTTAGAGCGGTTTTCAAGTGGTTTTGGACAATTTCAAAGTTTGATTGTCGCAAACTTAGTTATGTAACATAGTCATATTCTAATAATAATTTCTTAAATCTCATCAATAATTACAAACCTAATACTTGAACCCTCCAATATTTTCTTAACTATATATACTTTTTAAACTATATGTGTGTGTGTGTAATTTATATAGTTATATATACTTTTTAAAGTAATATAATTTTTTATATATTATAATATTATATATAAAATTTATATATATGTGTGTGTGAGGCGGACAGTTTAATTACACCATGGTGTTTTATACCTAAAACCAAAAACCGAACCGTTCGTTTTGGTTTTTAAAAATTGAAACCATAACCAGTCGAATCACTCTAAAACTTTTTTAAAATTGAAACCATGACCAGTTGAATTACTCTAAAACTTACCGATTTACGGTCAATTCGGTTTGACCTAAATGGTTTTTTTCGTTTTCTTCGATTTTATGTTTACCCTTAGTTAGAAAAACTGTAGTAAAATGGAAATATGGAATTGGTACTAGAATTTCAGAAAGTAAATAAAATTGAAATAAACTGAATTTTACTAAATTCAAAAAGTAAATAAAACTGAAATAAATCGAATGCTACTAAATTGGTATAAGTACAGTAGAACGTAAAATACGGTAATTAAATGAGTTAATTGAAGCTCATTTGCACGATATCCATTTATGCATCCTACACAAGTCCCAAAAGATCTCGCATTTTCCTCTAAGAATACAATAATTATATCTCTAATGATTTGGTAGCACTCCAATGTTAAAGTCTGTGATACTAATAAATTGCCAGAAACATTCCAACGTGATTCAATTAGGAAACCGATCGTTTCTACCCGTTGGAGTGAGGATTTTGCCCAAAAAAATTAAACTGGAATGAAAACTCGGGCCATACCCATGCCGCTGCCAAAAACGTCCTAAGGTGCTTCAGTTACAAAACCAAACATTTTTGCTTGTTGAAGTGAGGATTTTGCCCAAAAAGATTACATCAAAGTGAAAACCTGGGCCACAGCCACACTGCATCCCCAAATTTGACCCAGCGAGCACGCATGTGTCGTGATTTTTATACCAAAGTGGCTTCTTAACATTCTCCATCAAGGCTCCCATATACAAGGTGAATAAAAACTTCCTAGTTTTTTTTCATGTGGGAGCTTTTCCCGTAGGAAACCCGACAACCAAATTAGCTACAGGCTAACTTTAATTGTTAATTTCTCATTTACCTTGTCTTTTATAAGTAAATATACCATGTTCATTTACTCGAAATAAACAACACAACGGTACCAGAATTCGACCTATTTAATAAGTGGGACCGGTTCCAATTAGGTCAAAGTGGCTTCGGCCTCCATGTCAAAAACCACCGAAACTAACATATAGTATAACTAGTTATAATAATTACACATTATCATATATACTTGGGGGATAACTATTATAAATCAAAAAATTTCTTTAAGTAACAATTGAATAAATGGATTTTCAATGGTAAATATTTTTCAATTATGAAGATTGCCACCTCGGTTTTATAATTCCTTTCTATCGGCACGAATTAGAAATTGTTTCGCAACTATTCGTGGAATTTTTCTCGTGCAAAGTCGAAATATATCATAAGACAATGAGATATCGTGTACGTGGAACTTATCGAGTATTTATTCTCGATAGAAATGAGTGATGCTGTCAAATTAATTTAACTGATCCCACCGAACGGGACAACAAAGCTTAATTTGTTTTGGTTCTAAAAATTTCGATTTTTAAAAATTAGTTGTATTTGATTTTTTTTTTAATTTGAACTCTTTCTGAAAGTCAAGTGAAGTAGTTATTGCAAAAAAAAAAAAAAGGTACATTTTTTCTTTTAAAAAAACCAATTCAAACAAACTCATAAAAAAAATTTTTGAAAAAAATTAATCCAAACTAGCCCTCAATATATAAATCTTGCGTTATGCACACAGAAACTGACTTATAAGAGCAAAAGAAACCCTTAAAAGTTTAACTTTAGAGCCTGTTTGGCTAAACTTATTTGGGGCTTATAAAAAAGCATGTGCAGGGACATTTCCTTCTAAGAGTTTATAAACAAAATAGGCAGAGCCAAACAGGCTCTTAATGCTGTCAGATAAAATACGAAAGGGCACAGTTCTACCAGGAACAATGGCATTTTACCCAGATAGCACATCAAGCATTTCAAATGGAGAATACACATTTTAACCTAATAAGAAGCAGATAGCATATTCAACAAACACAGACTGCATAAAAGCTCTAAACAACAGAAGAGTACAGTAGATGCTGAATCCCATCCAAATACAAGTCGTGCAACTATGCGATTTCCAGTGTTTAGGCATGAGAACCAGCATTTGCATTGCGCATTGCTTGCTTAAGTTCACTCGAGAAATCCTTAAGCCCCGCTGTTTGTTGCATTAACTGAAGATAAAGAATTGGCAAAATTTATAGCTTGAGAAATTTAGAAACGGATATCAAGAAAATGGCAGGGAAATTATTATATTACCAGATGGGGAAGCATGGCAGAAGGCGTGCCTTTTCTCGCATATAAGACTGGCCTTTCTGGGAAAACAGAAAAAGAGAAGATATCAGCACCAACTAGACTGCACTCATCTCTTCTGCTTAAACATATTCTAACAACAAATACAGTATAACTTGAGTAAGATCCAGTATCTTTATTCTACATTCAATTCAACAAGTTTTGTGATAACGGGGAAAAGTAAAGCTCCATGGTAATTGTGAACTGAACGTTACTATGAAATTTAAACTGCTTTTGTCAAAGTTGGCCGCTAATACCCATATGTAATTGACGAAAATGCTGAGCAAGAACTTCTACAGACAATTGGCTCAGAAGAAAGCAATCACGGAAAACGGAAGGAGAATATCTGAATTAGTTCATTATTAGTTTAATATTAAGGAAATCAGCACCACACACAAGACTCAGGATGTTAACCTCCTTGCAGAAACTAACTGATTTAGGTCATCACTCATTGAAAGGCAAACTGGATCATGGGATTGTGTCCTGCATTCGTTACTATCTTTTCATAGCTTCAGCTATGGTGGAAAGATCATGATGAATGAAGAAAGGAAGATAAAGCGACTTTCATATATAAATTCTAGCATCCCATGATCTCCATCAAAAAATAGCAGCATTTGCTGCATGTTTCAGTCTGGGATTTCCTTCATTGTAATTGATTACACGACCATTAAATCCATTCCATGAAAAATTGAAATCCAAGCGGTTGGTACTAGACTGCTTGCTACTACTACTTTGACTGTTTGATCTCACGTATCTCCTTATCATACAAACTTCGGATTTGAGTATTTTCAGAAGTAACTCGTCTAGCACAGTGATAACAAAGGTAAGCACCACACCTCAATGCCCCAAATAGTATAAAGGGAAAAAATGCTCTATCGTATGTTTGCATCTCATGATGATAAATGTTGTTAAAACCATGAAGAGAAAATTGAAAGAGCCAATGGCGTATTTGTGGATGGTTCAACATAAATTCAATCAGCATAATAAAGTTATCACATCAGAAATAAATTATTTAATGAACATGATTTAACAATGTCAACAATGCAGACTCCAGCCAGCAGCCATTCCAACAATTTCCACCCTGTAAAAATCACATTTTAAAAGTTTCCAGTTCTATGCTGAATCCAGTAGTATAGAAGGATCACTCAAATGCTCGACAAATAGAATGGACTTGTACACACTTTTGTGAAACAGTAAAAGCATGCATTGTTTGTTGAAATTCATAAGGTGAAGAATGCAACAATATTCTTTATCAGAAGCTAGTCACATATAATGCCAAAGTTTTCTAAATTGAGGAATGGATAGACGATAAACTTATCAGTTATTCATCACTTACCAGCTGAATCTTCTGGTAAATTGTTGTGTGCACTAACCGCAGCCATCCAACCTGCAGATCAATAAGGTAAATGAAACTTTATAACACCAATTTACTCAACGAAAAATTTCACTATGCCTCTTAATTTTGAGCAGCCTAACAAAATTTCCAATGAATGCTATATACGTACAGGTATGATACGAAGCCCTTTAAAGCTGCATAAGAAAGAACAGTCAACTTGCAAAATTTATATGAGTTCATTTGTGTAAAGGTACTGTTCGACACTATTTTGCATGAAGGTGAGACCAATGGCTGATGTCCAGGAGGACGCAAGAGAAGCTATGCAAAGATAATGTAGGACCAATCACCGGACGAACAAAAGAATACCAGAGGTAATATTAGGACAAAAAGTTGAAATTAATAACATGTGAAAGAAAACTCAAGACTTCACCATTGTTTTCAATTACCAAAGTTAATCTGGCAACATAGGGCCCAAAGATATCATGCCTAAAGAAAAACCAGAAAGTGAGAAAATTAAGTAAAGGAAAGTACAACACCAAACTTGTAAGTCAAAGTTTTAGACTAGCATAGTATTAAAATTTAAATCAAAACCCAGAGTCCAGATCTAGTCATATGTAAGAACCTAGACTAAATGGGATCCCCTAATTACTGATATAACATTCCCATTAACAACTTTACATGGTTAAATAAACAGATAAAGTTGACAACCTAAGATTTTTACAAGAAGAATCATTATATAATTAAATGATCTGTGCATCTCTAAGAAATCTAGCAGAAACATACGGTTGTTCAGCAGATTGAAAGCTCCACTGCTACAGCACCCATGTACTAAAATTAACCTGGAACGAGAATTGTTATTCATATAATTGCTCCCACCAGCATCCCAATGGTCTGTGACAGGAACACTCCAGGAAGCATTAATTTGATTCTTCTCTCCATCATTCTCGTAACTGTTTGCTCGTTCTAGTCGATCTACAGAAAGAACAGGTAAAGGAAAGACAAGTTCATCCATAAATATAGAGGAATTTGTCTGTTGAAATAACTCGTCCTTGAGTGTGCATAAGATTCTCAAGAAAGAACATCTTCCAGGAGAAAGGTAGAGATGATGCTTGGAAATGCAACGCTATACAAGAGAAGCTTATTTTCTTCTCTCCAAGTTGTACCTAAGAAATTATCTTGACAGAAATTATAGAATAATGAGTACACATTAACCCATAAGTTGATAGCGCACCAGTCCAGTAATCCGATTTCTTACTCATCTCATTGCATAATATGAACCCAAGTCAAGTTCATCCACAATAAGCAACAAATTTTTCCTTCTTTTCCTTTTTCCCTGTAAGCGTTCTGGCTCTTATATTTCTCTGCTTTTGATACAAAGTCATCCAAATTTTACAAGCAAAAGGGTCACATTTATTTTGCTAAGTCGTCTGAGATTGTCTGAATACTCTCTCAAGTTTGTTATCATGTGGTCTGGAAGTTGACTGTAACTTCAATTGATGATATGTTATCCTCTAATTAGTCAAATTTTCTTCAAACTGTAATCAACTTAGTTCTATTTCTGAATGTGGTGATACCTTGGGCCTCATCAAGAATATTTTATTTCCTTCGCAAAAAAAGGACACTGTGTTCCCTAAATATCTCAAACAAGATACAACAAATAAGTAAAATTTTACTTCTGGAATGATATTTCTTGATCAGGAAGACAAAACAGCCACTATCCCCAAACAGAAGATTTCTTTTTCTTCTTTTGGTACTTCAAGTCCTCAACAACAAAGAATAGCAAGGGTAAGGGAAAAGATTAGATCATAACCAATTAATGGTTAATATGGATAAGAATCTAAGCTTGATTCTAAGTCAAAGAGCTTAGGAAAATAGAACCTTCTCCATATTGTCCTTGATCAAGAGAAGGTAATCAAGTATTTTTATGTGCGTTAGTAAACTACCGAAGTCCAGAGCTAAGAAAGTATCCAATACAGATCACTAACTTCCTAACGATGAGAACAATAATATAACTTGTAACTTCCTATCGATGAGAACAGAAAGAGCCTGACTTACATTTCCACCCGTTATAGTACAGCATGGAATTAGGTCTGAGAAACAAGAGCAATTTCCTCACAGCATCAGCTGATAAGCAGCACTAGGTGAACGGACAACTAATTGCATAGAGAATCAACACATTTCAATCTACTAAACTGAAATGCTTTATTATATTTTTGGTCTAGCTCTTATATGCTCCAACATAAAGTTCAAAGATTTCATAAGCAAGGCAACGAATCTCAGATCCTCGACAAAGGCTCAAAAGTTTCTACCAAGTCAATTCTGCACTATCAATCAACTTGCTTTAAACCGAGAAATGTGGTAAGAGTACTAATCATCCGACCTGAATTCTCCATTTTGTGAAATGCTTTACCAGGAAAATGCAACAAATAAATTCAAATTTTTCAAACAATCAAAGCTCAAATTGGATTCTTGAGCCCCGTAATGATACAATAACTGCTTAACTTGCAAAAAAAATGCATGAAAAATGCATCAGTTTTACATTGAATTTTTGCTAAGATGTTTTACCTCCTCCAGATTTGCGCCTTCCAAGAGATCGATTTCTGTAAGCAAGAAAATAATAATTAATTTAAATTTATTATTTTCCACCAATGCAGAATATATAAACATATACATACATACCATATCTTTGTGTGCTTATTCTATAGATACACATACAAATACATAAACAAGCACATAAGTATGTATAGATCACGCGTGTTTTGTATAAGAGCAATGGAGCAAAAAGAAAGCGAGCTAAAAGTTAACCGTTGATTGGGAGGGGCATAGCGCTTAACGGTGGCAGATGAACCGGTGGTAGGGTTTTCCATTATATTTACTTCTTCTCTTCAAAAACCACTTCCTCCTCCGCCGCCGCCGTCTCTAATGAGGACTATGCTCTAGTGTGTGTGCGTGTGCGCGCGCGTCTGCAATTAATTAGAGCTAAAAGAAATAGCGAACTGAGAATCTGAGACCACCGGAAGTGAGCAGCGCCGCCGTTCCTCGCTGCCGGAGAGACAGAAGCACGAAAAGGGCCGCTTTTTGATTCGTCGAAGTCTTGGTATTTTGCTGCGCAGCACCGTAGAGGAGCACTTCATCCACGCGCGCCTATGGAGCGTGAACGTACTCTCCTACGTTGAATGTCATTTATGTAAATTTAATTTCTTAAGCCTTCACATATGAAATTAAGGTTTACTTTTATTGTTATATAATAAATATATATTAAACATTTAGAAAATAAAATATGTTTTATATATGTATAAGTATTTGATATTATAAAAAAATAATTTTTCCAAAAATTTATGAGTATTATTAGATTAGATATCTTTCGTTTAGTAGTTGTTAGTGTTATCTTACAAATTGTTTCATAAATTCATTAAATTGACATTTTCTTTTTTTTTCTTTACCAAATATAGTAAAAAATAAAAAATAGTTTTGAATATCCTGCAGAATTATCTTCTGAATTTTTAAGATAATTCAAGTTAGTCCTTAAGAAAAAGAGACAATTTTAATAGAAAAGATAATGTTGGAAATTACTCTATATATACATATTAATAATTAATAAATATAACTCACGAAACATTAAATAATTTAATAATAAAATTTGCCCACACCACTTCTTGGGACAAAGACATCGTTTGGATTGTTTTCTTTTTTATGAAAAAATCTTTTTTTAACAAAAAAATACATCTTTTTTTATAATCAGTTATTTGGCTTGTATCTCAAAAGCATTAGAACTTAAAACGCTCAAGTATAATTCTTTTAGAAGTCAGAAACTTTAACTTTTCATAAAAAAATATTTTTTTTAAATTAAAAAATACTTTTAAAAAAAGTCAATTCAAATAAATTTTAATGTTTACATTTGAACATATGTCTTATAAGAAACTAATCCTAAAATTTGCCCACACGATCTACCGGGGAATGGGGATTAGTATTAAAAATTTGCACACACTTTAGGTGACAAATTGAAAGATTTGCTTAAAAATAATTAGCAAACTTAACTACAAAATGCAGATTGTTCGACTAACTACGGTTTAGAGTCAGTTTGTATTGCTTTTTCTTTTTCATAAAAAAATATTATTTTAATTAAAAAGCTACCTTTTTCTTATTGACTTAAAAAAAATTAAGCTCTTAAAAAATTCAAATTATGCTTTCCTCCATAAACTAAAAACTTTTAACTATTCAAAAAAAAATTTTTCCTTGAAAAAAGTCAATCCAAATGGACATTTACTTGTTTTTTGGTTCGTTTAGATTGATTTTAATATATATATATATATATATATATATTTTTTTTTTTTTTTTTTTTTTTGTATCACTTTTCAGGAAAATATATATTTTAGAAGCTAAATTCTTAACTCATAAAAGAAAATCTTTTCTAAGAGTTTATTTTTTATAAAAGCTTCTAACTTGTTTAATCTAAATACTTATTCAAAAATAAATGGTAAAATACATCAGACCTCCTTATGGTCTATTGTACATGCACAATACACTCTTGTAATGCCAAAAGTTTTACAACTAATCTCTGTGGTAAATAAAAGTTTCACACGTGCCTCTTACTGGTTATATTTCTCCTAACGGTTTTAAAATTTACATAGAAAAAGATATTAATAGCTTTAGCCCATTTGTTCAATTTTCTTATTATTATTATTATTATTATTGTAATTTAATTTTCAATTAAAAATTTTTGATAAAATTTTTTTTTCTTATTAACTTTCTTTTGTGTGTTTATCAAACACAAAATACTTAGAAAAATATTTTTTAATATATTTTAAGAAATATTTTTTTGCAAACAAATGGATCATTAATGGTCGAAAATGTTAAAGCTTTAACATCACTGGTTTGGCTAGATTTGAGCTTCAATGATGTAGTCATTATCGAATTAAGTATTTCATTATATTTTTAGATTAATTAAGACTTATTTTGTGATTTGTTAATTTTTTTGACCAACCAAAACCAATGCTCAATAAATAGAAAAAGGGCAATTGTTCTGAATATCGAAAACACAAAATTGAGATTTTTATACAAATAAATAAAAGCAACACAGGAACGTAATTTTTAGATTTCTACAATTTGCTCAATATTACAAAAATATTTTTTAAATATTTAATGTCTGATAATACAAAAAATAAGTTAAAAAATATTTGTCTATCATAAATTTTTAATTAAAAATAAAATAATAATTAATAATAGTGATGATGATGACAACGACGACGACAATGGAAAATTGAATAAGTAGAGCGAGGCTATTAATGTCTTTTTTAATGTAAATTTTAACATTGTTAAGATGGATGTAAATCGTAAGGATATGTGTAGAACTTTTATTCACCACAAAAGTCTGTTGTGGGACTTTTGGCACTATAAGAGTGTATTGCACACTTATAATCAGTGTATTTTACCCAAAAATAAATACTTTTTTTTAATTGAAAAAATACTTTTTGCAAAAGACAAATCGCCCTATTTTCTAACGAGGGATTATAATAAACCTCAATACATACCTGCTGGCGCCAATTGCAATCATCAAATCCCCCATTCAACAACCCACTCCCCCAACACCCCCCACAAACACACACACACACACAGAATTCAGGAGTGTTGCATAGAAATGGTGGGAGACGAGAATCAAAGACCCCATATTCGACCTTCCATCAAATCCCATGTTTCTTTCAACAATTACTCCACTTGGAAGCACAAGGTAATATATATATATATACATACATACATATATGTATACATACATACTTGTATATGTGCGTGTCTCTCTCTCTCTGTGTGTGAAGACATCCATTATATTCACATGGGTTTTAAGGTTAGATGTTAAATTGAGTTGATTCATGAGTAAAATTTTTAGTTGATAATCGCAGCTTAGAGAAAATTGTTACAGAAGGGTACGCGACGATAGAACCCGGCTTCTTTGGAAGCTGAGGTTACCCGAAGCTGATAATCAATCTCGTATTGATAAGGTACACGCTTCTTGGATTGGATAATGTTGTAATTTATATTTCAATATCATGCTTTGCGCGATAAGACTTTAGCAGGGCCAGTTGTTGAATATTTGATATCTGAGTTTTTAAGTACCGTGAATTGGATATCTGGCAATAGGGGTAGGATAATTAAGCCGTTCGCCACTTGTTGAATATTTGTTCTTGGATTGAAATATTGTAAACACACTCTCTGGCAATAGGGGCGAGATGATTAGTTGTTGATGATTCGGTGTTAGTTTCACTTATTGTAAACACTGAATTCGCTTCTTGTAAACACGCCGTCTGGCAATGTGGGAATGGTAGTGTCCCTACTTGACTTAGATCAGTCAGGCTGAATACAGATATAGCTTACAACGATACTGCTATTTGTGGGAGCTTCTGCATTATGGTTCTATAATTATATCCATATGGTCCTTTTTGTTTTTATTGTCTTACGTCAAGGAGTTTCTTTTTCGTTTCCATCTGGTGCATCCTGTTATTTCATAGTTTGTTCAACTTATTAATGATTCAACATGGCATGGTTTGAGTGATTCTGTTGTAAAGGTTCGAGAGTCATCTTTTTGTGGAATCACATAGGAATCTCACTAGAAAAGATAAATTTTAAGCGGTTGGTCTAATATCCTATTCTATATTTTTGCCTTTGTTGCTGAGCTGCCATGCTAATGTAGGAACTTCAACTCGTTCCTGTGGGCTCTATGGCACAGGTCCTGCAGTGAAAGATGAAAAGCCTGATAGGTAAATGCATCAGGAGTATTAGGATTCGACTCCTCAAGTGGAGAAATTTTGAAGAACAACATTCTTGTTGTTTCAGATAAATGTGGCTGTAGATTACGGACATGACAACTGCTGAATTCAGGAATAATTAGGTATAGCAGTCAAGTAGACTTGACTTTTCGTTGTAGCACTTAGAGTTCAAATTAGTATGTCTTTCAGTTCTTGGTTCCGCTGATCAGGACAAGGCAACTTTTAATAATTTTGTGCATATATGCACCCGCATGTATATGTTGGTCCATTATTGGATTCTATGTTCTTATAGTTTTTTCATTCTTCAAAAGTTTTGTACCCTGAATATGACTCTGCAAGGTTTAAGTTGTGATCTCATTTTCGCCTAGTGTATGCTTCATATTTTCGTTCCTTTAACCTGCACAATATCGTGGGACGTCAGGATTTTATCAGGTCAAGTTTCAAGGACATAGTTTCTGATGAACTGAAGAAACTTAAAGAATCATCATTGAATGACAATTTTGGAACTCCCAGTCTTCCCTCTCCTACTGATGATACAATATGGGAATACGATGGTCTCCACACTGCTTATGAAGGTGACTGTGAAGAAATGTTGTTAGAAATGCAAAGGATATTTTATGAGGATCTTAGGTCGGAAGATACCAGAAAAGGTAATATCTCGGAAGATACCAGAAAAGGTAATATCGTCTATCTGGTGATTAATTAGTAAGATCTTTCAGGTCAGGATTATTTTGCTATTTTGTCCGAAGAATTAATTGAATATAAGCAGATCCAACTGTTCATACTGTTAAAGTATTCTAATATAATGGTTGTTTGACATTTATGGTTACAGTGCACTGCCTTCAAAATGATATTTTTCTCTTTGAAATAATTTCTAATTTTAGTAGTTGTGTGGTAGGTAATTAGGTTTATTGGTTTCTCGATGTTGGAACACCGGGACAGGGTCAAACTATTTTTAGTTAGCAATATAAGCTCATATGAAGCATTGCAAAATCTTTCTTCTTGATGCATCAACTGTTTTTGGAGAATTTTATTTGTTGCTAATATCTTCTGAGCTTATATTTTGTTTAGCTTTATCCCAGAATCAGAGAGTTGTACCAGAACTTGGGAGGATGAAGAAGATGAATACTTGGCTCGTGCAGTTTTTGAGCATATGCAGTTGAATGGTGAGCAGGTATGGTGTCTATAGTAAGTTATACATCTAAAGATATTTCTCAAGCATCAATGAGATGGATGACTTATGCTGTGTTTGTTTGGAGCTTATCATAAGACACTTATCTTATTTGACGAGTCATGTGAAAAAGATTGTTTGTTATCAGCTTATTATATGACATTTATAAGATAATTTTTATAAGATGTCTTATTTGTAGTTATAAAAAATAAGTTGAGTTTAGGATACTTATATAAAATAATTAAAAATAAAAATTTAAAAATTTAAAAATTTAAAATAAAAATAAAAATTTTAAATTTAAAAATAAAATATTAAATATTAAAAATTAAAAAAAATAAAGATGAAAAAATTAAAATAAAAAATAAAAAATGTTAAAAATTAAAATTTCAAAAATTTAAAATTTTTAAAACAAAAATAAAAATTAATTAATATTTATATTTTATAATTTATTATTTAATTATAAAATTAAAATATCATGAGTCAAAATTAATAACATTATTATCAAAATAACTTATAACAGTATTTCAGCTAATAAACCAAACAGTCTTATTGTATCAGACACTTATTTCTTATAAGACACTTATTAAATAAGATGCTTATCAGATTTCATATTTCAGATAAAACTATTCCAAACAAGCTATTAGTATGCAAGTATTGGTGAGTTAAGTCTCAACTGATGATGTTACTCATGTTTAATTTTCTAGTAACAAGTTTGACCTTGCAAGCCCTTGATGCATTTCGGGACTGGTATTTTTGTATTAAGCAACTTACAGGCAGCAGTGCTAGATATGGTTACTTCATATGAATGAATCTAGGTTTTGCATTCAACATAGATGTCAATCTAGTTACTACTGAACACTATGTTTCACTTGCCTTATGGATGAGGATCTGGTACATGTCTATTAAAAGATACAGATTCCTTACAAACTTAGACATACTCTTTATGAAGGTACAAGTAGTTGTCACAGTCCAGATAAATATGTGGTGATTCAAAACCGGAAAGGATCTGGCAGTAGTGGAATAGCTGAATTGATTACATTTTGCAGTAGGTGCAACCAATTTTTCTGAATTCAACTCCAAAAAGGTGCTCGAGCATTATTTGCTTCAGTAAACTCCATGTCTTTGCGACTTCCAAATTATATTAGTGTGGTCAAAATATTAAATGAGTTTAGCACCAGTAACATTCGGTGGTTTAAAACTTTTAAACTATGGCAGCTTGGTCCAAATTTTTACTAAGTTTATGGTCAACGATAGAAATAAATCATGTCCTCCTCAGGCTAATATATCAAGAAAAGATTACTATATCCTTGACTCAACATAGCAAAAATAGTTTGGATATAATGCCAATTGAAACGAATTTAACTCTTATGGAATTGATGAAAGAGGGGGCACTGATTGTGGAATCTGTTCATCCGTCTCTTTAAAGTATTGGACGAATTATTATGGATCGACTTTTAGGCATTTCCTTGGTTCACAAAAGGAAGCATAACAACTTCTAAAAGATATCGTAAACAAAGATATGTTGACAAGATTCACTTGACATTGAAAGATAAAACAGAACTATCTCAATGAGACAGGAGTCTGTAAATGTAAATTTCTTCTTTTTTTTTTTTCCCAGTCACATCTATTGCCATAGGGATAGATGGAAATTGAGTATCTCTGATGTTTCCAACAGGTGAAAGAGGAGGTCTGGTGTCCTATCTGCAAGCAAGGGGAGTTGCATCAGAACTCTCATTTTATTTATTGCACTCTCTGCAAACTTAAACTTGAAAGAGGCGATGAGGTCCTATTACCAATTCTTCATTTCTCTTCTTTCACTCGAGACTTCTCTAATCGTTTTATTTGCTTCTGTTTCTGTTGGAATATGATCCTCCAGTTTTGAGTGATTGTCATTGATATAAGATTGCAAGTTCGTAGGACATAGGTAGGGTCAGTCTTTTACTATCTGATTAGTCTTTTACTATCTGAAATAAACTCAGGTAAGAAATTTTAGTTGCTGTTTTGATTCTTGCGCCCTATTAAGTTATGGTCAGAAAATCTAATATTCTTGAGGGTCAAGTACTGGGTGTGTTCCCAATATAACATGGATGTAATGTGACAAAATGGCAAACTAGATATTGCAGACCACCATCTTTGGCAATATGATTTGAAATGTCGGCTTGACTTGTTATGTACCCATCATGTATAGGTCAATCTGGAGTTGTTGCGCATTCGGCTAGCCGAAGCTCATGCAGAACATCTTGATAGAGGATGCAGACTAAAGCCAGAGTTCTGTATCGAGACCAGATTTGAGCTGACTGCACTGTACATCCGATGCCATGGTTGCAATACTTTCGAGGTTGTAATATAGCCATTAGGACATGAATATTACGAGAATATAGCCGTTAGCACAATGGAATAGTTGATTATACTTCCTTCGTCTCCTTCTTATCTTATCTTTCCAATTCTTCAGTAGGAATAGCACAATGGACTGGTTGATTAAACTACTTCCCTCATCTCCTTTTTATCTTACCTTTCCAATTCTTCAGTAGGAATATAGAGCTCCCTATACTCCGGCAAACCGGTCGCTTCTGGTGCTGGTCTCATTCATGTAATCTTACATAATGTTAGACGTAAAGATTTCATTTGAAGTGCAAAGGAGAGTTTGGTTCTTGTTTCTTCTCCATTTTCATCTATAATATGTCCCAGCTATACTTAGACACGAAGTTGCTTCTCTAGCGCACTTACCACAGAGGGAATTACCTCATAACATCGTAGTGTTATGATTGAAATATGACAGTTGTGAACTATCCATATAATTAGTCATAATTGTATCGACAACCTATAACTAATAAATTATAATTATAACATCGTAATATTATGGTTTGATCAATTCTAAAACCCACCTCATAAATAGTATCCCTCTTTCTTTCTCCATTGCCATGTATACACATTTCTTGCCAAACAATTTATTCACGCACTACATTGGGTGCTAGTCAACCGGACAAAAGAGCACATGAAAGGGTACGGATTAGGAGAAAAGAAGCAACTAAAAGATCACACCAAACCTAACCTATACAATAAAATTATTACAGAACAGATCACTTGTATGTACAAATTAAGCAACTAAAAGATTATGTCAATCATAACCTTTACAAAGAGATTACTACACAAAGATCACTTCAACATACACTTTGCATGTAATACCACCTCTAAAGCCAAAATTGAGCAGCACTCAGAATCCAGCCGCAGCTACTGGAGACGGTTAGTTCCTACAATCTATCAGAGATCATACTAATAGCAATCTACACAAAAAGAGCCAAAAAAAAAATTATATATATATATGTATATAACCAAAATTTCGGCATGATATTTAAGGAGGAAAATTTTATCTTCACTTGCATCTTCAGCTAAGCAATAGTACATTACTCCAGTGTATGATATAGAGAATTACATTGATTATCACCTTGTACAAACAAATGAAATAGGACAAAAAGGAAAAACAAAAACCAAGGAAAAAATAATCGGCAAAACACAACCCATTTGATGCGCATATTATGAGGATTGGCTGGATCTGCTAGACTCATGGGAGGATACGGGAAAAAAATGCTCTCTACACAAAACAGCAAATATCAAGGTTCCATGGCCACAAGCATCCCTGGTACCGATATCAATTTACAGGACAAAGTTTGTATTAGTATGCATTTACTAAAGGATGTTTCAGCATCTGAAGAGGCTCCTTAACTGTTCATGTAATGCAACCCCAATTTAATACAAGATAACAGCAGGTGTTGCACAATGAAAAGTTGAGCCATCAACACTTCTTCAATCATATGGAGCAGTTCCCGAAAAGCAGAGACGATCACCAGCATTTAAAATAGCTCCTCTGAATTAAATTTGTTCCACGCCTCCTATTGGACAAATCAAGTAACAGCGAGGACAAAGTGAAAAGAAAGAACCAAGTCAAGATGTGCTCAGTTAGAATTGAATTCGACCCCAAATGGGAAGATAATCACTCATTTGTTCCTTTCTTGTTAATTAATGACCCCATAATAATCCAAAAAGCAGTTCACTTCATTTGGGTCATCTACCATGTACAAAAGATCACAGGAAGGGAGAGGTCTCTCCCAGAAAACATTAAAAGAAAAAGAAATAATCTTTGACAAACTTGCCATGAAATGCAGTCTACATTTCGTCAATCATCGATGCTTGTGTTATTCTTGGAACAAGCTCTAAGAACACAAAAAATTCACATATATTTGATGGTCCAGTGCCACTGGATTGCTCCAACCACAGTGTATACTGAGTCAAGCCTGGAACATTTTCCATAAGACTATTCTCTACAAGAATAATTATTTCCTCATGTCCATTGAAGCCAGTTTAAAGGTTCACCATGTCCGTTGATTAAATTCTCAAGAAACCACAAGAAGAAAAACTAAAATGAAAAGGGAAAAAAAGATGGGTTTAAACAACTACCTTCAGCAGGTCAAAGACCTTCTCAGCAATATACTTTTGTTGAAGGGTAGCACCTTTCTGTTGCACCTTATCAGGATGGATGCAAAGGGTAGCTTTTCGATAAACTTTTTTGACAGAGGCCCCAGTAATCAAATCAGTCAAAGAAACAGGCTGCCAACCACACTCAGGCCAAAGCACCTGACAAGAAAACAGTAAAGACTAGTTAGTATCTTAACAGCAAAACTAAAGAAACAAATCAAATATGGTACTTAGGTGCTTAATATAATTCCAATTCATTCTTTCTTTCTTTTCCTCTTTATATTGTTTTCTCTTTCTTTTCTTTGATTTAGCTAAAGAGATTGCAGGAGATGGATATTCTTTAATACCTCCACAAAAAAATTAGCCAACGAATGTAAAAGGATGCAAAGCAAAGAGATACAATATATGTTGTCCCAACAGTAAATTATTAATATAGTTGTATCATTCCTTATTTTGGATATTGCGCTAATTGTCACAAAAACAAACCATGAACTCTTATTTGACTACATGATTAACAGCATGATAAAATCATTTGTACAACTGTATATCAACTCTTCCAATTCTCAGCCTTAAAAAACCAGACATTAGATGAACTTAATAGTTTAGGAATAAAAGTTAGATAAACAATATCAGAAGCAATATTCAGTGTTTCAGTTCAAGTACCAAACACCAACATAAGACTTCAGGCAGCAGAAGGCCAAACTCAATGTTTGTAGCTGAACTATGGGAATGAGATTGAAAAGCCACAACAACTAATAGAGTAAATGTAGGGGAATTTGTTCGATATTTCCAAATGCAATGTGCAAGAACTACATGCATGGAGTACAAATGCAGCCATGCCCACTCCACAGAATTAGGCCATCTCTTTGACCAGACACAAAAAGATTGGCCACTG
Organism: Cordia subcordata; assembly: GCA_028554755.1. Lineage (NCBI taxonomy): Eukaryota > Viridiplantae > Streptophyta > Magnoliopsida > Boraginales > Cordiaceae > Cordia > Cordia subcordata. The sequence goes on from JAPTOF010000007.1 coordinate 19,072,021, forward strand.
CAATGTTGCCAAGCTTCAAAGGTTAAAAAAGCACCTAAGCAGTTTCTCCTATTAGCACTCCAAAGACATAATAAATGAAATATGCCTCATCAGGGAACAAAGGAAAAGCTAATAGATTAACGTGCTGCCTCAGTTCTACAATGATGTATGTGCCAAGTTCATGGCTAACTGAACTTTGGCACTGGATCATGTCCAACTCTCGTGGAAGTTTCAGTTCTGAATTCAAGAAAATACTGCCATAAGTGATGTCTGTGAGATAGATATTCAAAAAAATACTGCCGTAAGTGATGTCTGTGACATGGATATCTTCACTGTGTTAATGAATTACACAAGTCATATCACTTGCATCAATTTCAATATAAGGCTGTTAATTTAATCAAATGCCCGGACCTTAACTCAATTTCATAGTTCAAAAAATAGTAAAAAACAATTTGGTCCACCAAGCAGCCACATTCTCAACAGAATATTGACATAAAACAGTCAATAAAGTGAAATAGACCTCAACTTTCAGACAAATAAGCTAAAGAGAAAATACAACAGGAATTAGAAATTAACAGAAACGATGTCATTGTCAAATAGAAATACCAGAAAGAATGACATCAACAGTTCATTAGAAGAATGAATAAAATTACAAAAGCCTATTGTAAGGTGGAAGCTAATAATACGCACATATTGTAAAGTTGAAAGCAGTGCACGCAAATTTCCTTCTTTTCCTGCAGCCCAACGCTTGATCTCAAAATCCAATGATTCAGCAATCCTCTGTAACGAGCAACCCAAGATCAGAGAGATGAAAACAAGAGATGTAGGGACAAACTTCAGTGTCATATTGACGTAGTCATTGGTTACCGCAAACAAAAACATAAACAGATAAAACAAAGTAAATATTTAAAGTAAACACTAGCATCTAACAAGTAGATCTGAAACCCCACAACCTGCACATGCATACTAGTCAGAGAAACATGTATACCTGAAAGGTGACTTGAGATTTAGCTCAACTTAATGAGGTATATCAACCATATATATGCAAAAGAACTGATAGTCATTTTGTTCAAACAAGCATAATATCTCCTGCTCCAATACATCTCCCTCAACCGAGAGAGAGAGAGAGACAGGCACAAATTTAAACATGATATTAGTGCAGCAATCAAATTTAAAAGAACAGAGACACAAAAGAATATGCCACAAGTAAACATTTGGCCAAAGACTAGCGTCCAATGTGAAGTAAACAAAGTAAACCCATAACTGGCACACTTGAGCCAACAGGAGAATCCATGTACACTTAGAATGCAATTTAAGTTATAAGTTTATATTTATCTCTAAAACCCCCCCCCCCAAAAAAAAAAAAAACAAAAACGAGAGAGAGAGAGAGAGAGAGAGAGAGAGAGAAGGTCTTAGGTTTCTCTTTAGAAATTAGAAGATATATCAAGACTACATTTAAGGAAAGAAAAATTTATCCACTTTTTTCTTTTTCCGCACACAAGCATAACTAATAAGCGCTCTCTTCCCAACAAAAAGAAAAAGAATAGAAAGATACATGCCCCAGAAGTAACACTGCTTGAAACTGCTTATAGCAAAATCTAATTACCCAGAAAGAGACAAATCCACAAACATGAAGCAAATAAAGCAAAAACCCAATGTTAATGTTACACCATACACCATAGATGCAATGCAAAGGTATCTCTAACGACCGTTTAGTACTATATCACGCAAAGGTAAACCTTACACGTGAGAATCATATTAAGCCAACAAACAACTGAAACCTTTTTGTGATTGTCGAAAGTTACTGCTAGTCAAAATTGGGAGTAGAAAAATGACTTTCATACTTCAGGCACTTACATGTCTTTCTTCCTGTTCTCTCTGAGCTTGAAGGTCTCGTTGATTCTTCTCAGCCAATGCCTTAGCCTGAGATCACAAAGAATAACATAATAATAATCACTAGTCCTAAGAAGAAAATAGACACACAAAGAAAATACGGGCAAATCTTAAGAGCTAAAACTCATAGTAGAGTCAATAAATCCATGTGAGAAAGGGAGGATAATGTGAGAGAGAATACATACAGCTCGTTCCTGAGTACGCTGGTGGCGTTCCAGTCTAGCTTTTCTTCTTTCTTCACTTTCCCCTTCAACCTCTTGGAATTCTCCAGATGACGGAGGAGCTTTGCAAAAACAAAATAATCAGCAGGTATCATATACACAAGTAAGAAGCCTAATAACATTGAGGGAAATAAGGATAAGAAAATAGTATACCTCCAAAAATAGAAGATAGATCATCAACAATATTAGTGGTTGACGATGCTTTCCTAATGTTGGACGAGGGCACACTGGTAAAAGATGTCCGACTAGTAGCATCAGATCCTCCCTTACTCTGGAACTGTGAATCAAAAAATGGATCCTGGAAGCAGAATCCAATAGTTGAAAGAGTAAGTTATGAAAGCAAAGGAAAGAATAGAATGAGGGGAAGAAGATACTGAAAGAAAAACTCAAATATCAACGACCTAGAATGCTACAGGATTCCAGATAAATAAGGCCATTATGGTACAAGGTACTCACTGAGGAACTGGCCCTCGCCTTTGGTGCGCTGCTTGCTCGAGTACTAAAAAAGGATTCAAGATCATTTTCATTCTTTTGTTGGTTCACCCTAGCAGAAGCAGCAGCAGCAGCCGCGGCCCTTTCACGAGCTTCAGTGGCAGCTCGCTCCCTAGCCTCTGCAGCAGCCTTCTCCACCGCAGCTCGTTCTGCTCGACGTCGAGCTTCAGCTTTCTCTTTAGCTTCTTTCTCCCTTGCATCTGCATTTGCCCTTTCTCTAGCTTCAGCTGCTGCCCTTTCACGGGCTTCAGCTTGAGCTCTCTGAACTGCCATCCTCTCTGCACGCTCTCGAACTTCAGCTTGGGCCTTCTCAACTGCAGCCCTTTCAGCTCTTTGGCGAGCTTCTGCAACTGCTCTTTCACGGGCCCCAGCTGCTGCTCTTTCACGAGCCTCTCTAGTGGCCCTCTCCACAGCTTGCCTAGCCCTTTCCCTTTCAATTTCAGCTTGCCTAGCCCTTTCCCTTTCAATTTCAGCTTGCCTAGCCCTTTCCCTTTCAATTTCAGCTTGTCTAGCCCTTTCCCTTTCAATTTCAGCTTGTCTAGCCCTTTCCCTTTCAATTTCAGCTTGTCTAGCCTTTTCCCTTTCAATTTCAGCTTGTCTAGCTCTCTCCCTCTCAAGCCTCCTCTGTTCTCTCTCTTCCTCTTCTTTCTCCCTCTGCCGCCGCTCACGTTCTAAGGCCTCTTGATTTTCCCTGTAATCTCTTTCTCTTGTGTCTTGCATAGCTTCTTCATTTTCTTCCATCTGAAGATTTTCCTTGCTTCTAGCAGCCTTGGCATATTCTCTTTCGCGTACTTCTTTAGCATGCCTAAACTTGGCCTCAGCTCTATCCATAGCCTCCTTCATAGCAGCAGCTGCAGCATCCATTTCTTCGCTGGAATGAAAATTAGCATTCTTGTCAACGCTGCTTTGAGTCCTTCCCGATACAAAGTCTTCAAGTTCATCAATTTGTGAAGCTACCGGGGGACTCTTCCTTTCAGCGCGACCAGGTTTGGGACTTTCTGCATGCGAACCATAACTTGGAGAAAAGTCATCACCCTTCTTTCTTGCATTTAAGGAGAAGAAACCACTTTCTGCCTTTGAAGTTTGCCGTGGTATGGGAGGCGGGGGTCGCGAAGGTGGTGGAGCTTTTGTAGGCTGTGTATAAAGTGGAACCTCTGAGACAGTCACCCATATATCATCCACTGATTCTGCCTGCTCTTCTGATCTTGGAGACATGTCTGTCTGAAAGTTCTTCTCACTCGAACCAGTACTTGCATATGGAGGGGACGAAGCATTTTGATCAAAAGGTCTCTTAGAGTCCATTGAGACACTTGGCATATCAAATAACGGAGACTCATGAAAGTTGTCGCTTGGGACCTTCTGTTGGCTATCCGAATATCTAAAAGAAGATTTTTCGGCATGTTCTGTACCAGCGGATGTTTGCACCCCACTAATGGTTGGTCCCGGCCTTGAAGGGCTCCCTTCCCTCTCTATGCCGACCTTCTCAGTAGAAAATGGAGGCACAGGTTTGCCTAAACCATTAAGAGGATCTAAATCATCAAAAACTCCACCACCAACAGAGGATGCATCAGCCTTCTTGTTCTCAGATTTACCAAGCTTATTGATTTCTTCCAGTGGATCTGTGAAGACTCCAGAAGCTGAGGATGGAGGAGTTGAAGAAGATCCTAAAACCACAAAAGGGTCATCTATCACACTAGAAGTTGTCTGATTTGACTTTGCGGGTCTAGGACTTGACCTGTCAAAAAAAGATATCAAACTAATACTTTCTCTATCTGGTAAAAGAAATGCATGACAGCAAGAGAGAAAGAACTGAGTTCCGTGCACTGTCATTCCAACCACATAAATACATATGATGAGACAAGAAATGGCAAGAAATTTGCCAGAGATATCCAACCTTGCTGAGCCTGATTACACTGTAAACAAGTTGGCTTCAACCATCATTTTTCCTCAAAAGTGTCAACTAAAAGCAGGGTGCAAGGATGAAATTAGAGTATCAAATATAGTATATCATGTCTTCACAAGATTGATAAAGTGCTTCTAACTAACTAAAAGTCAAGTACTTGCGAAATGTTTCCAAAATGAGATTTTTGTGCCCCTAAGGCTATGGGGGCTTAACAAATTCATATATTGAAAACAACCAAAAAAAGGAAAAAAAAAAAACTTATCTAAAACAAATAAACAGTAGCAATAATACCACCATCTCATTTGGTGAAACATTAGCTAAATTACTCAATTCCAGGCTTCCCCAAATAAAGAGTTCCTCCACTCCCATCTGGAAGCTCTTTTTGAATTTCAGGGAAAAATTATGCTGATATGTTATATTTTGAAACCAGAACATGTCATCAGATCTCTAATGCTTCTTATTCTAGCTTCATCCTTTCTCTCCCCTGCCCCACCAGCCCACCCCCGCCTGCCCAAAACACTCCCTCCCCCCCCCCCCGCCAACCCCAAAAAAAGGTAAACATGCAGGGAGACCTAATTCAATATTTATTAAACTTCATCACTTTTCACACTGCCCAGTTTCATAAACAGATTGGTGGAGTGTTCTATGGCCAATCGACATTCATTGTTTATATCATTAAATTAAACTTCTCCATGCATGTTACTTCCACAATTATTGCAGACAGGTCAACTTGAACAGCTTATATAGGTTATAGCACTAGTTCACATTTTTCTAAGGGAGAAAAACTTAGCCAGATTCTCAAAATATTCATAACTCAAGCCTAGTAAAAGGAAGTAAAACTAGATTAATCTCCCGTTTCACTCCATCAGCTCAATGAGACTTTTGACAAAAATTCAGAAACTATTACCTTCTCTCACACTTATCAACCCTCTATTTGCTAGAAAAGTTAAAAAATAAAAAATAAAACCAAAAGAAGAAAGGTGCAAATGGAGAAACTAATGCTAATGCATAAAGACCTTATACAAAATTACTCACTTTTGATCACATATACATCTATACCGCGTAGCACAGAGCCATCTATAAACTTAAAAGGAAAAGCTTGATAGAGACACGTCATGGTGCAGCGATGTTTCATTGACCAAAAACTAAACAAGCTAGTAGTTACTAGCTTCAACACTATCAGATATTTTAACAAAGCAGTTCTCTAACTGTCAAACGCGCGCAACATCACCACATATCCAATTAATAGAACCAAAATGTCACAAAACTGAGAAGTATACAGGTAAGAACTTCAAAATCCAAATGCCAAATATTCAGAGAATAATGCAGCATCATCACTTGCAAAATGAAAACTTTCGTGAGTATGATTCCACCATATGTAGAGTAAGCATTATATAAGAGAAGATCAAAACTACGAACAGATCTTCGAAATTAGAAATCGGATAAGAAATCACACCTGTTGCCACTGGCTGAACTGCCACTACCGAAACCACCCAAGAGATCGTCAAACCCTCCTCCTCCTCCTCCTTGTGAACTGAAGCTTCTACCGCTACTCTTAGCCTCCGCCCCCTTCTCATTTCTCCCCAAAGCCCCCAACAGATCATCAAACCCTCCCATACTCGAGCTCCTAACATCCTTCACCTCCGGCGACTGCCTCGCCTTCCCCGATAAATTCCCTAACAAATCATCAAACTGATCGCCATTGTCGCTCCTGCTCTGCTTCGGAGGTGAAGCCATGGACGCGAATATGTTCTCCTCGAACCTCACATTAGATGACACCGATTTGCTCTTCAGCCCAGGCAATCCTTCGAATATATCATCGTCATAAACCGGCTTATCGTAAACCGGCAACGACGAAGTTTTGCTGCTGTTGCTATTACTATAATTCTCATTACTGTTCAGATGACTACTCGCCGAGGTTTTGAAAATCGAGTCGTAATCGAAATCGTTCGCCGACGAAGATTTGTTAGTAGTAGTAGTAGGAGTAGTTTGTGAGTACTTAGGGGGCCCACCGAAGACGTCGTTGAACAAGAGGCCATCGCGATCGTCCACGAACGGAGACGATGACGATGATCGGACGGTGGAGGAGTTGCGGCGATCTGAGGCGTCGGATCGCATCGGAACGGATTTGCCCTGGGGACGGTAACCGAAGTCTCTGGCGAGGACATCCAGGTCGTCCATTTCGGCGGAGACGCGGAGTAAATCAACGGTTCAGATCTGGTCGGAGAATTTGCCGCCTGAGGAGCAGCGCAGGGCGGATCTGGAAAATTCAAAGGAATCGGGAGGGCAAAATGGGGAAAAAATAAAAAATTATGCAGCTGACGAAAGGATTTAGATTAGAAATGAAATATGAAACATATCGATATGATATATTAATACATATCTTAAAGGCAAAAAATTTATAAAAAAAAAAGGTAATTTATATCTATATGTATGTATGTGTGTGTTTGCGTGTGTATTAAACCTATATGTATGTATTGGTTGGTGGGGGGGGGGGGGGTGCCTCTTTCTGTCTGTTCTGTCCTTCGTCTTCGTCAGGGTGTCTCTTTTCTCCCCTTTTTGTGTCTCGCCGCTTTTTTGTATTTTTTTGCTTTTAAATTTTTTTATTTTTTAATTTGATAGATTTTGATTTTTTTGGTCTTTTTTTCAATAGAAGCCTCCAATTTCATTTATTAATCAAATTTTTTCAAAGTTTAAAATTTTCTTTGATCCCTAATCTTTTTTGTAAAATATTTTTCATACGTGATTTATTTTCAAAATTTCCGATTCTCCACACTCAAAATTTTAGAGAAAAGATTGAGGATCTCCCTCAAGTAAACACACCTAATTATCGGGTGAGCTTGATTGAATTTGTTTGTGTTTTTAAAAAAACACTTTTATAAAAAATATTTTTCTAATAGCTTTTTCTGAAAATAAAAAATATTTTCAATAGATTTTTTAGAAAAAGATGAAACATTTTAAAGTAGTTCAAATTAGATTTTTTATTTTCAGAAGTAAAAGAATTTATTTTTAAAAAATTTATATAAAAAAATACTTATTTATAAGTGAATTCAGAAGGACCCTATTTTTGATGAATGGTTAATTATACAAATGGTTTTATTATTATCATACTCTATAAAATTGGTTTTTATTGTTTTTAAAATATTGAAACTAATCCTCAACATTTTGCAAAAAGATTCAAATTAGTCCCCTATATTTCAAAAAATAATCAAATAGTCCCTGTTTTCTAAAATTATTCAAATTAATCCTCAATGGTGTACAAAAATTGTCAAATTAATCCATATTATTCGAAAAAAAAATCATATTAATTCTATAATATTTTATAAATTTATTCAAATTAGTAAAAATTATTTTTACTTATTTTTTCTTAAAACGATAACTAATTTGAAATTGATCTATTGCTCCACAAATTAAACTCAAACATCATTTTGAACTTATTTGAAAAAATAAATAAATTAACCTAAATAACCAAGATTTTTCTTTCGACTTCATTCATTTTACATCCTCATATGGACTATCTTGCTTACTTTAATTAGTTCCATAGTCTAACTGAGTTTTAATTAGTGTGCTCGTAAATCATTTGAACTAGGATGCAACCTGGAATCTTTTTTATAAGTTTATAAGCATTTCTTTTAAGTCAAATATAAGACTTTTGGTGTAAGTGCTTATGTTAAAAGTTCACCCATACTTTCTTTTTTAAACTTATAAAGCTCAAGTTTAGGCTAGGTTAAGTAATTAATTTAGTGGTCATTTTTTTCCTCATATTGTTAGGCTATAAGCTTTAAAGTTCATAAGCACTACAGAAGTTTAAAGTTGCCTATTACTTCTAATCTATTTCCTTTTAAGCATTTGTAGCTTGCTTAGAGAATCAACACAAAGATTTATTCGTCTCAAAAGCGAAAGGCATGATTAGTAAAAGTAAAGATTCATGTCTAGAATCTGTTCAAAAATGAAGGGAATATAAAAGAGAAAAAATAAATAATTAATTAAATAAGTAAATAAAGCCTCGCTATTCTTCTACTTTGTTATGAAACTGCAAGGCTGGAAATAAACTATATCCGTGGTTTATATACTAATTCTAAACCTTAACATTCGACTTGCAATTCAAGTATTTTGAAGTAATGAAATTCTTATACTTATCATTGAAATCTAAACTTTGGTAAATCACATAGGTGTGTGTTTATTTTCTTTTTTCCTTTTTCTTTTTCAGCATAATTTTCGAAGCAATATATTTCTCTTCCCATTGGAGAGGTACTTAGTATTATTAATCTTTTTTATTATTATTATTTGAGGGAGAGGGAGGCTACTACTAAAGTTATCAACTTCACAAAAGAAATATTTTTGAAGTCTTATATTTCTTATAAAAATAAATAAAGAGGTGTTTTTGAAGCACTATATTTTGTTTCCAAAATCTATAGGGATTTTGTGATATTTACTTGATATGAATTCACCAGATTGCTTCAATCAACTTTTTAAATTGCTATAACAATTTATTGTAAAAGAAATGTTATTCTTAAGGCCGATTTGAATTAAGCTTTTTTTAAAGAAAAAAATACTTTTTTTCTAAAAAAGCACATTCTTTGTTAAACAAGTATTTGACGTGACGTAAAAAAAAAAAAAACTAAGACTTTGAAAAAACTCAAATTTACATTTTTTTTTAAGTAAAAAAATTTTAATTTCTCAAAAAAACTTATTTAAAAAACATTTTAAAAAAATCCAAATGAGCTCTTGATATTAGTAAATTCTTTAGCATTGGTTTAATGATATGGTTTGTGAGACTATGACAAGGTCCACCACCTTATCTATCTTTACCGGCCGTCTTGTTGGCCCAATCATGTTACCGAAGGAAAACCTACAAATCAAACTCTTTGACCCCACACTTCATCTACATTAACAATTAATAATTTAGTAACTTTAGCTTCCTTTTATTTTTTCCTTTTGGCCTAAAGTTACTTTACCTCAAGTTTCATAGATATAATCAACAAAACGAAGAAAAAGTAAAACACAAAAGAGCTCAAATCAATTGCTTAGGGACAACCAGACAAGTAAAGAAATTACAAAACCACAATTTACCTAATCTAGAGGACCATTTAGTTCTTTTTTTTTTTTTAAGTTAAGTATAATAAATAAATAATAAATTAATAAATTAAAATTATTCACGTGCAAAGTCAGGTCATGGGTTCGAATCTGTTGCCTCTCCATAAACTTAACCTTTTAAATGAGGTGCAACTTCAATAGGCCAAGTCATGAGTTCGAGTTTCACCGCCATTCACGTGCAATCTTTAAACAAATTATATTGCACATAAAGTGTGTGTTAAGTACAATAAATAATAAATAAATATAGCCAAATCTTCTCTACAAGTTTAAACTTTTAAATGAGATGGTAAGTTAATATAATATTAGAGCTTAGAAACCAGGTTTCAAGTTCGAAATTCACTGTCACCCAAAATAAAAATTGTTTACGTGCAAAGCTATAAACAACTTTTAGATGAGGTGGTGATTTAATGTGATATTAGATTTTAGAAAGCAAATGATCTCAAGTTTAAAACTCACCACTACTCAAAATATTAAAAATTGTCTACGTGCAATGCTCTAAACAACTTTTAGATAAAGCGGTGATTTAATATGATATTAGAGCTTAGAAATCAAACGAGGTTCAAAACTCACTGCCACCCAAAATATTAAAAATTGTTCACATATAAGGTTCTAAACAACTTTTAAATGAAATGATGATTCAATATGGTGTCAAAGCTCAGAACCAAATGGTCTCAGTTTTAAAACTCACCACCACCCAAAATATTAAAAATTGTCCATGTGCAAGGCGATAAACAAATCACATCTGCATGCAAGGGGGCGTGTTAAGCACAATAAATAAATAAGCCAATATCCTCTAAAAAATCATGTCTGCACGTAATGGGGTGTGTTAAGCACAACAAAAAAAATCCGGTCGTAACTCCAATATTTTTCAAACTTTATTTTGATATAAAAGAGATAATTAGACAAAGGGCTTGTTTGGATTAGTCTTTTTCAAAAGCAGTTTTTTTTTTATAAAACTTTTGTAAAAAGTTTTTCTTAAAGAAACTAAAATTCTGAGTTTTAGAAAAAAACTTAAATTGAGTTTTTTTCTTTTTCAGAATTTTGATTTTTTAAAAATTTAATTCAAATTTTTATTGCAGAAAGAAAAGATAGTTTTTTCAAAAAAAAATATTTTTTAATAAAAAATCCATTTCACATAAATTTAAAGTCAAATGGCTAACTATCATCTAAAAAAAGTCTTACTCTTGGTGTCTTGCTTCGAATCATGACAGTTGTACAATCGAGGTGTTTTGGGGTCCATAGCACTTGAGTTTGATTTGGAGGAAATTGCGACTTTTTCTGGAAAGTTTTAACTTTTTTGTAATTTGAAGCATCATTAAAGAGTACTTTCTTTTTTTCACATAAAATCATATTTCCAAGAGGATGAAAATTGATAATCCATGTTGTTGGTTGAAAGCACATAGTAGAGTTTAAAGATATGCTCTATTGGTCATTAATTATTTACACTTTTTCTAAGTTGAAAAGATTTAGTTATATGATTAACACTCCGAATATAGAGACAATTACGGAATAGATATATTATTAATAGGAGTGAAATTATTTTTAAATTAGTTAGTCTAAATATGAGAGTTAAGCAGAGGTAATTTTACAAATTATAATTAAAAAAATTATTAAAACATATTACAATATATTGTTGTTCCAAAATATAGTTTTGGATCAATAGCACTTGATGAGTTTGATGTTGAGGACCCAGTTGCTCAAATGACTCTCCATTATTAATGGTGAAAAGAAAATCTTGAGTTAAACCCACAATATCAATAGTAAAGATTAATATCAAATTTGGTTTGCAATAGCTATTGCATGACATTTACTAGATAAACAAGGTTGGTTTGATCTTAAGGTTTTTAGTGAATTTTCTTCGTGTATTACACGAGTATATTGTAATTACTATAATTCGAAACTTCATTTTGAAAACTGAAAATAAAAAATAAAAATTGAACCCCTAATTTTTCAATCCAAAATTACAAAGACCAGACTCTCCAAAACAGAAAGGGAAACTAGACGGAAATCATATCCGATTAACTACGATTTGGCTATTCAATAACACCCAAAATCTAGAACAAGAATTTGTATGTATATATATATGAGTGTGTGTGTGTGTGTGTAAAACAACACTATAAACTAATCCACATCAAAATTTTTACATCCTAAAGAAACAAATTAATATGATTACACCAAAGAACAAATTGAAAAGAAAAAAAAAAATTTATTTTAACCACATCCTCAACTCTCGAATGAGACTGATGGTAACTAAGACGACAAGAGCCACAGCGTAGCCAGTATTCCAATCACTGCCAGCACCGCCTAAATGAATCCCATAGAAGATGTTGAAGATTGCCAATATTATCAAGATTCTTCCAACGGTGTGATGATACCAATTCCAATATTTTCTCACCTTTGATTCCTTGTCCGGTCGAGCTAAAACTGCAATGACCTATAAAAAAAAATTATGAAAAAGGAAACACATTATAATTGAATTATTTGTGTTTTGTGTGCGTGTGTGTTTTTTTTTTTTTTTCTTGCAAGTTTTTCTCATCAAAATCTTGGCTGACATAAGGGGATCAACGGTGTTTTTAGTTTATAAAAGATACATGGGCAGATCTAGATTGTTTTATAATAAATAGTATAAAGTCATTCTGGAAACGAAAATTAATGAAACCACGCGGATTAAAATGTTGAGTAAATAGCGCTTTATCTCGTGTAATTATTATAAGTGTATATTATACATTATAGTTTCAAAATGAGGTCCGAATCTATTTTGAAATTATATAGGGTAATGTGTGTTTATAATAAATCATAGAGGCAAGATACTATTTATCCTAAAATATTTTTTAGGGAACCTACACTAGTGAGATTTCATCCTCACGTGTAAAAAGAGTCTAATATAGTAGGATATGTAAAGTGCACGTTATCCCCCTATAATTTTGTCGAATTGATTGATGATCCGTGTGCTTTTTGAAAGATAGTATATAATTTTTTTATCTTAAAGTTGTTCTATCAAAACAACTTATTGTGTATCAAATGTGTCTTTTTTTGCATTTGTGACTGTTAAAACTTACAATATGCTACATATTTTCACAAAAATACCCTTATTTTTCAATTATCAACTTTCAAATAATAACATTAAAGAAAAACCCAATTGTGTCACCTTTGAAAAGTATAAGGAAGTAATATGGTTAATTTTTGGAAAACATAAGGGCCTAAAGGGTCGGTAATCAACTAATTGAACAAAACAAAGAGGATAATTAGCACATAAATCACAAGGGATAACACGCCACATTAGAAGAAGGGTAAAGTGATGAGTTTTAAAATGGGGAGGGAATAATGAACTAAACTAGACAAATAATAAAAGATAACGTGCATTTTACCCGTTATAACAGAGAGAGAAGTAAGACAAACCTGGAGGCAACCAAGAGCAAGAATAGAGATGCCAACCCCTTTGTGGGCATCCACATTGACATCAAGACGATTGTTCAAGACAAGACCGGTTATAATGCCTGCTACTCCAAGGGAAAACCCTGTTATTTGGATCGTAGCATGTGAATAGAACCAAAGTGGATCATATTTCCTCAAATATCGAGCCACCATTACCCCAATCGGCAATAGGATGCCCCAACCCAACATGTTCAAGATTCCATGGGTTCTTCTTAGGTTGTAGTTTGGGTCTTTTTGGGCGTCACTTTGACCTGTTTAATTTCCACAACAATTAGCAAGAGCAAACATACATAAATATGTGAGAGTAAACATATATAGTTTGGAAAAACTGTTATTAGAAGAGATTGTTTCGTGACATTTGGAAGGTCGAGATGAAAACATATGCATTCTATAATGAGTCTAGTAGTTTAATGATATGTTTCACGTATTAAGTGTAAGAGGTCTCGAAATCAATTCTTAAAAGTTATAAGTATTGAATTATTGATTTTTAATCTTCTTAAAGTTCAAATATTTTTGAGATTTAGATATTTGGTTTCAGTTTATAGTGTTATCACCCCTTATATATATTTATTAAAGAAAAGAAACAATATACGAAAAAGAACTGAAGAAACAAGTTCTACTATATACAAGGAAATTATAATGCATGCGATTATCTTATCTGATAATGGATGATCAAAACAGAAAAAATTGAAAGAAGCAATTGGGCATTTATACATAATCTTAAAAAAAATTAAAATCTTTGAGGGGTGTCACCGCTCAACCATTATAGTGTATAAAGGATAGAGAGATGTCATGTCAAAAACATTCACGTTGAATATTAAGAAAAGGGGGGAAAAGAAAGTTGAAGAAGTAACTGACTAGTGCCATTTTTATAATGCATGGCAAGAGAAGAAACAAAATATTAAAACATTTTTTAAAATAATTATTAGGCATTTATACATAAGTATAAGATAATAAATAAAAATTAAAAGACAAGCATTATAACGTCTAAAAATATCATGTTACACCCTACTCAAGGATTTTAGTACTGGAATAAGTTGTTGCTTAGAAAATCATTCTCATAAAACTTGAGAATGAAGGAAGGTTGACATTGAAAAAAGGTAAAAATTATTCGCTGGAAGAAATGGTCAAAAGGTAAGTAAGACATATTCATTAGCTTGTTGAACTGGAAAAACATCTTCTAGAACACCAACTAGTTTACAAATAAAATAAAATAAGACTTGCAAAAAATTTTCTACAAATGCAGACTTCACCTTGTTTACCAAAAATAAAATTAAATAAAAGAGAGTTGAATTTAAATAAAATTTTGAAATCATTAAGCCAAGTCAAGAAGGAAAAGAAGAACTTTTTTATTATTATTATTTTGAGAAATCCCATTGATTAATTAATATCAATGTTATGTAAGCAAGACTTGGTAAGAGTTCTAGCTCAAATGATTGATCAATTATAAGAGTATTGAAAGAATGAAAGAGTAACATATAACGATATCTTGATCGTAAACTTTTTTCTTAGCTCAAATAATTGGTTTCTTTATCAAAAGTTTCTTCTGCTGTTTCTTACAAATAGTCGCCTGCCAATAAAGTAAATTAAACAACACACTTTCTATTTACATATGCTACTAATTCCCTGGCCTACGATAAATTATTTAATTTTTATAATATTTTATTTTATTTTATTATATAATAATAATTTATTATTGAATGTCAAACTTTTCTTATAAGATGTTATTTTATTATGTTATTTAATTTTTTTATCATATTTTATTTTATTTTATTATATAATAATAATTTATTATTGAATATCAAAATTTTCGTATAAGATGTCACAGTGACCCCTCGACCGGCGTTAAAAGAGGACCAATTTACCAACTACTCCCACCATACGCCCTTTCACATTGTCTACAAGGCAAGATTATCCAAGGAAGAAACAAATGTGAAATATCTCGTGTTAGAGAGTATACGAAAAGAGTAAACAATATTATATAATTATATTATATGTGTATATAAATATATATATATATATGAGATAAAATATGCGACTAGTTAAAAAATAATGAAATAAAATTTCAACGACTAAATCTTTGCGTTCTCTCATTTCTCTTACCTCACCGTGACAACCCGTAGTAAAACAATTCATTTCATCATATAAAGATCTATAAAATTGGACTAATAGAGTAAACAAGTACATTTTATTTTTTTATGATCATTGAAGTCGCATAAATCTTCTGTACGTTTAAAACTCGTTAATACTCCCTACGCTATAAAAAATGTGACAAATTGTCTTAAAAATTAGAGTTTTGTGCAACAATTTTTATAACATAAGAGGTATAGTAAGTTCTAGAAAACAGAAAGTTTCATGCAAACTCTACAAAATAAAGGGAATAAAATATAGAATTTATTTTTTTCATATATAATATTCAAATGAAAATAGCAGAAATAATTATTTGCAGGAAAGTTATGAACACCCACGTGATTCACAAAGTGGTTGGAATTATCCTTTTTAGGAGTAATGACTTGAGTTCTTTTATACATGCAGTGGGTTGAAGGGGTTTTTTTTCTTTTTTCTTTTACCCTTACCTCCGTCTTTGATAGGGTTCAAATCGTGATCATCGCTCCTCAAAGAATACTCTGATTATTTGAGTTACTCCTTGAACCCCGACAGGTTATAGTTTAAAACGAAGATAAGAGAAAAAGAGAGAGTTATGAAAACACACACCTGTGGTATAATCCAAGGAAGTGGAGAACCTGTCCAGATGCTGAGTCAAGAGGAAATTATTACCCCTGGAAGGCAGCCAACCCATTGGCCCAACAGCATACAGAAGGCGTGACTCTGGTCTGTCTGTGTTGATCAATTGGAAAACAATGTGTATCTGCGATGTCCCACTTTCATACACAATTGTTAAGTTTCCCAACTGCAGATTGCTCTGGTCAGGCAGCACTTCTGGAGGTGTCTTTCCGCCCAGAAAATATTTCTTGGTGATTGGAGTACCATCAGCCCCCACCCACCCCGCGATCGCACTCGATCCCACCATGTTGCCACTTGGCGAGAACCCGATGGCCGCGTAGCTGCTCGGATTTGGTGCCGACAGCACGAAGTTCCATACGGTTTGTTGTGCTTGTTCATACTGCAGAAATAATCATAATACTCGCAAGAGGGACAATATGTCTGACCAGAATCCAGATATGGCTATAGGTGATCAATAAGTTTGTTTTTCTTTTTTAAGGAAATTTGAGTTCGCACAACCCGACCACCAAATAGTGAGGATAATATGTTTAAATGGCTGTCATACGGGCCACCAATAAGCTTTTTCTTTTTTTTTTTTTTATTTAAAAGAAATTCAATTGGTGAAATCTGACTACCAACTATATGTACAACATATTCAGCTCATAAGTCGAGGGCACCCACCCATGATAAGGGACTAAAATCAAAATTGGGTTATGAGTCGCATTGGACTACAACTGTTACGTTGGATCATCTCTGAGAAATGGGCGATCTATAAGTTGTTCAACAACAAAGTACATAGTGATTGAACGAATGAGTTAGGATATGGAATACTTACTCTGAGGACGAAGCCATGAGGATTCCAAACGCTAATGCAATTAAGAGATGTTGTGTCGAAGATTTGTTGACTACTTGGGAGGTTTAATCTGGAGCTACATGGATCTTGCGAATTCACCTGTGATGATATGAAGCCAAGAAAGATGAGAAAGAAATAAGCAAAGAATAATGTGAAACACCCCTTCTTCATATCTCTCTCTCTCTCTCTCTCTCTCTTGTGTTTAGTTAAATTTCTTGCTTTGAGAGCAAGAGATGATCAATGATGGTTCCAAATAATCATATATTAATTGCATAAAATGTGGTTGACCTAGTTGTGATCTTCTTGGAATGTGTCTTTGAATAAAATTAACTTGTTGGAATAAACAATTTATAACTTAGAAATAAAACAAGCATCATTAGGTAGTAATATGATGTCATGATCATGCCTTGTGTTTCTTGTTTCTCTCAATGCCGTCCCATCAACTTTGTCACGAATGATTTCAAGATTTCATTTTTCTGTCACATATTTATTAAGAAACAAATAAATATACAAATTGATTTATTAATTTTGGACTAACGCTTTTGCTAAAAGTTCACAGTTTTAAAGTCTCCTAACACTATTAGAAAATTGTCCACAGAGGATGCTACAGGAGTTTCTTGTTCAATGATACTCACGAAATGAATTGGCATTGTTTTCTTTTCTTACATTAAAAAGAGAAAAAGAAAATTAATGAATGAAATTTTAGAGTGACAATAAAATTTTAGTTATATGATAAGGAAAAAAGTAAAGATTATAAGTTGTGAAAATTATTTTTGGTAAAAAATTTAAATTAAAACTATGTACAAAATTGATCTTTTCTCAAATTCTGTGCAGTCAATTTAAATACATTGTCAGAGGTCGGCAACAAAATTAATCTATTATATTACATTATATTATATTATATTATTATGATCATTATTAAACTCGAGATGCTTTTGACTTTTATCCTCAAAAGGGTAACGTTAGGTTCAAAATCAAGAACTGTTTTAGAAGCTTTTTTCTTATTTTTGTAGTCATTTAGAAATAGAACTTATTCTTGCATTAAGGAGATAATGAATGTCTTCGTCGCTTCTATTTGAAGGTAATGATTATCTTTTTCTTTTTGGTCAAATGTCACGTTATTGTACCTGGATCATGAGGACTTTCAATTTTATAGATAGTTCAACGAGCTCATTATCACCTAACCGCTTCAATAATTTCATATGACAAAGGTTTTTTTTTTTTTTTTTTTTGTTTTGCGAGTTCATATGACAAAAGGTCGTTAAACACTTTTTTAGTTTTTTCCATAGCTATAGTTGCTTAAGTAAGTTCCCGTAACTGCTTTTACAAAAAGTACATAGAACTTATTCATCTTTTTATTATTTTTTGGTCGATCAAGAAAAGAAGAAGGGAATTATTCTTTTCTAAACTTCTCCAAGAACATACGCATGTCTAATATTTTTTTATCTTTTTATTATTTTATTATCAGAATATGTCAAATAGATGATATAACATAAGATTTATTTATTTCTAACACATATTTGTAACCTCGTCGGTAATTATTGTGACTTATATTGCAATAATTTTATCGAGAGGCTATGTGAAATTTTTAAAACGAGTGGTCTTCTTTTTTTTTCCTTTGTCCCCTTTATCATCAGCAAATTCTCCCACTAGATGAAATTGTGATATGAATCATTGTTTCTTAAAATGAAAATAAATAAATAAAAGACAATTACAAAGAAAGAAAGACTAGAAAATATCATGGTCCACACTCAACATTCTTCTTAGACAACATGCTTTAAACTATTATATTGTTTAATTAAGCAGTCCCTGTAAGTATGATACAAGCAATATTCTCACAAGTACAACTTTGACTATCGACAGAGTCAACACCAATGAACCAACAACAACGAGACTGGGTCGGACTTGTTTTTATGTGTTTTTAATACAACGTTATGAAAGAGATTGAATAGCAAAAAATTTTGACGATTATTTCATTACAATATCTAAATAAGATTTGATCTATTCCAAGCTGCAGAATCTAAAAAGTGAATATTCAAAGCAGAAGTTAGATACTGATTGCGGTGGTGTTTTATTTTAGAACTTTTATTCTTTGCTTATGATTAGGAATTAATTTTAAGTAAAGATCGTATTAGAGTCATCGTGAAATTAAAAATTTCAGGTTTGAAAAATGTGATCCCACACATGTTCTAAGTTAGTAAAAAGCAAAGCGATATACGAGGTAAGTTCAAATTAAAAGCTTTGGCCTACAATCAATCAGAAGGTCCAAACCTTTTACTGACAGAAAGACTACTATTAAGGGAAATTCAAACTCACTCTTGGTACTAATCTAAGACTTTGCCCATTTGGTAAAGGTTAGATCCACGAAGCAATTCTTAAATAATAGGCACTCATTCCCGGTGTGACTTCATAAAAAGCAATTAAAGATAAGATCGAAGAGTTATCTAAATACTCAACCTACCCCAATAAAGGGCATCACTTTAACACATCCAAACTAGATGAAAATCTCATTATATTGATCTATTAAAAATTACTAAATAAGCCAACAACTACTACGCAAACAGGTCATGGTTGACGTTAAGAACCTACTTATTACCATGCAAATGGTTTGATACACATCCATACAAGCAAGGGCCCATTTGATTGGTTTTTTCATTAAAAAAAGGTATTGTTTTCTCAAAAAAAAATACTTCTTTTTTTCAATAAACATTTGACTTAATTTCAGAAAATATTGAAACTCCAAAAAAAAAAAATTCTCATACAAAAATACTTTTTCTTCTCAAAAGTTATTAAAAAAATAAATCCAAACAAACACTAAAAGTACATGAAGACCCTTTGACTTCGCCGTATTTGTCTCAATGACCCGGAATTATTTCTCTTGTCAAATTGTGTTGAGAAAGTCTCGCTTGCATTTCGTTGCCTTCCAAGTGCAATCCTGGAGTGTATATATATACTTGGCTGCTAAAACTTGATTTGGTCAAGTCAATATGAGAGCAAATTATTTGAGATGATTTGGTCATATTAGAAGACCACTCATGAAGACACCTACTTAAAGGTGTGATAAGCTCTATCAAATACAACAGTAGCATGCTTATGATTGTTGTATAAATACGACAAGATTATCGTATAAGCTAAAAATAATAATAACTAAAACAAGTTCATCTTATCAAGGTGCTAAGGTATAAAAATACTACATGATAAAACGAAAAGAGGAAGACATAAGAAAAATTGCATGAGAAAAGTTTGACGAGATTTCTTACACAAGAAACTAATGCTCTGTTTGTTATAGTCTTATTTTAATATACTTATCCTATTGAAATAAGGGTATATCTTATAAGATTTAAGAAATCTTATTATGCATTCTATGAAAATTTAAACCAAAACCATATTTTTTATCTTATAAGAAATAAGCAATCCATCCTATCTTATTTTTTACAATTATAGAATGCATGGTATATGTGATAAAATATTTTAAATCTTATAAAATATCTCAAAATTTCAATAGGATAAATATCTTAAAATAAGATCATTCCAAACACACTATAAATGGAGACACAACTCTAAACAGTTTTCTACCAAGGATGACTCTTGTACTGCAAGAAAAAATAAAACAAACGGACGGAAAGAAGGAAAGGAAACGGCTCGTACTCTGCGTGAGCTCGGTTTACGTTCGTGCAAACCGATTTAAGGACTGTCTTATACAAAAACATGGTAGCAAGAATACTCCATATTTACCCCAGCTGGGGAAGACAAAACCTGCTTTACCAATGTTCACCCGCATACTTGTTACATCTATCATCGGCTTTACATAAACAACATTGCGCATGTAGCAACGTTAGATGTAGGTAAGACAAGTCAGAAAAACCCCTCTTTTTCTAGAAGTAACAACTAAGAATTCCTCATGAAAAATCTTTGGGGAATTTAATTGTTCATAAAGCCTTTCTGATCCCCTTGGGACCCAAAAGATCCCAGCAGGGCTGCTCCAAGTTACTATACTATGAGAGCGGTATGAATTCATGTACAGACAAACACGAAGAAACAATCTGTCGGAGGCTACCTACCTTCAGATAGGGAAAATTCTAGAGGCCTGCTGAAGACTGCGCTCCATTGCTTGCAGAAGGCTTATCGTCTTTCACCCTTCGATAGAAAAGCACATAAGCAGCAGCAGTTTTTACATCTTCTTCATTGATTGGTGATATGTGGCTGTCATCAAAATTGTACCATCTATTTTCGTCAAGAAGCTGCACGTAATGAAGAAAATAAGAAAGGAGTGTTAAATCATGTCAAATGATCACTTAAGCAAAGAACTAAGCATGATATAGTTCGCCAAAGCTGCATCTAGACAAATACAGGAGCAAGAGAGTGAAAGTTATCAGCCAATAGGGGCAACCTGCTGCACCCAGGGGTCATTTGGATTGATATTCTCCAAAAGCGCTTTTCTTGACAATTTTTGAAAAAAGTGTTTTTTTTTAAAGCTAAAAATTCCAGCTTTTAAAAAAAAGTTGTATTTGAACATTTTTTTGAGTTTCAACATTTCTAAAAGCCAAACCAAATAATTATTGTAACAAGAATGCACTTTTTTCAAGAAAAAAGTGCTTTCTCCTACAAAAGAAACCAATCAAAAGAGGCCCTTACACTACCAGCAAACATATTTACCACGATACTATAACAAGCTCAACATTGCAACAAAAAATGACCCCTCCTAATGCCTAAGAGTAAATCATCCTGAAAAATTAATTCACCCTTGTTATACCGAAGAAACCAAAAGCAGCAAAATTTCCAAGGAATGACAATAGAAAGTAGACAAGATCTGTTGCACCTTGATATGTGCAGTATAGTGCCCACTTCCCATGCCACCATAGTGATTTGTTAAGGCATACAGCTCATAAAGCTGACGTCGATTGTTGTTCTTGTTGGCTATGTAATTCGTCAGGTCAAAATCATGGATAGGAAAATTGACAAAGGTTTCCAACTTATGCTTCATCGACCTGCTGTAGGAAAACCTTTTAAGATGGATGACCAGCACCTCAGGAAGCCTCCAAAGGTCCAGCTTCTTGCTTGCTTGCCGTCGCTCCTTACATTGAGGACAGTACCTTCATTGAATGTTAATCAAAACTTCTGTCCTTCACATTCATTTAATGGAAACAACAAGATAAAGAAGAAACTAACCACATGTCTTCCGGGACTAATGGCTCTTCACGTAAAAAAGCTTCCAAGCAAGTGTACAAAGAGAGAGGTTCAAGACGAGCTTTCTTTGTTACGGGCCCACCTTTGGTAACTTCAGGCAGGTTTTCCAGGAGATAGGTATCATAATTTCTCAAGAGCTTCTGTGACCAATCAATAAATACCAGCACTGAGCTCGATGATGACGATGACAATCGAACTGCCTTATCTTCACCTACAGTTAGATCAACACATGCATTATTCTCGTCAACTAACTGTAAGGGAAGTTTATGGGAAGCCATTGACTTGCGAGGGCCACTACTATCGCATCCTGAGTCAGCTGTATTGGAGTCTGTACAAGCTTCATTGCTGGATGTATGACATAGATCAGATGATGCATGATTACTTCCAGTTCTTAGCATGGGAGAAAGCATTCTCTGAACTATTGACTGTATGTCACCTCTGGTAATAACATCATTACAAGAGATTGGCGAAACCAAAGGTGTCCCACAAGGCTTCCATACTGAAATGTTCTGACCATTACTAGTTTCCCTACAAAGAGATAACGACTATTTAAATAGACAGGAAACTCAAACTTGAAACAATCTCACATCCAAACCATTGCTTAGGCTTCAATACAGGCATAGCAGGACAATCCCAAGAACCATTGCATTGCATATCTACAAGAAACTGTGTTCGAAAAAATCCAACTATCAAACATGCTCAGAAGGAATCTGAAAGTTTTTAAATAGTCACATGGCTACCACTATGTCAAGAATTCAATTTTTACCACAACAGGAAACTGTAGATGGGTAGAAGAACCCTTCTTACTTAAAATAGGGAATCAATTGCATACCGTACTTCCTGCCGGTGTCTCAGTTGAAGATATTTTATAGTTTTCTCCAACTTCGGGATCTTGTAGGCAGCAAGGTGATCATCATCTCTTATAGAAGACAAGGATATTAAAGGATCCTCCAAGAACCGATGGATCACATTGCCTCTTATCTAAAAGGAAAGCAATAGAATAAGAAAACTCCATTTCATCATACCCAGTAATTCTTAGCAAAATGGTGAATAGTTAGTCTGCTAACCTCTGCAAGCAAAAATTTTTCATTATACTTTAAGGAACATGCGTTGCTAAGTGCTTGGATTAAGTCTCTGCAACGCCCCTGCTTGGGAACAGACACAGTGCAAGCAGCCGGTAGAGCACTTCCATCGCAAGTAAATACTGTCACCGTCATACTACGGGTAGTAGTTGATTGAAGTGGCAGAGACAGATACATGAACGGATCGAATGTGACAGAAACTTTATTACATACAGGACAAACTAAAGTTGATTTGTATTGACCCTGTAAAATGGGAAGTGTTCAAATGCTTCAGGGCCATATTAAAGTTACCTTCAGCAGCATGGAACCAGTAGCATAAAATTGTAATACAGTGAAACTTCAAAAGCACAATCTGGTTCATAATCATGTTAGTGAGTAGATACCAATCCAAAAGGAGGTCTAGTCCACATACAACAGATGTCACAAAGAATGAATAGCAGGGGTGAATCCAACAAGTAAAACCAATCCTATATAAAAGCGACAAGGTGACATTTAAAACATCACCAGGACATCCTCCAGAAGTTTTATAAAGTGTGCTCCACAAGAAATACAACCACTTCTATGACAAATAAGAGAAATTGTCGAAAAGAATACCATTTGAATTCCAACCAACTTCCTATATCTATCCTTGCATCTGGATCATCAAGCATGCAGGTTTACCTACATTATTTTTTACTTTCTTTAACAGAAAATGGTTGCAATTTCACGAATAGTACAAACATCAATGAGAGGCTTGACAAGTCAATCAAACAAGTAAATCGACTCATTGTTGTACATAATCTTTAGCAATGAAAGACTGGGGAAGAATGTGGTAAGATGATAATAGAATACCACAAATCTGTTAAGGTTGAAGGACGGGAAAGGTAGGGGAGAAGAGAAAAGGAGACAAGCTTCACAAGTCAATCAAACAAGTAAATCAATTCATGTACATAACCTTTAGCAATGAAAGACTCAGACAGTGAATGTGGTAAGAGGATAATAGAATACCACAAATCTGCCAAGAGGCATGGAAGGAAGGGAGGGGGAAAAAAAAAGAAAAAAAAGAACTGGTGGGGGGGGGGGGGGGTGGAGAACAAAGAAGAGGAGAAGTCCTACTCAACCTTATGCTTTTCTTTTCCTCTGGGTGAACCAGGTCACCAAGACTTCTGAGTACTTCTCAGAGGATCAACCAAAAAAGAATCATGTTATTTTGTTTAGAATAATGTTTCCAAATTAAGTTATCACACTCGATACCTTGGACAAAGGAGCTTTTTCATTTGTCCAAATCATGTGAGTTTGTTTCAAAAGAATCATGAAACTTATGACTCTACCAACCACTAGGATGAAACAATGAATCTACAGATAAATCTTTTCTTGCAGCTCTAGACCATAAAAGACAATGTTGCTGCCAACAGAGGAACTTGGAGTAAGCTGAACAAAAGAACTTGAATGAAGCAAAAGGTCATTCCATTGAACATGTAAATAATGTGAAAGCACCAAATGCAGTGCCAGTTGAAGTGTCATCTCATCAGGTAGAAGTCTCGATGCAGAGAAAGAAATCATAAAGTGGGTGGCAAAAGTAAAATGATGAGTAATGGATTAAAACATAGACAGACTTTCAGCTGCCTTCTGCCTTACAGAATAATGAACTCCTCAGCAGATGAGAATTATTTGGCAAAGGTTTTAGTATACCAACAATAGGAGGAGGAGAACCCTGAGGCCTGAGCCAATTCAGGCTAAAAGTTTATGTAGCCCATTCCATTCTCAGGGTAAAAACTTCTCTGTTCCAATTATAGTAGTGGAATATGATATACTTTACCTGGCATACATCTACAATGATGGAATCATTACGAGCAATGTGATTTGCCCAATACTCATCAGCAACTTCTTCATCAGGTCGACCATCTGCATCTTTTGACTTTATGTATGGTTTATGTTTGACACGATTCAAATCTTCATGAAGTCCATCCAACAGAAATGCAAGGAGTTCCTGAATAGAAAATAGTTTGTAACTTATTTATCTTTTCTATATTCTCCTTTCAGGTGAGGCACAAATTGGGAGAATGAGGCAGGATATTTTAAGAATCAAGCCAATAGTGGTCGGGATAAGGGCTTCCTGATTAGTTGGATAACCCTTAGTCTCTTATTGTATCTATCCAGAGTAAGTTAGAGTCCACAAAAACTCCATACTATACTAACCTGTGAATCATGCTGATTATATCCACTAAATTGTGGCGCAAACCGAGCAAGCTTCGTTTTAAATGATCGAGGGGCAACTGGAGTTCGCCCAGGTGCCCACAACTTTCGAAGTAAGTCACCAAATGCTAAAGCTAGCTCCCCCTGCATATTTACAATATGAGTTACAACGATCTGCAGTATAACAGTTTCTCCTCAACAATGTGATATATGCTGCATTTGGAATGAGCTTTAGAAGACGCACTTATCTTATTTGTAGACTGTAGTCTTATATAAAACATAGTTATAAAGATTATCAGAAGATCTTTTAGTAAGTCTTTCATTTTAGCTATAAGAAATAACATGGTTTTGGTCAGTCAAATCTTATTTGGAAAATCAGGAACTAATGAAATTTCCAAGTCTTATTATATCAGACACTTATTCCTTGTCAAGATAAGATGCTTTTCAGATTTTAGATTAAGATAGCCTAATCCAAAGAGACTAATAGTTCCACCTTCACAATTTAACCAGATGGATTGGTTCTGCTAATCAACTCACTGACCAGAGTTAATCCCCTCTCCCCCCAACAGCAACCCAACCCCAAAAAAAAAAGTAAGCTGAAACCTATGCCTTCTGTATATTGATGTAAACAATTTTCCATCTAGAGATAATTATCTTGCAACATGGCTAATGAACTGCGACATTCTTAGAAAGTAATTTGGAAAAACCAATTACATGAAGATGACAGACGAAGAAGAATAAGTGCCAGGATGAGGATAACACACAGAAACTCTTTTTATAGCTTTATATAGCTGCTAAAACTATAAGTAATTAAAGCTTTGGAACTTCCAATATGATCATGAAAAGTGTGAGTTATTTCAATAACTGTGTAAAAACTGATACAGCTAAAAATTGTTGAAAGTGTCATAATATCTTATTCTCCTGCAACAATTCAGCAGAGCAAACACAATATAATCTTCATGTTATCACTTCAGTCGGAACTTACAACCATGCCCAGAGGATTCTGCCGATTTATCTCTTGATAGTAATCCTCGCGAAAATATCGAGCAAATTCTGGGGTATGAACAAGACACTGAATCGCGCTATTCATGAAGCAGGTATTCCCAAGATTCAACAGCCCAGTCAGACCGCAAGAAGAACTTCTCGTACTAACACCGCTAGTCCCATATGTCTTTTCTGCTTCTTTAACTGAAGAAGGTAAATTCTGCGACTGCACCAACTCTGAATTACCATTTCTTGAAGAACTCTTACTCCCAGATAACCCTCCTGCAATAGAAAAGCTTGACTGAGATGGCTCAGCTAGAGCCATTGCTCCATTACGTGTACCGTTCTCCTGAACAGAACTCAGGCTACCATTTGTGTTAGTATCCACGACCTCCACCAAAATCTGCTCCAAAGCATTGAATCGCAAGAGAAAAATGAAATGTCAAAACACCTGGAATGAGTAATTGAAAAATAACATTGAGAAAGAGGGAAGATCACTTATTTAGGTCAGCTATGCCAAGCTTAAAAAATATAATGAATTGGTAGACCCAATGATGTGAAAATCAGAAAGAAGACAGGGATAAAAGTAGTAGCAGGCTTTCAAGGACAAATATTGATGACCTCATGGCCACAATAAGAACTAAAATAATAAGATCTGACTATGCTAGATACTAATATGGTACAGAAACAGGATCAAAAGAATAAAGAGGAAAACTCATAAGTGATGCCTCTTGGAGAAGAAGAGAATTACGTAAAACCTACTGTTTAATTGAGAGGACCATAAAGGCCAGATTCATATAAGGGAGAGCAATCAGTTGGAATGATCATCACATTTTCTTTCCACATCTCAAAAGACGATTACAAAAGACAATTATTCTTCCACAATGAAATTCATATTTGACTTTACATGACCATGTATGTGCAACTAATGGAGAAGAAGGTCTTGCAAGTAAAAAGCGGGGACCAAGAAAAATCACAAACACAACTACCGAACCCACAAAGATTAGAGTGACAAATTATGATCATAATAAACTTCAAACCATAACTAAGGCAGAATCAGCAATTATTAGATAATAAAGGATTTAAATTCTACAGGGACACTAGAACAAAATAATTAAGACTGTTTGCAGCAACCCAGCCAAGGCAAATCATTCACCAGGGACTTGACAGTATGATTTTGTACCTGGTCCGCACTTTAACAATACATTTTCAGTTAACATATCAAATATGAGCTCGTGTTACATAAAGCAATGAAATTCTGGTTTCAGAAAAGATCATTCAAACTAAAACAGCCATAAGAAGAGTCAGCACCACATTAGAAGCAGGAGTGCAACATTAAGGCCTGCACCTTTCAGGTTCAAAGTAGATCATGTACGCATATAAAAGCTTCACCCATGAGCTACTAAAGAATAAACTTTAAATTAAGATTCATATACTAGATTCTATATAAGTTGGCCAGTTGCAGTGGTTCAGCCTTATACATATATGAAAAACATAGTAAATGGAAACCCACATCCTGATCCATCTGTATATTTGCATCATCAAGTGTCTTCTCCATTTCATTCATTAAAGCATGTTTCCGATGGCTAAAGTAATCCCATATTCGTACCTGGGTAAGGAAGAGAAATATCCAAATTAATAAATAGGGAAAGATTATAGAAAAAGAAGTAGACAGGAGATAAATTGCTTTACTTGCTCCAAACTAAGGTCAAAAATCTCGCAAGCGTTCCTGTGAAGTTCTCCAATAGTCTCCTGCCAAAGGAAAATAACATACATAGTTGTAATAAATTTTAACATGCGCAAACAGGCAAACAGATAACACTGTAAAGGGGGATAGTTTATGTGAATTTTACCTTTTTGCTTATTCTTACAACAGAAGTTTCTCCCTTGGGCATAAGATGTAACTGGAGGCGCAGAGGATAAACTTCTACAGCCAATTCAGTTTGAGAGAGACCAGAGCTGATTACCTTCCTAGCCAATGTAGGTCCCCCACCATACCTAAGGATAGAAGTGAATGCAGACCTCCAGTTGAAAATCATTATAACAACAGAAATTGCTTAAGAAATGCTGAAAGCAATCATTTATGCCCAGCAACCAGTTGTTTTGAATTCCTCATGTAAAAGCAAATACAAGAACTTGAGGGCACCAATTTAGGTCTATAGTCCAAAATGTAAAAGAGGAGAGAAATGGAAAATCTTTTCAAGGAAGGACTTAGTAAATTTCTTATGAAAATACCCTACAAAGAGAAATAGGGATGGATGGACTGAAAGCAAGGCCTACAAAGACCATTGGTCAACCTCCAGTTCAACCACTGGTCTCAAGCTTGATGATGGCTCAGCCACATTGATTTGAGCAAATCAAGCAGGTTAGTTTAATAGTTTGCATAGTTCAAAACAATTAGAATCAAAAGAAGAAAAGAAGGTGATAGGCATCATCCTCTTCGCTTATTTCCATCTTATAAGTTGATCACTTTCGTTTGATATAATTTTCTCTTCCTGCCTCCACTTCTCTAAACACAAAAGTCTTAACTCTCACAATGTCACTTCTTTCCAAGACCAAGTGCAAACTCTTTGTTAATACTCCGCTGCCCGAATAAGTATAGTGAACACAGCATGCCTTATTTGAGGATTCCAAGCCACCCAGTACAGGACAAATTTTTGCACATTCTTGAATGATATCAGACAAGTTTCTGTATGTAACGGTTTTAAAATTCATAGTGCCAAATACATCATTACTGTATACTCATGTATCAGAACTCATAACACAGTTTTATAGCTCAGCTAAAAAAGTCGTATCTTAAAATCATTGTCCTTTTGCAACATCTGACCACATAATGATTAGGGATTCACTCCAGGAAAAGCGAAAAAGAAACCAGATAGTTATCACTTCCTGCACAATCTAACCAGTTGAATGCCTTTATGCATCCATACATCTTCAGGATATTCTTGAAAAGAGAACGGGTATGAGAAATATGGATATAGTGAAACTCCTCCAGAGAGAATAACGAGACAACATTATGTGAGGAGTGAGCAACAAAAGCATCCAAATTTTAAGTTTATAAAAGTTACTTACCTTTTAGGGAGTTACCTCACAATCTAATCTTTCATAAACTTGACAAGATGATATTACGTGGAAAAGAGAATAACAATCTTCAAACAGAAGGACATTTTAACATTGACTCATTCAGAACTGTATGTCTGACTCACCATGCATATAACTGATTCCAAACTCCTTCTGGAAGCAATATATAATCTGTGCCTTCAGTAAGAGTGTCATGGAGCTCAATCCCCATGGTGGAATCCTCTGACGCAGCTTCATATATCAAATCAGAATTATCAATGCTAGATGGCCTCTTCAGAGAACCCAATCCAACTAAACCATGATGGTCAGAAGTCGATCCATCATACTGGGTTTGGTTCACATATTCGAGCCATGCCTGCCACCATCTGCCAGCAACCTCCAACAAATGAACAAAAGAGACTCGAGTGATCATAGTTTCCTACTTAAATTACAAACACTTTCAGAAAGCATATGGTAAACAGACTTTGGACTAAGAGAAATGCATGAACGGTCTAACACCCTTAATCTCTTCTTCTTCTTCTTCTTCGTTTCTCTTTATGGATGTGGATCCTTCCCTTAATCCATGCTTTGCATTTTTCTATCTTGGCCAATAACTGGCATAAGTCAAGTAACCGGGAAGAATCAATAAGGGCAACTAGGGTAACGAGATAAAGATACCCAATTTTTCATTTTTCTCATAATCTTTCGCAATGAACTGGGGTGCAAATGTTAGCACATAATGAATTGAATTTTCCATTTTTCATTTCTACGGGGATATGGAGCACAATTTCTCAGCAAATTATTAACACATTATGTTGAAAATGTGCAGGTTTCATTTTCCTTCAAAATTGCAAGCAGAACAGAGAAAATTTAATTATTTCAATTTTTTTTCTCCATTGCTATTTCACAACTTCAAATATTCTCTAAAAAAATCAACCGTAGAGGCTCCAATCCTCAAATTAGCTTACCCTACTTAAAACCCTAATCATTCTTACTAGAATACACTAAAGCGGGAGCTCAGTGCACACAACTCTCATCTACTCCATGCAGCCCTCCTCACACTTTCTTAAAAGCTTGTTTCCACCACTTAGAAACTACGACCTCTTCCTCAAATCAAACTACACTATATTTCACAACATAAATAAGCCAAAAAGAAAAAGAAAATCAATGAGATTCTAAGAAAATCATTCAATTTTAAAAAAAATAATAATAATAAAAATAAAAATAATAATAATAATAATAATAATAATAATAATAATAATAATAATAATAATAATAATAATACTTTTCGAATGTCCACCTAGTAAACAAAACTTCGCAATTTTTGAAAACCCTCCGAAAAAATAATTTTATAGCCAATTCAAAATTGATCTGTACATGTGTGTGTGTGTGGGTGTGTGTGTGTGTGGAAAAAATAGGTACCTTTGAGTGATTAAATAAAAGGTGTCGCCTTGTTTGGTTTGGGATTCGGCGGCGACGGCAATGTCTCTGATGGCCAGCTTCTCCTCCTCCGGCGTGAGCGCCGGGGGCAAATCCGTCATTTTCTGTCTCTTGTATAAATTAATTTGAGAAATTTTGCTTTCAAAAAAAATAAATAAATCTCACATAAAAAATATATGAAAGTGTGTATTTATATATAGCTTGTGAGGGAAGGGGGAGGATTTGATAGGAAACGAGAGGAAGTGAGAGGATTTTGTGTCATCTCTCCACTGTTGGTACGGACACGCCGAGGTTCTCCACCGTGGGAGGGTTTAGTCCGAATCCTTCACGCCCTTTCTCCAATTAAATCCTGCCACGTCATCCGCCCAACCGGGCCTCTAGAATTTTATTTCTTTGATTACTTTTTTTGATTTTCTTTTCTCTGATTACTTTTTGGGTCACCTATTAGAGATCAGTTCGAAATGCATGTAAATTATTAGAATATTATTTAGTGATTTATGAAATAGTCATACCCCAAATAAATCGTTACCTTAACGGCATGTGGAGATGTCAAAAGCAAGATTCACGTAAATTATAAGAATATTGTCTAGGAATTTCTTAGCTAACACATTCCCAGGGTTATTATCTTGACCCAAAGGCATAGTGCGTATAAATTATCACAATATTATCTAGTAATTTATGAGTTGGTAATGCTCGAAATTATTACCTTAACTGCAAGAAGAAGGATACAAAAAAGGGGATGCACATTAATTATGTATTTATTTATAAGCAAGTCGTGCCCGAGATCATTACCTTAACCACAAGGAAAGAATGTCAATAAAGCTAATGAGTATAGTGAAGTCATAAAAAGGGGTCAAAACGACTAATTTGCAATTGGTGCCATATATATTAACGGGTGGTTAATTCTAAAAGTAGCGAATAACCAAAAAAAAAGGCATGGAGAACTAATAGGGAATTGAGGATTTGATAATTCAATCTATGATTTTGAAACACATCATTTGTTAGAATATGCTTTTAGCACAACAACTTGTGAAATATGTGATAGGATGTGAAAATGAGTTAGTTATCCTGTAGGAGGAAAAGAATTCCTTTTCCATTTTTCCTCTTCTTGGTCTTTTTTTTTTTTTTTAACTTTTTAACATATCTACATGTTTGGAGATACAGTATATGTACTCAAAGTGCACGGAAATTGTCATAATATTATCTAGTAAATAATTTATAACGAGCAAGCAATTATTTGAAATAAATTTTGCTCATTATCACGCATATTTTTGAAGGTGAATTAGCATGAAGTGAATTATCATGTTTGGTGAGAAAGAAATCAGAAAATTCATTACACCAAGACCTTTACCGTAAAACCGATGTTTAGTAATATTGAATTTGATGTTGAAAGAAAATTGTATTAGTCTTAAAAAGTCAATATAAAATCTCTTTAATACACTTATTTTTTGTAGATAGAATGTAAATGCGCTAGACTACAATTTAAACACGGGTTGTTAAATATTGTAAAAATTTTTGATCTTTTATATGATTTCCATAACAAATGTAGTGGTTGAACAATATCATATCATATTGAGAATAATGCAGAAAATGTTGCCAGTTTAGTATTTCGACTTTGTATATAGTTCGACTTCTTAATTCTTTCCTAGAGATATTAACACCACTCCACTTATTATGAAACAAAATTTCAATGTAAAAGTGGATGACTAATTTGCAACCTTTCATTTGTGGTTTTGGCTTGTCAATATCATAGTTTTTCTCTTTTGTTTTCCCAGGGAAAATCCAGATTGTTATGGTAATGAACTAATGATAAGGGCTCCAGCATGAAGATAAGTGATGGAAAAAAAAAAACCATTTTTTTTTTTGGCAAAGTGGAGAGAACGTTGTTTCATATCTGAAATTCCTAGAGGAAAAAATAAAAATAAAAACCAGAATTAACCGAACCATTGAGTAATAGAAAGGTTTAGATTCCTTCATAACGTTAAATATTAAGATCCAAATAACTTATAATGTTATCAAGAAGATAGCAATTTGTATACACTGTCGAAAAATCTCACCAGAACTAATACATGATGCAAAAAAGGACCATTTGAATTGACTTTTTTCACCAAAAAAAAACCCTTTCTGTTTAAAAAAGTTACTTCCTTTTACAATAAATATTTAACTAAGTTCAACTTTTCCCTAAAACACAAAAATTTTAACTTTTTAAAAAAAAAAATTCAAAAATTACCCAAAGAATTTTTTTTTATAAAAGTCAATCCATCGATAATAAGCCACAAACACTCACTGGATTGTTACCCCGACCTACTTCAGTAAGAGAGCTGCTCGACCCAATGGCGAGAATGAGAGAAATGGAGTTCAATCTAAAGAAAAATTCAAACGCAACTTAGCTGCCCACTCGGGAGCGTGTTAAAGTAATGATTCAATTATTTATTTAATCTCTACGATCGACGATGCAAATTATCTCACCGTTACATCACTAACGTTGATTTCTCTACTCAACTCGTTAATTTACAACATTATGAGCGGATCAATTCTCAATCGAGCGGTGCCAGGGAGAAAATTAGATTAAACCATTATCTATCTTCCCCCTTGAATTCAAGAAACTTTTAATCTTACTTCATTTCCATCAACCATATACAAAATTATGAACTCTTCATACACAATTAACTTTATTCACATTCTACATGGATATTCCCTAAAATAAATTAAACAACACCAACAGCAAAATTATTGAAAACGATGAACATTTCATCTAAATCATGCAGCTGAAAAACAAATGGACATACATTTAGTTTATTTTCCTACCTAATGGGAGCGGAGATAATCCCTACCACTTGAGCGGAACAACCAAGCATTTCTAGACAGTCCCGACAGCAACCCATTCTCAAGGTTTCTTCGGCAAAGGTGGTGCCGGAGGAAGAATGGAGTTCGCCAGTTCTTCATTCAGCTTGACAGGAAGCGGAGGCATCTGCTTCATTATCTCTGGCATGTCGTTCGAGCTGAAGCATAAAGGTCATATTAGCATTTACAACTAGCTAATCGATATAATCAGTATTACTGTCTCATGCATTTGAAAAAAGTGGATCGATTCATGATTTTTTGACACCGTCAGGATATACAACTTATCACACGATAATATGCTGTCACATGTAAGAAACCTTTCTATGCAGGGTTCCTTTGCTCCCACAAACAGAAAGAAGAAAAGAAAGTGAAGAGGCCCATACGTTTTTGTAAATTCTGCAATAATAGCCCTAAATAGTTATTGACATCCAACAGAAATCCATGCGCATCTCAATTGAAAAGACAAAGTCAGGAATCCATTCACTCGTTGCAAAAACATCCAACCATGCTAAGGAGAACCAAAACAGCATTGCTACATATAATAAAAGCATAGATGCTGTTATAAGTACTAGATTGGTAGTCAGTATACATACTCATTTAAGATTATGAGAATATTGTTCCGTGCTTGGCAAAAAAGATTGAAATTCTCGTGGATCTGTACAAGAAAATAGAGGGAAAAAGTAGATGTCAGAAATACTCTCACCTCTAAGGTGAAGCTTTCAACAATTTAATGAGATTCATCTACCAGACAGACATTCAAATAGCCAATTTGATGATTATGGATCTCATCAATTGCATTAAATGGGTGGTGAAATATAGCAGAAGATGGGATTTGACTGAAATAATGATAAATATAGCAGAATGATTTGATTCTCGAGATCCGTCGCAGGGAAGATTTCTCATGTCTCAGAAATATAAGCAGTATCAACAGTGCAGAAGATAGCTAGTGCAACATCTCTGTTCTCCCTTTGCACTAACAAACAGGACACTCTTTCCACTGATGCTAAAATGAAGAGGAGAAGAAAAAGATGCTTCCATTGCTTCTTCTGTAATAAGTATGTGAAAAACGAAATCTTTTCACCTTAAGTGGATGCCTCACCAAGTAGCGCATCGACATGGAGACGATTAACAAGGAGCAAAGAATATTTACTAAACAAATCAACAAAAGAATGTATAAGATATATTTAAAAGGAAAAGAAAAAGTAATAATTTGTACAAAGTGACAAGCATCAGTCTGTCATGTATGAGAACAGCAAACTACATGCACATGATTGCATTTATAGTCTATCTTGCTATACCTCTTTTAAGTAACTCAAAAGGGAGATATTTAGAATAGCAATACCTTGAAAGTAGCAAAGTTTGCAGAAATTTGATCCAATGCCTGAGCATTTTGCTCAAGCAGCTGTCCAGTTGTACCACCAATATCTGCAAATAGCAAATTCTCTTTATTCAGGCAATAGAACAACAGGTAACCACCCATAGAAGAGGAAGGAAGTTGTCACAGAACTATAATAACGGTATAGGTATGAGAACTAATGTCCCCAACCATCGAAGAGTAGAGTATCTGTTGTTTATTGACGTTATAATTGGCTAATTAACTTCCTCTGACAGAATATTCATTTCTTTTCTCTTCAAGCTTAAATTCATCAGTCAAACTTCGAAACATGAATTATTGACAATCTCCCAAAATGAAATGGTAGATATATGCACCACAATTAGAAACTAGTTCATTCACTCTGATTCCATCATCATAAACGATAATTCCTATCCAACAAAAATTAGAAGAATAGGATTAATGTTTCAGATAAACATCTTGCACAGTTAATGAGCAGACATATATATGCAAATTATTTGTGGCTTACCCTTGAACAACAAAAATGCTCCTCAATTAGATCAGGAACATTTACCGTGCTTACATCATTAAAGTGAGGATGCATGCTGGTTAAAAAGGTTTGTCCAGAAAATATAGATGTAATCATGATCTAATCAAGAGACGTTCTCATGTATTCAACCCAGACAACCAATACCATGTGTGACACTTGTCAACAAGGAGCATATTTTATTGCCAGACAATTAAAATATATAATTGATATTTCATACAGAACAAATGAAATAAGAAGAAGAGAACAAAAGAAGATAACGAATCCTGTACCTTGCTTTGTCAATTCAATTAATTCCATTTTCATTCTTGGGGTAATACCCATGCAAAATTCAAGAAAAAGGGCTTACATTTACAACATCAGTAAGTCCAAGGCTGATAACAGGGTAAAATCTCACTGTTCCATGGATTTCTTGAACTACAATTTTATTTTCTAACATAACTAGTTAACAGATGAGAAGTTGGACCAACCTTTGTAAGAGATACCATCGTCATTGTCCATGGACATCATTGATTGAGCATAAGGAGGACCATTAGAACGGTTGGCAACTTGAGACGATTTTGGCAAAGAATCTGTAGCCTTTTCCTGGGACCCCAAAAAGAATAAGGAGTGAGTGGATAGATGCAATTTAACAAGTAAAATTAAAATGATTGTGCAAAAGAAAATGCATGTTAGCTACTTTGCCTCCAGGCATCTATGTTACTGCTGATTCAATCCAGAAACTCTACGAATAGCCAATTTTTTATATATGGACATTCGCTCCACAGAGATAACTTATAATGCGAAGATTCCCTTTTCAGACGTGATAGAGACCATAAAAGACGCGCCTTTCCAATTTGACGACAAAAAGTTGGATCAGAAAGTGATCAACGAATCATTATTAGTAGATAAAAAGTAGAGCAAAAGTATCAAGAACCCACTATCAAGGTAATCTTAAGCAGGGCCCACAAAATGGAAACCCAAATAAGGGCAAACACTCAGCTTAGAAAGCAACGCCCTGGGCTGCAATCTTCCAAGTTCCAAGCTGCCTCATAAACAAACACCTCCACCCACCCCACCCCACGCCACCCTGCTACCTAAACCCATCCTAAATCAAGTGCAACTCAGTACCTGACATTCCTAGGTACAATAGGTTATAAGATTTCACTAGAAGAAGTGGAAAACCAGATCCAGAAACAACAGATTTTCGACTGAATGTATATGCAATTGTACAAATATATACACCTGTATGTATGCTTTTGTGTGTATCACCATGTAGAAATTTGGAACTTGAAGAAACTAATGGTAGCAAACTTTTACTGATGTCAGATATTGAAAGTGGCCACCATGTAGAAATGTGGACCTCCAAGAATGTAACTGTAGCAGACATTTACTGATTTCTGATATTGAAGGTGGCATAAAGCCACCATCTCTTCACTAGAAAGGAAGTTCTTCAAAAGACCATCTAATGGGGGCTATAATAGCTTTATTTCTTTCTTTCCCTTTTTCACCCATTTGTCTTTCCTTTCTTTTTCTCTGTGTGTGCATGTGTTTTCTTTTTTTGGTGGGGTGAGGTGTAAGGGAGGGAAGTGTGGGAATGCATTTAAGATGGATTTGAGCAGGAGGGGAAGGAAAGACCAAAGCTATAAAAGGTAGTAGATATAATTTGCAAAAACAAGCTTGGATGAATAATCAGCAGATATGTGACAAAAACAATTAATTGTTCCATTATAGTGCTACCAAATCTGTGCGAAAGCACCAAGAATGGGCAAAGGGAAGGCAATATCACTTGCTAGTCTCTGACAAGTCAGGCAGCAAAGATGAATTCATCAATATCAACATGAAAGTGTTTGTAAGAGAGATAAAGGTTAGGCCGGAAGACTGCGTATAGGCTTTTTCACATAGCAGAATTGAATAAGCAATCCATGTAAAATGAGGTTACCTTTTTGTCTTTACTTTTCCTCGAGGAATTATGATCTTCTTTCCTTCTCTTGCCATTTTCCTTTTTCTGAGGATAAAGAAATGCATCAAATGTTGTCACTGCTAAAATCATGACTAAGCTACAGATCTAATCAAATCTAGAATCAGCACTTTAGATAAGTATTCTCTTGGGTTCATCATCAGTGACAGCCAAACATTTTCTTCACAGAAGGTATATCTCTTGTAAAATATCCACTTTAAACAAATTGAGAAAATCATAATCATTAAAATTGACCTTGCAAAACAAAACTTCAATGATGCACATAAAAGTCCAGACATATTAACCTGTACAATCAAAATCCAACAGTATTTACTGTCTTTGTCAGATATTAAAATTATTCATAAACACAGAGTCATATACATACATGTATATTTCTACGCATCAATAGTGCTAGCCAATAAAATTCTATTATGCATCTGTAGACATGTCCAACTTGCTTCTGATAAGTATAACAATAAAAAATTATCTCCTCTGTACGAAAACAGCTTCATCAGTCATCACAAGTTCTACGTTGTCACTGGAAAGTGAATAGACAAGGTCCATCAACAACAAAAACTGATGGCTTTCAAGCATACTTATGGACCATTTACCACTTATCAGTATACTAAAATGATATAATAGAGCTTCAGCCACTTAGTAATCATATAGCACTAGCTCTATTGTTATCAAGTTTAAGATATACTGAAAGAATGCAGAATCCTACAGAATATACACAAAGAATAAACTAAAAGTCTCCCTCAAAACCTCAAAACTTTGACAAAATACTGCTCAGAATTTTGAAATTGAAGGATTGTTGCGGCCAAATCCACCTGCAGAATCTACAAGTACTCCCCAACAGACTAATTATGGTTGAGTTATGCCGATGTCCCTATTGTATGTAGACTGGATTATTTCTGGTCATAGGATAGTAAATAACAAGTCTTACAACTTCTCCTCCAAATCAGGTGCAACAAAATCAAAATTTTCGGGCATGGAGGCAGGGAAAGATCCTTTCACATTTTGGTAAGGCAGTGATAAACTAACAAAGATTTAATTGTACTCTATATGGAATAATACAGTTCAAAAATCTATGGATGCTTAAAGGAAACTTGAAGAAAAAGTCAATGCGGTTTGCCACGTTAAGTCAGAAACACTACATAAATCAAGATTCTTTTAAGTATAAGATACATTTTTCTTAGCAAGCTGAAAATGTAGTGTAAATGGTATTTCATGGGAAGGAAAAATAGAAAGGAAAAGAAAAAAGAACAGTAAGCTAAGGAATACCTTTGAGAAAGAATCAAGCTAATGCAAATCAATAGCACGAAGCATGGACCTGAAAGGTCCCATCGCAAAAAAGATAGAGAAAAATTCCTTAACTGACTTACACTCATTGAAAGTTTATTGACTAACTCTCATTGACAGTAAACTATATACCATCAAGAAAGCAACAATGAAAGGGAAAAGAACCCTGTCATTATAATGCTTTTACAATTGGCACATTTATAAGAGGATTGAACCAGATGAAAAGAGAAGAACTTTCATTAGACCTTGTACATAGGCAATCAAAAGTAAGATCTACTCGGAGAGCAGTCTAAGTAAAACATCAGAATATTAGTGAGTGGTCCAGATGACCTCTTATAGGAAAGCATCAACAGGTTTCGAAGACCAGCAACAGACAAGAGACTCACAAGAGGGGAAGACCAAAAAAAAAGGACTTATAGCAAGGATTGCCACAGTGTTCTTAGGACCCTAATAAAGATGAGCTCATACGGCTTCTCTCATATTTTCTCTTCTCTTCCATATAAATCTTGCACAGGAGTGGCTCTGAGTTATCTTTAGTATGGGTTATTTCAGTATTTTAATGCAAATAAAACTTGACATACAAACTTTAAACATCCAATGCCTACTATATGTGTAACCAATTTCATAATTATAGTGTTATGCATAATAAATAAATACAATAAAGTTCTCTCTATAAGCTTAAGTTTTTACATAAGGTGGTAATTTATTAGAGCAGAGGTCGTGGTTCTAAACTTACTACTTCATCCATCTAAAAACATTAAAACTGTCCAAGTGCAAGGCTCAAACAAATCATGCTTGCACTTGAGGGGGCAGCTAAGCATAATTAAATAAATACAATAAACCCTTCTCTACAAGTTTAAACTTTTAGAAGAGGTGTAACTTATCAAATAGGAAAACCACAATGTAGTGAAAGTAGGGCACTAGATCTATCATGTGCCATTTAAAGAGGCAATCTGATTACCCACTGAAAATACTGATCATGTGGAAAATATATAAAACATAAAATATGGAGAGAAAAATATGAAAGTGCTGAAGATGGTTGGAGCCACCACCAACGTGACTCTAGAAGCGAAATACTCATAAAGATTACATTGTGAATTGTTGATATATCATGAATACAATAATGGAGCCTATTTATAGGTATGATAACTTGGTGAGCAAGACTAGAAGCTAAACTAATAAGGTAACTAGAATTCTAAGGAAACTAAAATAATAAGGAAAATTTTGACTAATTACCTAATCTAGACCATTGCCTAATTTAATACCATAAAATTAGGAAATACATTAATAACTAAAATATTCTTCAACACCCCCCCTCAAACTCAAGGTGGTATTTGAGATACGACCTTGAGTTTGAAAGGTCTTCAAAAAAAACTTGATCTTGATGGAAGGGAAGGGTTACCATGACTCGTCTAACTCGAAATTCACCATGTCACCATGACTTCTCTGACCACGCTTACAGCT
Organism: Cordia subcordata; assembly: GCA_028554755.1. Taxonomy (NCBI): domain Eukaryota; kingdom Viridiplantae; phylum Streptophyta; class Magnoliopsida; order Boraginales; family Cordiaceae; genus Cordia; species Cordia subcordata. Next base: position 19,111,975 of record JAPTOF010000007.1, read on the forward strand.
TGTAGGGATCGAATTTGGATTGATTTAGGGGTCGTGTGCACCAATTTGGTGTGATGAATCCCCGCAACCGTTGGACGGAACTTAGATTGAAATAGTAACTAGAAATTGGATCGGATTTGGATTTGAATTGGACTTGGACTTGGACTTGGATTTGGATTTGGATTTGGATAATCATGTGACCCATAGGCTAACACAACCACTTGGATGGACGTAAGACTCATAGGCTAACATGACTACTTGGTAGTTTTTTTTTTTTTTTTTAAGGGAAGCAGGCCACTAGGAGGGTGGCTCTAGTACCCTGAGGAAAATATATAAAACATAAAATATGGAGAGAAAATATGAAGCTGAAGATGGTTGGAGCCACCACCAACGGCAGCTTTAGAAACGAAATACTCTACATTGTGAATTGTTGATATGTCATGAAAAAAAAAGAAGAGCCTATTTATAGGCATGATAACTTGGTGAACAAGACTAGAAGCTATACTAATAAGGTAACTAGAATTCTAAAGAAACTAAAATAATAAGGAAACCAATTTGACTAATTGCCTAATATAGACCATTGCCTAATTTAATACCATAAGATAAGGAAATACATAAATAACTAAAATATTCTTCAACAGATCACGTTTGATATAATAAAGATATGTTCAGGATTCATTCTAGACATTCATTATCCTAGGTTCACTGCAATAGCTGGTGGTTTCATTTCAAATAGCGCAATGCCAAAAAGAACCAACCGGAGATAGAGAGCTTACAGTCATCCATCTACAACGTAGTGCTACATCGCGAACGGTTTTATCTTTCAACTGCATTGCAATCTTCGCATAACGAACTATGTTGGTCTCTGAGGCATATCTGCAGAAGACCATTGTCAGATCAACCTAATGAGCACTGTTCATTAGTCGTTGAGAAGTGGCAAAACACAAACAAGATTACCGATGTCCCTGACAGGTGTTACATGGTAATTAAACACATTTGAATATGTAGGAAAATTAATTTGAAAGCTGTCTTTCCCTGAAGCACGAATAGTAAGAATGAGATTTGGAATATCATATTTGTAAAATTTTCATATCACTGGACTCATTAAATGTTTCCTCTACATACAACAGGTACCAACTAAAAGACAATTAAATTGGACCTACTAAAAGAAATTCCAAATAAGTTGAACTAACTAGATCCAAATTGACAAGAATATCACCACGACAATTGTTCATGAAGAAGAAAGATAGTCCATAACCAATTTTTTTAGCTGAAACAAAAATAAGCGTAATCTTTCTACATCATCCAAGTAAGTTGGCATCATTCAGATCAAATTGTCATCTTGGTAAACTGGCTTTCTACAATATTTACACGTGAGATAGAAGGTGCTACACTTGTTGCCTTTGCCCTCAACAACAACAAAGGTGCAGTATCAGTTTTACAAGAGGAATATTGCGGAAGTGAAATCGAATTTCTAGGTTATATGTATTCAAGATACTGTCGCTCCTACCGAAACCATGTTCCAATTCACACATTCTTTAATTATCACACTTTCAAATTGCTAGTAAACCTGTTTTGCATCATCTCAAAGTAACGTGTATCATTTCCTTTGCATTTATTTCCTTTTTTGGGGGTGGGCAACAGAAGAAGCAGAATCAAGCATTTACAATGGTGGGAGCAATACATCACAAGAATTCATCAACCTCCTGAAAAGCTGAAAAAAAAAAGGCTATAGCAACAAATTTCTGCCTCAAAAATCAAGTTTTAATTAGTCTATAATAGCCAAACGAAATTTAAGTGAAAAGATACATCAAATCAAATTACCCTTAAGAATGGTTTTTCTTTCCTTTTTTCTGGCATTATTTAAGCATTCTCCTGACTAGCAACAAATGTATATGCGCATATCCTCTACGCACATAGTCACAAAATTTCCGCTCCTCATCACATATCACAATTAGCATAAATCTTTAAAGATGCACTTCTCCCTACATTTTTCTTATTCTTTTTCTTGTACAAACTAATCAATATCAACAAACTGCACTTCCCCCTTCCATGGATAATGCCTTTGCCACATAGAATCACTAATCAATATCAACAAACTACACTTCTCGCAATTCGGGATAAAAATACATAATTGCATCCATTTTACCCATCTAAACATTTCACTAAGCCCAGAATTACACTTAAACAGAAACATCCAAATCCACTAAATTCTTGATAATACGCAACAAAGCACGATAAGAATTTGCAAACTCCAGCTACTGAAACTCCAAGAGACTGCACATCAACATATTTAACGTCCATTACTACATTACACATAAACCAAACCCAAAAAAAAAATAAAAATTTACATGAATTTGACAACACGCACTCATTTCTATTGGAAGTCATCGCTTCTCTTAGCTCCATACACACACAAATTACAAAATTCAGAAAAAAGAAAAACACAAGTTTGATCAAAAAGACGATTACTTGGCAAGCAACTCCTCCAAGAGGGACTGTTCATCAGCGGTCCACTCCACAGAGAGACCCGGGTTGTGCCGGAGCGCCGCCTGGGTGGCCCCCACAACTGAATTATCCGTAACCGCGACGCCGTTACTGGTTGCACAACCATTTCCACTATTACTACTATTATTGTTATTATTATTATTATTATTATTATTATTATTATTATTATTATTATTAACATTATTATTACTATTATGCCCACCACCACCTGAAGGGTTTGCACTCGCAGCCATTAAAAAAGAAAAAGAAAAGGGGAAAAAGAACCCAATTGCCAGAAACAAAAACCAAAAGAATTACATAAACAAAAAAAACTATTTCTTTTTTCTTCTGAGAGGGAAAAAAGTTATGGGGTGGTTTGTGCAAATAAGCGTAAATTGAGGGGTGGTTGTTTAATATTTAGCTGACAAAGCATGAGAACAGATTATCAACTTCGAAAATAAACCCACTGTGTGTGTGCGTGTGCGTGTGCGTGTGCGTTGCGTGTTTGTGTTCGTGTTCGTGGGGTGGGGTGGGGTGGAGTGGAGTGGAGGTGGAGGGAAGCTGGGGGGAAGAAGAGAAAATCTGTACGGGAGTGAGTTACAAAAAGAAAAAGAGAAGGGTACTTTGCTTGAACTTTAAAAGCTAGCTGAGATAAAGAGAGCAGAATCTTTTTTTTTTTTTTCTTCTTGTTTATGCATGAGTTGATATATAATACTTACATTTTGGTAAAATGCATCTTACCCTTCTAGAGTAAACTGGTACAGTGCACCAAAAAAATGAGTGTCTTTAATATTTTTATTTATTGGTAATAATTAATTATATTTTCATTGTCTATAATAAGATAAAATGTGAATGTATTTGGTAAAATTTAATTGTTGTTGAGCTTCTAATACTAATAAATTTTTTAACAAAAATGTAATATTTTGAATAAATCAAATAATTATGATTGATTTCAATTGGGAGGAAATGTGATATAAGAATTAATAACAAAATAACTATGAGTCATTAGCAAAATTACAACTTTTTTAGGAAAAAAATTATACATAAATAAGTTCATTTTTATATATTTAAGCTTATCATATAAAAAAAATATGTGTATGAGAGGACAACTCACTAACGTGCTTCTCTCTCATGCATTCTATGAAGCAAAAGTGGCAAATAGTTAATAAAACTAACTATACATAAAAATAAATAAAAATAAACATATTGGCATTTTAAATGCAGGTAAAAGTACAAATATTAACCATTGATCAATTAGTAGTGGATGGCTAAATAGGCTGCAAATGGACAGCCAAATCAGTGAATACGTGTCGAAGATTTATACTTCAAGAATGAGCTAAAAAATGCCTCAAATTTGTGTTTTAGTAGTTGTCACTTCTATCCAATATGTGTGTTTGTGTGTGTATATATATATATATATATATATATATGTGTGTGTTCGTGGAAGTCACTCTTTGTGTTCTAAACTCACTCATACCCAATGGTTTAAAAAACATTTTTCATTGGTCTCACAGTTAGTTTTTCTATTAAAGTTCTTTGACGGTGTAAAATGTATATTTACTATGTGTTTTGATTTACTAATTTTGAAAATTTCAAGTAAAATTGATATAAATTTCTCCTTTTTGTCTATAAAAATGGGGCAAATTCTCTCATCTAATTCTTCAAATAATGCAAATATCCTTCATAATTGAAGTAAGGTGAAAAAACACTTCTAAATGAGTAAAAATTAAAAATATATCTCCTAAATTATATAAATTTTTTAATTTAAATGACTCGCAGTTAAACAAGACAAATATATCCAATAACGATTGTATGCATACAAAAAAGAAAATATATATATATATGTATGTGTATATATTACTCCAATCCATATAGGGGGAATCTGCTTCATTTATAAATTAAATGCGAGAATTTGCATCAATTTATTTGAGTCTTTTTCATTATTGACAACTTAAAATGCATTGCAGGAGTTTTTCTTTAAGAAAAACTTTGTTAATTTCTAATTAAAAAAACCAACTACATAAGACAATGTGCAACATTTTCTAAACTGCATGCAATATCGGTGAATTTTGAAACCACATGAGATTTTATGCAATTTTCACAAAATATATGACGTAACGCCCTCTCATATCAGTTTGTTGAGCAGTTGATTAAACTCAACGTAGTAGCAAGCCAGTAGTTGGATTTGTAATGTTTTAGGTGGTATTAAAGCCAGGTTCTTGGTGTATTCCTCGCAACTTGGAGTTCTAGAATGACTTCGTTATTATTACAACCCCCGTCTATATCGGTTTTGTTTGAGATTTGTGTGCACTTTATACTGGTCAGTTTTGTGTGAGATTCGTGTGCACTTTATACTAGCTTGACTTCATTACTATTGCCATCAAAGGCTTAACCATCTTTGCCCTGTTGATTGGGCTTACTGTGATGGTAGGCAAATAGTTGTGTTTGTGTCGTTTCACAATAGCATAAATTGCATTTTACTCTAATATTTTTTAGTTGGGTGTTTTTACCTTTTGTTCCATGCGTATTTTGGTCCAATTCTTACCCTTAATCTTTTGTCATGGGATATATTTGTATTTTTTTTCTGTCGAATATTATATTTATTGTTACTGGTGGTAAAAAAATTGGCTTAAATAACACCTATTGTTTTTCGATTTAGTATTACTTTATATTTATTATACATTTATAAATGTGAACGCTTCTATATAATTTCTAAAACCGACAACATAACATTTTTCTCACTCGAGTGGCTCACAAAAGTAGTAGTAGTTAATTTTGCTTGAATACCTGAAAGACACAATTATCTGCAGAGGAAAACAATTGAAGATTTGACTAATAACACGTTAGATGAAGATTAGTTAGGGACTTGCAATTTGGAAGCCATGTTCAACTAGGAAGGAGAAAAAGGAAAGAGAAGTGAAATGGAAAAAAAAGATGAACAAATGAATTCATTAGTTAATAGGTATTATAGTGTATTTTCAAGTTGTCTATGATCAGTGATTAATTTTTTGTAGGTAGTAGGCACAAGATATCGAAAGCCATTATAAGTTAAAATACAATTGATAAAATGATTATTTTTAAGAATTCTAGAAAGTGCACTTGTTGTAAAGGTTTTTTCTTAACCACTCTCGATCTGATAGAGATTAGTCTCACGTCCAATATGATTCGGGAATACCCTAGCTCAAAGGAAAAAAAAACCAAAAAAAAAAAAGAAGAATTTTGGTCGTCGAGTTGTGGATAACTAAGACAGCATTTGACTTTGTCTATTTATTTATAAGTAATTAGTGCTTATAAATTAAAAAATTATTTATAAATAATTGATAAATAAGTAATGTGTGTATATATATATATATATTTGAATAATATGTACATATAACTCATAACATATTTGGTAAATAAATACTTATATGTAGTTGTGTCACTTAAAAATGTTTTTCTAAAGATAATATTTCATTAATTAATGTTTTAAAATTATTTAATTTATAGAAAGGTGAAAAAATAAAAACTTTATCCATAGTCAAACAGGGAAAAACAAGCTCATATGCATGGCTTACTTTTTACTTACTTATTAGCACTTATAATTAATAAACTCTTGAACCAAACGTATCATTTTTTTTTAACTTGTAAGTTAGTTTGACTAGCTTATCAGCTTAGCGAAGTACATTCTACGAGGGTGTTTGGCAAAGCTTATCTAAGTGCTTATAAGCACCCAAAATAAAGAGCTCCTCTTACAACTTGTTCAAATGTGCTTATTTGAGTGCACTCAAAATAAAATGTTACTCTCACCAAACTTTTATAAAAAGTACTTATAAGTACCCAAAATAAGTATCATCAAACACCCTCTAGATAACAACATTACTGGGAATATTTTGTAATGAACTTTTTCTTTGCTTTTTCCCCTTTTCACAATGAAGGTTAAATTAACATAGCGAGAATTTTGATCACGGAGCACTCACACTGAATATATGAGACATACTACTCGATCAATAAGTCTTTGGTATATAGCAATAAATTTAGTAGATGTTTTACCCCTATAATCTTTCTATATGAAATGTCAAGAGAGTCCAGGGACCAATCCAGATTGAGAATGGTCTGTTTGGCTTTACTTATTTTAGACGAGGCACTCTCTCATATATTTTTTATTATTTGCTGCTTATAAACACCAAATAAGCAAAGCCCAATACCCTCGAAATTGAAATTGACTAATCAATTTGTACACTTTATACAAGTGCCTCAGTAGAATTCGCACTCACAAAGGCCCAAAGTAACCCAAGAGCCCAATAGTCCAACATCACTACATCCTTATTGGGCCAGTTTGGATTAGCGTTCCCACGAAATGTCCCAAAATGCAACGCCCAAGCCCAAACCTTAGACTCTCAATCGTGGCCGTCCATTATTTAGCCATCAAAATGCTAGGGTTTTAAGTTTTGGAAGTATTTGAAACAGCCCCTTCGCACCTCTTCACTCTACTCGTCCCCTTTCTCTTCCCCACGCCCCCAACCCCCCCCCCCCCCCAACCTCCTCAGGCAGCAACAATGGTAAGCTTCACAATTCGATATTCTTTCTTTTTCCTTTGTTCAATGTACATTTTACAGTTAGTATATGAAGAAATAATGTGTTTTGTTCTCATTTGTTTCCCGATTTCTTATTTTCATGTCGCGTTTTTGGGTTCCTCGAATGATATGTAGTTTGAAAATCTCGTCTATTTCACTTGATTTTCTTGTTCACTGTGCTCTGCTTGTCTAAATGTTCATGTTTATATCTTTTCCTACATGTATGTGTGCGTGTGTGTGTGCTTTTGTGTGATATAAATGGGGCATGTTTATATGTATAATTCGCTTGTAATATGGTGGAAAATTCGTCCGTAGATATAGACCATGTCTTAACTCGTGTTCTGGGTTGGATTGCATAAGTTGTACTCTGTGAAATGGCAAAATTGTATCGGCCCGGATCATATGTGAGGCCGTGGTCTTAGCCTAGCCTTGAATCTTTGGAAGTAGATGGAAGAGAAGTCTTAAGTTTGTTGGTTTGATTCGATACGAGATTGTATTTTCATCGGATGCTTATTTATGCTTATACGAATTTTGCTGATAATTTTTGGTTCAGTCTTTTAAATGATCTGATTTTATGTTTCGTTATGCCGTCGGTTACAGGCTTTTGTAAAAGCCCAGAAGACTAAAGCCTATTTCAAGCGTTACCAGGTTAAATTCAAGAGAAGGAGAGGTATTTGTTTTGTTTCTTTTCGTAAGTCCTTTTTTTTGGTGTGTATTGGCATATAGATAATGTTTGATAATTCACACATTTCAAATTGGGCAGAGGGCAAGACTGATTATCGTGCCAGGAATCGCCTTATTAATCAGGACAAGAACAAGTACAACACTCCTAAGTACCGTTTTGTTGTCCGATTTGTATCCTTTTACATTTCCTTAACAAGTTATTGTTTCTCTGATTTTGATTCTCTCATTTTTTGGTAATGATATTGATTGACGCATATGTCATCCATAGTGGCTCATTTCTAGTTATTCATGTTATGGAATTAAAAAGAAAATCTAGGAAAAAGAGGTTCCCTTAATCTTGCAGGAAATATTGCCTTTGGCCATAGCTCTTCCCATGTTGGTATACTGCCAATACTATATTTTATGTGTGAATTACCTTAACAGGGTATTTAGACCAACAAGGACATAATTGCACAGATTGTGTCGGCTAGCATTACTGGTGACATGATTCTGGCTGCTGCTTATGCACATGAACTACCTCATTATGGTCTTGAAGTTGGACTTACAAACTATGCTGCAGGTAACTCTGCAATTTGTATCGATATATTTCTAGTGTTTTGTCTCTGATATGTTGGATGTATTTATGTTAATTGGTACTACTGTGGACAGCTTACTGCACTGGGCTTCTCTTGGCCCGCCGAGTTCTCCAAAAGCTTGAAATGGATGACGAGTATGAAGGAAATGTTGAGGTAATTTCTGTGGGTGGAAGATTCTCATTTCCTGTTTCTTTTCCTTGTATCCTAGGGACATAAGAGTTGAGTATGTTCTTCGTTGGCAGGCTACTGGAGAGGATTACTCTGTTGAACCAACTGAAAACAGGAGGCCTTTCCGTGCTCTTTTGGATGTTGGCCTTGTAAGGACCACCACTGGCAATCGTGTCTTTGGTGCACTTAAGGTATCGTTATTTCTTTGATAATAATAATAATATTCCAAAGGTTTTAGTAATATGCTTTGCAGAATTCTTCCCTGAAGTGCTATCAGAAGTTTGTTGCTATTTTAGGATATGCACCCACAGTGCAATCCAAGTTCTATTTTTGTGGTGCCTACAGACTCCGAATTCAGGATAATCCTAGTCTGCTGTTCCGCAAGGAATCTTAATTGCTACTATTATGTAATAATACCCAAATTCTTAGTGGCAGTACTCTTCTATTATTTCTCCCTTGCTTCTTTCAGGGTATCTCCTTCATTACACTGTCCTCGTACTTGTTAGCTTCCCCAGCTATTCTTTTACCTGCAGTTGACATTGATCATGTTGCTTACAACTGGTTGAACATCATAATTCTTAAAGGCAGTTTTTGACTTGATTTCAGGGAGCTTTGGATGGTGGACTTGACATCCCTCACAGTGACAAGAGGTTTGCTGGATTTAACAAGGAGAGCAAGCAACTTGATGCTGAGGTCCACCATAAATACATCTATGGAGGCCATGTTGCTGATCACATGAGGGTGAGTCCATATTTTTTAGTTGGAATTTGTGCTTGTAAACTAAGGGCTCATTTGGTAACGCTGTCAAAAATTTTAAAAACGAAAACCAGAATCATAAATAAAAAAATGTCAACGACAATTAAAAACAGAAATTGAAAACGTGTTTGGTTAAATTATAAAATCTATAAACAAAAACCAAAAACATGTTTGGTTGTTCATGATTTACAAACTATTTTTGTCTCTTATTTTCTATTTTAGTATTTTATATTAAATAGAACACATGAAAATATTTGAGAATATTTTGTAAAAGAACAATGAAAATATTATAAAATTGATTTATTTTCTTTAAGATTATAATTTCAAAAAATAAGTTTAATTATTTTGAGAATATATTTTTATTTTTAATTTTGAATTTTTTAAAATTTTCATTTATTATTTTATTAGTTTATTTTTTTGAATGTTTCTAAAGATAAAAAATTTATTTTCAAAAATATTTATAAAATAATTATTTATAAAAATAATTTTTATTTTAATTCTTAAAATGTTTTTAATTTTCTAAAACTAATTATAATTTATTAAAATATTTTTAAAAAATAAATTTAGTTTATAAAAATAATTTTAAATGTATTTTTAATTTATTAAAATTATTTTTTATTTGTAAAATTATTTTAAAAATATTTTTAATTATTTTTTGAAAATTTCTTTTTATAAAATTAATTTTATTTTTAAAAATATTTTCTAAAATATTTTTAAAAATTATTTTCAAAATAAATTTTTAAAAAAATATTTTTTAATAATTTTAATTTTAATAATTATTTTTCAAAAAATTAATAAGTTCACATTAATTTTGAAAAAATAATTCTAAAAGATATTCAACACAAAGTATATAAAAGTTTTGAAAACCTGTTGCCATAACCTGAGAAAATCACTTTTTCTTGTTTATCAAAGTTGTTTTAAAGTTGTAAAAACAGCTTGTTGGTCTTTAAGTTCTAATTTCTCTCTTGACTATGCAGACTTTGGCGGAGGAGGAGCCTGAAAAGTACCAATCTCACTTCAGTCAGTACATCAAGAAGGGTATTGATGCAGATGGCCTTGAGGAGTTGTACAAAAAGGTGCATGCTGCCATTCGTGCTGATCCCAGCCAAAAGAAATCTGGCAAACAGCCTCCAAAGGAGCACAAGAGGTAAACGGATTTCTGTTTTGTTTTGTTTTTCAATGAACTAACTTGTTTGGCTTTTGTGTTGGTCTTCCAATTAATTTGTTAAATTATGGATCTTTTTGGGAAAATAATTGTCTAGTGGACCTCTTGAAGAATGGGTCAACCGCTATACTTCTTATGTCCGATCCCTATTTAATGGCTGTTATGACTATTAATTTGTTCGTTAAGAATTGATAACTAAATTATCACTTAATTGCCTATGCTAAAGTCCGTTTTCTGGGGGTTCCGTTGTAGGTACAACCTTAAGAAGCTGACATACGAGGAAAGGAAGGCTAAGCTGATAGAGAGATTGAACGCCCTGAATGCTGCTGCTGGAATGGATGAAGATGAAGACGAGGATGATGATGAGTAAACTATAGAATTAGACCTTTGGGTTCCAATTTACCTATGTTTTTGTACTGTTTTAAGTCAGATAGAAATCCCAATTTTGGATGTTCACAAGAATGACAATGTGATGGAGCTTATGATGTTCTTGTTTGCTTACAGTTTGTCTTTGTTTTTCATGATTTTAAGGTTCTCTGGAGTGTTGACTTTAAATTTTTATGTGATAGTAGTCCATCTAAGCCATCCATGTTTTTCTTTTCATTTTTATTCAAATAATTCTGAACGGAATTATGTGATCTTTGAAATGTTTTTCTTTTGTTTTTTCTGTTTTTCTTTTTCACTTTTTAAAGGTCTTGCGAGGATGTTATGTGGGGATTTAACAATTGGGAAATGTTTGTGTAATTGTTAAGTGTCGCTCTTTATGTTATGTCATAATTTGTGAGCAAATCCTTTCTGGGAAATCTTTATAGAGAAGGGGCATTTTCGACTCGTGCTTTGCATGTTTACTTGAGTTGAATCACTGTCCCCTCAAACTAACCAAAAAATTTGGGTTAATTTGGTTATTTAACATGTTTAAAACTGATTGGTTAATTTTAAATGAAAATTAACTGGTTTAATTTGACTTGAAATAAATTCACAAATCCAAGATCAATCAAATTAAATTATATTCATTCTGAATTGACTTGAAATAAGTTCACAAACCAAGTTAAATCAAACTAAATTATATTCATTTTTTTATTTTATGCAATGAGATAAGCTTGTAATATGAATGGTAAATCAAAATTAGTCTCTTAATTAACTTTTTTTTTCCTTGAAGTTATAGAGTAACTTCTTAGTTTTGCTTTTTTGAATTTTTTTAGTAACAAGTTACAATTTTTTTTTAATAAAAATCAAAACTCAACCGAACTAAAACAACTTGAGACTAGTCGGTTTAATTTCGTTATTTTATAAGACTAGAAATCAATTAGTTTGTTTCTAATAAAAACTAACTGATTTCATTTAATTTTAAATAGGTTATATGGACCTCTACGCGTATCATATTACCAAAGACGTCCACAAACAATTGCGATCATATTAGCTTCATAAATTTTCCTAAAAGCAAATGCCTCACGCGTCACAAATTAAAGGCTCCGTATCAAAATGGTATTTGATTGATTAATTAGTCAATAAACCAATTATTTTCACACTTATGCTGCGTGAAATAAGTTTATTATAAAATGCTTAAATTATTCTCTAAAGAATGAATTATCCTCTGAAGTGTGAACGAGGCAATAATGTGTAGGAGGCAATGATTCATTAAACTATCAAAAACGACTTATTTTTTATAACTATAGATAAGACATTTGATCACAAGCATCTTGTAAAAACTTAAAACAAATCTCATAAGGTTATACCAAAAAGACATTTGATCACAAGCATCTTATAAAACATCATCAAATAAGATAAACCTCTCTCATAAGCTTATACCAAAAAGAGCTTTTAGTACCATCAGATCTGAATGCTCGGCACTCTTTTAAATAAATTCACCTGCAATATCGAGTGCCACAAAATCCACACTTGAAACACTAGTAGCCAAATCTGGAAAAGCGCATGCATGATGACAATGTGATTTGTTTGCAAGATATCTGATCCTTGTTCACTGGGTTGCCTCCCAAGGGCTTGCAATTTGTATGATTTCTCAAAGAAAAATGCCGAGAGGAGAGTTTCAATCATCCTCCGGGTCGAAATCCTTAATCTTCACATCTGCATCTTCTCCATACTGAATGCATTGGTCGATCTGCGACAAAATGTATCGTATACTACAGGCAACAGAAAGGAAAAGTTAGTTCTGCCATATTATTTCCAAACACTCCAAAAGCAGAACTTGGAATATGTCTACTAGTCTTCCCCAAATATCTAAACTTTCACCAATGCAGCAGACCGCACTTTACTCAATAACAACTAGGGGAAGAGGATCTTACTATACATAACGTGACGAAATGGGGGTCTTAACAAACTATCCAAACAAAGTGCAAAGCCTTGGGCATGGTTCAAGATTTTGCTGTGGAAGTGGGATAAGATGCTTAGTGATAAGACTTATTGGCTCCCTGGATTGAGAATATATCGTTGATTATGGTAACTCTGGAAGAGAATATTCGTGGATCACTTGAATATCATACGCTATTTGTTAAAGCATATAATAAAGTAAACCAATGCCATACTATTTCAGTAGTCGTCTGTCTCTACAAGAGCCAAAATTTCTGGAACCAAGGTGGCAATGAGGGATAAATGTGCTAAGAAACAAACTTCCCAGGGATAAACAGAAATGATGGTAAGCTTGTATCACACAACTTAGACAATACAAGCTTAGACATTTCTTTTGTATTCCTTTCTTCCCTAAATACCAGCTCACAATAACAAAATTCAAGCATTATTCAGATCTGAAGGAAGAGGGGGGCCAGCTCTGCTAAGGCAATACATTTAGTTTTGCATGTGATGCTAAGTGTTGTGCAGGTGAAGCAAAAAGAGTTGTCAATTTGCAGTGTACAAATGCTTTAACTTTGATAAGCTGAAAAAACAGTTTATTCGTCGCACTTCCGCCATGAAAAAAGTTCTGCATTTGCAAAGCATCACCAACTTAGTTCATTACTGCTTATGGTTTTTTCCTTCTCCAGTTGAGGCAAGCAACTCCACTTTTTCCCTAATCCGCAAGAAAAATGGAAGATGCATACACAATAGGCAATTTGAATGAAACTTGTAGTGTCAGATGTAGGAGGCAAGAGTCTAACAAACCAACTACATATTTTCTCATAGGATGCCATAAGAATGGTGCTTCATCAGAATCGTGCATATGAAAGGCATAATATACGCAATAGGAGAAAGAATCATTTTATCCAAAAATTCTTTTTATCCTGTTCTCAGAAGGAGATCATCTTGACAACTTGTGATACAGAACATATTTTCAGGTAAGAAAGTAAATATATCATAAAATCCAAGCTTGAAAACCCCAGATCTAACCTTCCAATTTTCATTACCAGGTGAAGGAACAGGTTAAGTGAGGTTTTTTCATCGGAATTGTTATAAGAATGTATATTGATGAAAAATGCATGAAAATATGGAAACAGACCTGCTCTCCTTCCGCAAGTCCAGAGGCAAAAAGCTCACCATGCTGTATTGTTCCACCTGACAACCAAACCAAACAAAAGCAGATTGCTAGTCAGTCAACACCTCAGTACAACTAACTTTTCTTCATGATGCACACGTTGAAATATCCCCATTTACAACTATATCTTGAGGAAAAATGTAGACACGGAAATTTGTTGATTCTTTTGGGCTAATGCACTCTTTCCGAGTGGTAACAGCTAGGTTTTACATCAATACAATTGTGTATGAACATATTGCCCATGCTCATTGGGCAGACAATACAATGGGCATTTGGCAGTATTCAGAAAGAGATACTCAATGCTTCAACTCACCAACTCAATTAAAGATTTATTAAGCTTTTGAAACTGTGGAGCCATGCGTTGATTTAGCTCTGCCAGCAGCATCTGAGGCTCTGGATCCAAGTAACTAACAACAGAAGCATACAGTATCAGAATGTGAAAAAAGAAAATTTATGTGTGGAAAAATAGCTGTATATTAGTTAAGAACTAACTTCTCAATATCCTTCTTGTTGGTTACAAGGTCCATTTTGGAGAGAATGTTAACATGGGGTAGTTCAAGTTGGACCATTGCAGAAAGTGATGCCATACACCCACTTATAAACTTGGTCACATCTGTAATGAACTAATAGGCAAAAGAACTTGTAACTTCAGTCTGCAAGGTGATGGCAAAACTGGCAGTAATGAAAACATCACAGATACATGAAGCAAGCATACATACCTGAGAATCAAGTAAGTAGACAGCACAGACATTGAAATTTTTACGCTTCAAATGCTCCACAAAGTTCTTCAGCACCGGAACATGAGAAAATAGTTCTATCTGCCCTGTAGAGTGATTTAAGTATAACAATAAATTAATAACGCCCAGTCCAATAGTCAAATCACCCAGCAGACTTCTGTTCAATATTATATCTTTCAGCTTCAAAGATAGCACCAGCTCAAACAACTTTTTCCATCTCTCTTTTCTCTTCCTCCCCCGCCCCAGGTAAATAAGCATGGTGAGAGCAGCAAGTAGTATATGCTTTCACATGTCTAGTTAAGGAAATGTAAAAAACTCGGGCATGAAAAATCACTTGCTTTAAGCAATAGTATGCTATTCCTAAATGCATTTAGAGAAGATGAGCATCATCTAAGACTGCCTTATTGGTCCTTAAACATAAAACCTATATGACAAAAATCACATGATGCAAATTCAAGTAACCACATAGTTTCAGACTTCCAGGATAACTACATAGTTTGAGACTTCCAGAAGAAGCTTTGAAATTGCTTATTGGTTGTGACGTTACATGGCATGTATGTATGCCTCCCCGAGTATGACTTTTATGGACTGTCCAACCTCTATAGGTTGAGTTATAACTCAAGAAATGGAAAATCCATTAAACTTGAGTCACTATCTTCGAATTTCTACCATGTGCTATAAGGAGAAGTTATATGCATAAATGGCTCTCGGTTAATGCAATCATGCATTTAAATTGTGATAAATATTGAAGAAAGGAAGATGAAATGGAATGATTCATAATTTAAAGTAGATTCCAAGACCATTAGTACATAGAGCCTAACAATCTTAAAAAATTAAACAGTACAACTTTCCACAAGATCGAAAAGGGGCCAAAGAGCACATATAAGAGCTGTACCTTCAAATAAGCAAGCCCCCCCACACAAAACAAAAAAAAAAAGAAAGAAAAAGCAGGAGAATTGCAAACAAGTCAAGATGTGAGAATAAAATACCTGGACAATCAAAAACTAAGTAATCATCATCCAAGTAATTATCCAACTCATCTGTCAGCCAAGTGTCCAAATTTTCTTCAAGATGCCTGAGTGACGGAGATTTAAGGCCAAACATATTGGACCAAGAATCACATAATTAAAGAAGGTCATGCCATTATTATAAGTTGTGCACATTACTCCTATACTGTGTACTCAGAAATAATGTGAGAGGAAGGAGATTAGAAATAACTGCAAAGGATACTCCATACAGTAAATTAGGCCACCATTTGGACCCAATCCAAGTTCTTCCATAACATCATCCAAAGAAATGAGTTCTCTAATATCTGCAAACAAAAATTACATAGTTACTCTATAAATACCAACTGTTTTGGCCTTTGGGCTTTGAGTTTTTCTGGAATTTACTCACCCATGGCCACTGGGTAGTCAAAATTCTCTGCAGCAGGATCCAGATTCACGATATGAATGGATCGCTGCATGGTTTCACAATGCTGGTACAAACTGGAGCAGTAAGTAGACTGTGAAAAGATAACAAGTAGAACATGAACCACCAAGATAAGGCCATTGAATCACTAACATAAATTCATTACAAAACAAGCTCCCAATTCAAAATTTTCCAGTCAAACCAACCAGTGCAAATAAGAGAGAATCGCAAATCAAATAAGGGAAAGATACGTTGAGTCATTAATGACACAAGAACTAATCATTCACCTTTCCGCTGCCTGCAGGGCCAATGACCAGCTGTGCGTAACCCATGATAGCTTAATCTCTTTTCTTTTACTTTGTACAGTTTACAGAGAATGGTTTTTTCAACTGAGAATGGAGGTACGGAGGAAACTGAAAATCTGGAAAATCCCAAGAACTGCTACAAGAGCGTATGAAGCACACCACACGCCCGCTGCAAATAACAAGCTAAGTACATCAGATGGACGACCCATACGCATTACCACAGTTGAAGGCACATCGTGATACCACCTGAACTGGCACTGGAAAAGGAAAATTATTAGCAGAAATGTAACAACAATTTCATTCCAGTTAATCTAAAACGAAATAGGATGATTCCCTGCAAGCCTTGAGCAGTGATTATCGAACAAAACGTGAATCTCCATATTAAGAACACATCTTTTGGAGTAAGTAAAAGTCATCGCCCTTTTGTTTCCTCTAATACCCTTTACCAATTCATTTGCAGCCTATAACTTCGTCCCTGTGAAAATTAAGACCCAAAATGGGAAAGTGCAAGTTCCAACTTAAGCTGGAAATTTGGTGCATGTCTATTTCTGCAGTGGCTAATTCGTTACTTAATCTTTTTCTATGAATGGCTAGCAATTCAGGCAAATGCTTTCTGCATTAAATTTCTAGTTTTGAACAGGATGCCACCCTCCATGAGATAGAGATCATTAATGGCAGCATAGCTTGGAAATTAATAGATACGCTACTATCGCTTTTACAAATCATAATGCAAAAGCAATGTGGTGTGTGTGACTAGCATTTAGAAACACAAGTAGATTGAATTATAGTATCATGAGAAGTGTGCACCTTCAGACAGCCACTTATTTTGAAATTCTCCAGCAAAATAGCTAGGATTACTCATTTTAGCGTCAGTACAGTATAGTATTTTCATTGTCTCATCCTTAATAGCATATGGTGCCAAAGGAGTTTCATTGTGAACAAGTCAACAAGCAAGAAGCACTGGTAAACCCAAGAAAGTATATTGCCAAGGATAATAATATGAAGACGTTGCCAGTGATAATGCCATGAGGAGATATCTTTCAGACAGACTCTTTCTAGCAGCAATTACAGCTAGAGTAGCAAAATGCCCCACCATACTAACACCTAACCATACTAACACCTAAAATACATCATATACATATATTCTTTGTACATATCATACTAACAGATGTAATACATCACAAAGAAACTTTTCTTTCACAAATTGGAGACAAAACCCACACAACTACAGATATTTATGCATGTATATACCACAAAAACAATTCTGCATAGTAGCAAGAGAGGCAGAAAAGCATAATACAAACGCATCATGTTACCGACTAAAATACAGGGAAAGATTTACAACTATTCTTTTGCAATAAGGGAACAAACCAAAAAAGTGAGATCACACACACGTGTATGTATCACATTTGCAGCTTTTCTTTTGCATTCGGAAACAAACCCAAAAAGTTCAATATATCAGAATTTGCTGAGCAATTTCATCAATATATAGGGAAGCCAGAGAGGGTTCAACCTTTCCCAGACTCACGCATAGCGCGAGCTTTGTACACAGGCTGCCCTCTGCATCAGAATTCACCAAGTACTTTTATCGACCATTTAGCGAGCACCAAGAAAAGCATACAAAAACCCTACACAAAACCTCAAAATTTTTTCCCTTTTTGGCGGATTAACACTACTCAACCCTCCCGAAAGAATCAAAAGTGCAAGAACGCATCTTTGACTACCGATTATCATAATCTTCACCAAAAAAACGAATTCATAACCCCCAAACCCCAAAAAATAAAAAAAGAAAAAAGGAAAAAATGAAGCAAGAATGAGAAAATACAGTATAGATATAAGTATTATATAATATCTATATATAATATACATATAGATACATAACATTTTTAATGTATAGAGCAGGGACGATGATGAACGAACCTGTTGTATGAAAAGATAGGCTTGAAGAGGAGTAAGAAAGAATTGCATTTTTATATCATCGCTTTTTTTCTATCCTTTGCTTTTCTTATCTGTTGCGATTAAATTATTGTAGTGGCCCCTTTAGTTCCAATAATTGTTGGCCAACCCCACTTACTTTTGGAAATTATGCGGGATCAAGTAGATTGTCGGGGTTGTTTTGTTAGTGATATGATGAGTATTTTAGATTAATATTATCTTAAGAGAATGATTGAACGATCAAACCATGGTCTAACAGAGCATTTAGTCTATTCAATTGAAGAAGATTAGAAGAAATTGTGAATTGTATTATTGTTTCATACGGATTGAATTTTTCAAAAGCGGTTTGTAATTTTGAAAAACGTGCTTCTTTGAAAAAGCTAAAATTCTTGGCTTTTAGAAAAAATGAAATTTGAAAATAAATTTCCTTCCGAGTTTTATTTTTTTTATAAATTTAATTGAAATAATTATTGCACAAAAAAAAGATGTATTTTGTGCAAGGAAAAAAAAATGCTTTTATACCACGAACCCTATATTGATATCCACATCGTCAAAAGCTATTGTTTTTCTCTCTTTAATGGATTGTTACATAAACATATTTTATGTTGATCAACTATTAGGTTATTTTCTAAATAGTTATTTAAATAACTCTTTTATTATGTTATTTTGTTATATCAAAGAATATTCATTTTTTGGATATAATAAATTATAAAGAAAGTCATTAGTTTAAGTAAGGGTATAAAGATTATTTGTTATTGTTAATCCGAATTTAGTTATTATCTCAAAACCACTTCAAGTGCCATTAGGACTAGTTTGAAATTCACATGATGAAAATATAATCAAAACAAGTCAGGTGTATGTAAAAAAGTTATTTTTTATTGGGTAAATTGCACAATTTCTGTGTTTTGCCATAAGTGTGCGTTTATTCTTGTAATTTAAAAATTAACTAGTTACCCTCCTGTTATTCCCAAAAGTGAAGTATGTATATATGCCCATTTTTTTTTAATTTCGTTAGTTTTGACTAACAAAAATGTAAAAAGACTAATCTACCCTTTAAACCTAATAGTTGATCAACATAAAATATGTTTATGTAACAATCCATTAAAGAAAGAAAAACAATCCACAGGAGTACGATACTCTTTACCCTTTTTATTTAATTGGAAATGTGAAGTAATTAATAGTTAGTCAGTTAATTAATAATTAAATAATTAACTATTAATAATGTAATAATTGATTAATTAATTAATCAAATAATTAAAAAATAACATTGATTAATGAGATGGTGATTGTGTGATCGTGATAATCGTGGAAGTTCCTTTTTTTATTTTTTATTTTTTGATGACAAAAAATATTTACCTGTAGTAATGAAAAAAATATATAAACTTGCTTGTAGTGTAATTGGTTAAAATTTATATATTTAAACTAAGGTCAAGGGTTTAAGTCTTTTCCTTTACAAATGTTTTTTAAAAGTAAAAAAGGAAGGACATTTTTTACCAAAATAAAGTTTAACAGCAAAAAAAAAAGCCCAATTGCAGGCATAGCATGCATGTCACGCTCTCAGTTAAATCTAATGGAAAAAATTGACAGAGGAGGTAATGTACATCACTTTTGGAAAGTACAAGGAGAAAACTAACTAATTTTTAAATCACAAAAAGTATACACATGTTTATGACAAACTACAGAAAAAGTCCATGCAATTTACCTTTTTTTATTAGAAATTTTTGAAAAGTTCATGATAAAGCAACTATTTTGTAGCAACGTGACCAAAACATATAAAGATCGGTCAAGTTGCCATGGGACTCTTTATATATATATATATATATAATTGTTAGTTAGTTATCTAAATATTTGAGCCTGAAAAGAAGTATTAGCCTATTAGGTCAGTGCAATTTCATCAGAAACTACGGGGCGATCTATGCAATTATGATAAACTTGGAGACGTGGTGAGATATTTTTCATTTTATTTTATTACTGTTAAAGAAACAGCTAGAAAAAAAAAAAAAGAACAGCTCTATCATAGTCAGTATAGAAACGACGACGTTCTTCAATTTGAGATTCATCTGATTTTGACCCCACACACGCACAAAAAAAAAAAAAAAAAAAAGTGATGTGACTCACCTCCTACCCAACTTATTGGGCCTAATTTCAACCAAAGAAGACTTAGCTTCGGCCGTCCTATATGGGTCTCAACTACGCCCAATTACGTGGCTGGCCTGTGTCATTTCCAATTATATAAACCGTGCCCTAATTTCGATTGATTTTTGGGGCAAAAAAAAAAACACAAAATGCTAAATTTGTATCTAACAGAGCCCGCATGGGGCGAAAATTCGGAAACTAATTCAATAAACGAGAGGAAATCTCAGTTGAAAGAGTTGGAATCGTTGCTTTCGTCATTGATTACGTCATCAGGAAGCCGGTCCGAGCTGCGGCTTTGGCTTTGCAATTCCATTTCCGGCTTGACTTCGATCTCGGCGCGCCAGCAGCACGATGTATTCGCGAGCTTGTTGAGGTCCAGGCAATTGAAGAAGCGGCGGCTCGTGGCGGCTCAGCTCTTGCAGTTGTTGTTCGAGAAGCGGCCGAGAAAAGCAGGCCGTGTTTTGGCTAAGAGAAGTAATGTTTTGGAGGAGTTTTTCAAAGGTATGCGATTTTGACTAATTCTGTATTTTTTTTTTTGTTGTTTTCATAGGGTAATTTCACTAATTCTATTATTTTAGGGTAAAATTTTTTCGAGGGAATTTTTTTTGAAGGTGTATGATTTTGAATAATTTGTATTTTTTTTTTCTTTTGTGTTTTATGCTTACTCGGATTTTGAAGTCTCTTGAATGTGCAAACTTCACGTTGTGAGTCACTAATAATCTACAGAAGTTATTCGAGTTGGTTTTTCTGTTATCTTTTCGTCACATTTTGATGTGAAATTCATGAAATTACTTGTGAAGTACGTGATTAGTAGTGAAATTTGTCCTTAAGATAAGTTACTTTGATCCCGCATGTTCTGAGTAAACGTTGAAGACTACTGCTGGAATTTGTCCTTTCCATATTAACTTGCTTACTACAATTTAATTTTTTCATAAAGTTTTACGGTTTCCTATAGTTAGATAATTTATTGATTAAAATTAGCTCTTGTTTCACTAATATTTGTTACTTTAGAATGTAATTTGAGCATTGTAGACGCCCCAAAATTACTCATATTTGGTTGTTTGATTAAAAGTGTTGTTTACATGTCAAATAGGATAAATTGACAGAATTTTTGCAAAATGTAAATAATTCCTACCAGTGCTTTGATTTGCGTGTATATGTTTAATTTTTTTTTTTAATTATCACAGTTGGCTTCTCAGATAATATTTTTAAAGAAAGTAAAAGCTGTAAGTTTGAATTATATTTTAATTTAGGAAGGGAAAATTGTGTCTTTTAGCAAGTAAAAGGTATGGCTTCCAACTTTCCAAGATGATAATAATAATTAAGTTATAGTTCTAACCAAAATTTGGTCGAGGTGGGTGGTCCAACATTTTCGGTTTTTATCTTGTGAGCTGTAATGCAATTCAGAAAATTCAGAATTTACCAAATTGTCATGTCATAGGTGAACAATTCCTTGATAGTTTATATTGATATTAGCAAAAAGTATTGTTCACTGATGGAGTTGTACGAACGAACCCTGAACTCAGATATTTGAAACTTCAATCAGTAATAAATCCTTTTAACTTTATAACAAAATTACAGGATTTATCTACCCTAGGGTGCCTCTTCTATATCTTAGTGATGTGGGTGTGACTATGGTGCTGTTCAATGAGTTACTATAATACGCAAATTGTTGATCAATGCAGGACACCCATGGCATATTAATGAGTGGTTCTCTAATTTTGCTGGTACCGGTGATGTGGACCACAGAAAGGGAGCGAAGGCTTTGTCCCAGTTTGCATTCGTGAATCGTGACATGTGTTGGGAGGAGCTTGAGTGGAAGGGAAAACATGGACAATCACCTGCTATGGTTGCCACTAAGCCTCATTATTTTCTTGATTTGGATGTACAGAAAACAGTGGAGAATTTTCTTGAATATTTTCCCGAATTCTGGTCATCCAGTGAGTTTGCTGAGTCATTGAAGGATGGAGAAATTTTGGGGATAGATACAAAATTCTTTGTTGAGTTGTTTGTTGATTTAATGTACAAAGAGGATATGAAAGACATATGGGAAGTAATAGATGAATTTCTGATGGAGGAATCTTTCTCAGTTTTATGTCGTCACCTTCTTATCATCCTTGAGGAGCAAGAATTATCTGTTTTTCTTGATTTGATCTGTAAATATTTAAATCCAAAATTTGAGTACTTGGATTTTGGTAATCCGTCTTGTTTGCTTGAAATTATACTTTCAAAATGCAGTAATGGTAGCTCCATCAGTGACCTGCTTTTGTTAAATGCGGTCACTGGTCAAGCCCGTCAGCTTCTGCGGCTAGTGCTCGAAGAAGGTGATCAGGATGAAAAGGACAAGATGAAAAGTATCGTTTTTCAGATTTCTGAACCTGCAAGCTCTGCTGAAAGGTTCACTCCAATTCTTGAAGAATGCTTCTGCAGGCAAACCTTGGAATCAATCAAATGGTTGGGGCTGCAATCTTGGGCTCTCTATTACAGATTGTCAGAGGAATTGAAGACCCCTCAGTCTTGGGAATCTCTATTTGTTAGTAATGGTATAGGCTTTCGCAAGTCTGACAAGTATACATTGCTACCAAATCCCAATGGATTTTCAGGTCATAGTAGATCGGACTCAGATGAAAGGTTTTCGAGTAAGCTTAAGTGCAAAAAGAAAGAGAGACGGAGAAAGAAAAGGAGAAAAGATCCTGAGCTCGATTATGAGGATGAGAGTGAATTATTGGATTTTGATTTTCTGAACAACAGGCCAGATCAGCAATCAGGAGTTTGTGATTGGTTGCTCTCTACTGATGGGTACTCTACAACATGGAACAATGTAAGTCCCGGAGCTTCCAATTTAGTATTATTGTTTCATTTAGCTAGCTATAACCACAATTTGCAATTACATCAGTTGTATAAAGGTTTACTTTAGCCAATACTGACCTAATTCCTTGTATCTTATGCAAGCATTTCTTGTCATACATGCTGCTCTAATTGGCAAAACTCACTAAAGGCAGGAATGGATGATACATCTTTGAGGATGCAACTGTTGTGGAATCCATTTGTTGGCTTAGATCACCAACACGAAGTTATTTCTAGAATATTGCTTGAGTGATGTCCTTTAGTATTCTTTGCACAAACTTCTTTCTGTTTCACCTTACTTATTTCTGACTTAACTTTTTGGGGTTGGCTTCTTGTATGTGTTAACTTAGCACGCAGCTTTCCTGCATCTAAATTTCTCCAAACTAGCCAACTTTGTTACATGTCAATTTAACCCTCTTCTCTATGTTTGTAAATGTGTGCACAATCAGGTATTTATATGTTATATGTATTGTAGCCTTAAAATTAATGAAATCTACATGTATATTGCAAGTCAATAGGGTACATCGTACACAGGAAACAATTTTTCTGATCATTATGATATTTTGTAGGTTGATTTACCGGGGCACATATCCAAGTATTGCTTCTTTACATGGATGAAATGGGTTTTTGCCAAGCATAAAGATTTGTCTTGAATCTCTTGGTGGGGCTTTCATATTCAGTCGTGGGGGCTATCTTGTGTGCTCTTATCTTTTGAACTGCTTGAAAAAGGATGCTAATGCTGTATTAGTATTACTTTTCTGCAGCTTTTGCCAGTAAGACCTGATTATGGTTCATTTAGATAATCACGATCACTATTATTATTGGTTTAGATGGACTGGTGGTAATCATTTACCTAACAATATTCAGTAGCTTGTTTCAGGAGGCAGCTGAACTCAGTGGACTTGGAT
Source organism: Cordia subcordata (assembly GCA_028554755.1). Classification (NCBI taxonomy): domain Eukaryota; kingdom Viridiplantae; phylum Streptophyta; class Magnoliopsida; order Boraginales; family Cordiaceae; genus Cordia; species Cordia subcordata. The sequence goes on from JAPTOF010000007.1 coordinate 19,136,104, forward strand.
ACTTCTGCAAGTATCATGACATACTTTGTTTCAACTATTTACATTGGAGATCCGGGCATAGGACCATTTAAATGGTATGTCTTGATGTGCTTTTATTTGTAATTATCTTCTACTCTCATTAATTATATTGCTATTGATATCACATTGGCTTGACAGGTGAAGCTCTCTCCTGTAAAGACATAAAACTATCAAGGCCTCTCTGCATGCTTGTGGTCATACTGTTTTTACTTTCACCAAAACCAGTCTCATGCTCAAGCACGATGCACGATACACAATGCAGGTGCATATCGGTGAAGGCCTTCCTTGCTATTTTGTTTGTGAAGTGTACCTTGTGGCAAACATGGAATGAGCATCTGTGCACAGTTTTATGTAAAACCTAAGTTTGGTAAAGGATACTGTAGTGTATACACCCTCTTGGCCACTGGATAAAGATATAGGCTTACATGACATCACATGATTGTGTATATTAGGCTTTGATCTCTTCTAAGCTAACTCTGATAATCCAAAATTGTCAATCAATGTACTACCCATTTGAATGTCTCTGAGCTAAGTAGCCGTTTGAATAGGTTATAATTTATGGAGCCATGTGGACATGAGCCGCTTCCCTCTCCTCAACTGCACATGCATATGGAAGTAATTTCCTCACCATAGTCCCTGTCTATGGCCAGTAATATATTCTTCTTGTTTCTTACTCTCGAACACTGCAAGACATCCCTGCACTTCACATGCACATTTCAAAGTCTTCTATGCGGTCGCACATGCCTTTTGAGTTCACTGAAGAGTGCCATACTGCATTTCAAGTCTCGAAGGAAAAGCTTATATCAACAGTTACATTGTGGCATCAGATTGGAGTCTTCCATTTAAGCCCACTGTGCGATGGAAGTAATTATTTTGTTGGAGCGATTTTGAGGCAAAGAGAAGACAATTTCTCATCCAATCAAGAAGGCAAGTAAACTCTCACAGCAACATAGTTGAATTATGCAACTGCGAAGAAAGAGCTTTTGACGGCTGCGTTTTAAGTATTTGTGCGTGAAAAGGTAACTATTTGTCCTTAACGGTACAGCTTGTGCATGAAATGTAACTGTTCAATAAGGTAAATATTTACATCCATCCGTCACCAACCCATTCCAGAAGTCTATAAAAGCTCAGAAGTACATGATAGCAGCAATTAAGGAAGTAGTACACATTCAAATATGTACAGTAATAGCCGACAGCGGGAAGATAATCTTGATAAACTGCCCTGCCAAGCATCATTAGATGTAGTTCATTTGGCCGTATTGTTAGTTCAACCAGCTGATTAGATAGATGATTTTCCCGTAAGCAATGATGTTTCAGTTCCATTATTTTTAATCCCTGCAATTTGAACAAGGAAAGTTATTTCAGGCCTAATGCTTATGAATCTGAAGTTGAATAAGGCACTGCAATTATCCTCTTCTGAAGCCATACATACTGAGTTATTAGTATGCCACAACAAAGAATTATGCATAAGCAACTTCTACCTCAAATATGCAACAGTGGCTAGTGCTTATAAGAAGGGCCAACTTGACATACCCATTGATACATATGCTGGCAAACTGACATATCTCGGGCATGAGCTTTCCGAGCCCGCATCACAATCTCGAGGCTGTAAGATGTGACTTTTCAGTCAGGGATGAAAATATCAATCATGAAAAAGCCTTGAAGAAAAATGATGATCCAAAGTTGAACAGAATCTCAGCACAAATGCTCCTTGTCTAGAAATACTACCGAGTAGAACTATTAAATGGGAGAGTAAATCCTAGATTAGGTTATAGTGCAAAACACGTTATAAGTTGCCAAAAAGACGTCCTTGATGATGAAAAGCGACAGTAAGTGACTCAACAGTTAAGACAGTATTTGAGCGTTTCAAGTATCAGAATATGCCACATGTTCTCTACCTTGAACAATTTGTTTCAACTCTAAAAGCAGGAAGTCTGACCTTGAAATCCTTGTAGAAGCACAAACGAAGTTCCTCCACTGCATCTCCCGAGCACTGAATTTCTGGGGTTGCATGAAATGCATTTTGTACTGCTGAAATAATGCCTCCCAACGGGTATTTTTCAGAATTTGACGGTACATACCCAGCGTCCCTCAATACTTCCTGGCATCAATTGCCAAATAGATAATAAAATTCCTGGCAAATACCATAGTTTGGTAAACAAAGCAAGAATTCTATGAGAATTTATCTACTCTATCCTGTAGACCAATCTGCTAAGATTACTTCCTCATCATGGTTGACATAAACCGCAGATAACTCATATGGAGAAAGAAAAATGTGAAAAGACATCAACCGGAAAACTGATTTTTAATTTAGAAAAAGACCTTGGAACTATTTATGAAATGCTGGCAAAGATATTGTTAAAATGTAGGAAAAACATTAGGAGCAAACTTAAAAATCGAAACACCTACCCACCCCCTTCAACCACATGGAGGCAGGAGGATGGGCAAGCCACCAAGGGGTTGGGCATAGAGTGGAGAAGAATAAAATTGTACAATTCAATGAATAAGTATGGAAATGAGTACTCCATTGGATTTAAAAGCACATTCATAGAGCTAGAAAGTGTACACATTTGCCAGGACTTACTGTGACATTATACTTGAAATAGAGATTGAGAGTTTTAATGAAATAATCATATTCATCTCGAATAACAGGAGAGGAGCAAGTCCCATGCTTCTCTGTAAAAATTAAAATAAATAAATAAACAGAAGTTTTAGAAGATGATAACCAAAGAATGAATAAGTTTGGAAATGAGGCAAAGTAGCAGGTATTATTGACCAAACAGTTTCTTCGTTTCACTAAGTATGTCAAAGGCACATGTAAAGCACTCTCACAGTTTTCCAATGCAATTGTTGATTTACATTCAGAAGTCACTAAGGTGGTGTACATACGCAGCTTAGCAATAATGATAAGGTATGTGTAGGGATATCTTGAATAAAAAGATTTGAAAACCTCAGCTTTTAGAACATATATTTACTACAATCACATGTCAACCTAAATTGCACACAAGAAGAACAGATATGTATAGTTTCATTTAACTAGAGAGTGGAAGCATAACATAGCTTATTTCCTGCAAGAAAAATTGGTCTTTGCACTGGTTCGTTTTTCTTTTCACCTAACTTCTCAGCACATCACCATGAGAGGAAGCAAGAGAGTGACAGAGCACATGTGTGGTCTGGGGGTTGGAGGGGTGGGCCTTGTTTATTGGTGGTTTTGGGGGTGGTGACATATATAGAGAGAACGGACTGATGAAGATAGGTGGAACATTACAGCATGTTAGTGAAATTTGAGAAAGTTTCATGACGACTACTGGGGAAATAGAAGGTGAAAACAAAGTGATACATAAAAATCACCAAGTCTCATGAACATAAACACAGAGAAAACATCAATGCATTCAGCATAACATTAACCTTTATATTACAATGAAGTAAATTAAGTGAAAAGGTATTCAGAATGAGCAAAGATGATTACCCCACTGCAAGAAAGCATCTCCCATATCAGCCACAAAAGATACACAAGGAGGAACAGTCAGTTGCATGTAATGAAATCAAAACAATTAAGGAAGTAAGCTGACATTTAACCACAACCTCATGAGCCCAAAATAATCCCTTTTTGTGGTGGCAAGTCGATGCCGAACTACAAGTGTAGGATGGCCAGTACTTATTCATGCCATCAAGCAATGTTGAGATCTGCAGTTAATAACATATTTCAGAAAGCTGCAGAGCCACAGTGCACAGATAATTGTAAAAATGTCGAAAAAGGTGATGAAATTTAATTTAAAACAAAAAAGAATTCAAGGAAAAAGAGAAAAGGGAGTGAAACTGAACGATAAATGTTCGGCACCAACCCCCTTCTCCATGTGAACCTAGACAGACATCCACCAAGGACAAAGTTACTATCTAAAGATATAAGTCCTAGAATTGTGTAATCAAAATAAATCTTCCAAATCTAGCCTCCTTCGAAACTAGTATCAAACTCCTCTCTCGTCACTTACTATTGGGCCAGATACATGACCACTTAGCAAGTATTATCACTTGATAGAGCAACGGGTATTTCACGTTCACTCACTAAAGCACCTAAAATTCACAACAAATGAATGAACAAAAATGTCCAAGTATAAACAGGATAATTTTACAGGTTGGACCTTTGGAAAGGGATGTAGATCTGCATAAAATATCAAAGTTATAAAGACAAGAAGTCTGAATAATCTTGACAACATGTCCCATCCTTTCGAAAAGTCTAACCATACTTGCATAAAGAAAGAAGTATGCACAATTTTTATCATAGAACTAGTAGAATTTTTGTCTGACCAAACCATAACCGAGCATTATCCAGCTATATAGGGTATGCTAAATGATATCTGTCAACCCATTTCCCATCTGTTGTAGGTCATGTCCACCACAAATTCTACGATTTCTGGATTCAAAAGGATATAAATGCTTCAACTTGGTATACAAATATACTGATATTGATGTCTAAAATTTTACTATCTGTTCATTAATAGCCCAAGCCAATCTGAAATTTTAACTTGTTGTTTGCAAGTTATTGTTAATATTAGAGCCATTACTAAATTGATATGCACTGTTTAAGTGGTGGTAGAAACACCATCAATCACATACCTGTGATATGCAATGACTTTTTTTTTTTTAACCCCCCTACCCCAACCCAAAACCCCTGCTCCCTGTGGGATTTGAACCCAATACATCACTTCTGGGGGAAGTAGTCTCAACTACTTGAGCTACTGCTTGAACCCCTTGTGATGGGCAATGACTGGTATAATAAGTTTTCACCTCTTGCTTAACATGTTTGTATATTCTTTGACAACAGATGATCAGGTTAACATATCATATACCATCTTGCTTAGCTATGCCAGCATAAAAAGCAATGTTCTCACAAGAAGGCAAGCTAGAGTGCAAAGAATACCTCTTTCAAATCGAACTGGGGACCTTTGCAACATGCAGGCCAAGTTCCATCATTGTAGTCAGCCCAGAGTCCATCTACAGAGAGAAAAATCATTTAGCAGATTGTGCATCCTTCAATTGGAGCCATAATGTTAAGTAATATATGAGCCACTATGCTAAGGAATTTACTCCACGTGACTCTACTGTCATCAACTATGACAGCCACCAAGGGACAAGTGCATAAAGAATGTTACCAGAAATTGGATGAGGAGTAACTGTATTGTCTAAAATTTGAACGTTGAAGATTTGTACTTACGGATTGTGAATTGGGTCGGTGAATTAGAGCTGGATAAGAGAAAAAGAATCCAAGCTTAGTTTCTTTCCAATGAGTGCTCTAACAATTTGAGGAAAACCATAAAACTGAGCAGTCTCCCAAACATATAACAGAGACTTCAGATCTTTGTAAGAAAATAGATGAAAATGACAACACATAACAAGAGATGGATGATTTGAAGTAGAAAACCGATGGCAGTGGGAATGTGCAACAGTTGGGTATATCTGCACAGGATTGTAATGCAGGAGTAAAACCTGACAGTAATTAGAGTGCAAAAGGACAGCTGCTCTGACTAAACGACCACCAGTCATTTGCTCATGTCAATATATCAATATGCTATCAGGTTACGGTTTGCTATTTCTGGCAGCTTCCCTTCTTAGTTTGTTGTTAACTGGTAATTTTCCAATAATAATAATGTCGTTATTTGTTACAACATAATTGAATAATAATAACACTGCCATTATTTGTTAAGTCATAGTTGAACCTTTTGTTTATGGTGTTCCCTAATTTAATTCTTCTTTCTTCTTCCCATATGACTAGTGTTGTCTACCTGGATCAGTATGCACATGAGTAGCTACAATAGAATTTACTTCGACCTCTTAAACTTGTGTGGACTACTGCCATTTCTATTATGACTAATTTTGAGCTCCAGTTCACCAAAAAATCTCCTTTAACAAACTTAACTGTCTAAACATCAAACCTTATGCAAGATTAAGCTATCACATGTAGAAAGCAAAAGAAAAGATGCTTGATCGAGTACAAAACCAAAAAATTAGGTCGGATTGGCAATACCGCTCTATCTACATCATTCATTCTTGTTCAAAGTACGAAAAGTCACCTTGAACAAACTCTAACTGTCTATACATTAAACAAAGGTAAGATCAACTTATCATGTATACAAGCACAGAAAAAGATATTCAAGCAACAACAAAAATCAAAACCACGAGGCAGGGCCAGCTATATATTCATCAATGCATCTTGTGCCTATCTAGAGCCATGTACTCATTTAGCTCCACAAGATCTCCACCGAAGATACACAAAAAATCAAAAACAGTTTTCCTTATATAATCATGTCAATGTCATTTGTCATTGTCTGGAATCACTACCACTGCCATCCCACAAAGATAATCTCGTATTTCTTTTTTAATTGTCCTAAATTATAGTCCCATTTTCTTCCCAAAATGGAAGTTAACTTATTGATTTTCTTTATTAATTAATTCTCTAATATAAGTCATCCAATATTAATGGTTAGGAAACAAAACAACTAACATGATTTATTACTTTTAACCATATTAACTACATCTTTTTCCCCTATATGAAAATGGAAAATGGAAGTAGGTCTATCTTTGTAAGACAGAGACAATAGTTTGATGACCTCCACGAGATGTCAAAAAAATGGCATGTTCAAAGGATCTTGACTATAAATCAAAAATGGGTTCAGCTATTCTCAATCAAAAATTGGGTTGGCCTATCTGGGCATGTCCCCACCACTCGATCCTATCGAAAATCATCTAATTTGTTAGTTCTATGATATCTCTATTGAATATCTAAAAGGAATGACAAAATTATTACAAAGGGGCAATATACGCTTCGTCACCACTTAGTGTAAAATGCATGTTCTTTTTTTCTTTTCTCTTTGATGCACAAAGGAAATATTTTGTTGCGAATGAACAAGATATTAACGAATTGTCTATAAGTAAAATCATAATTATTTACATGCCTTTTTCACATAAAAGGGGAATCTTGTGTTACAATAGGAGCAAAAGTAATGTGGATTGTTTAAGAATCGAAGTCAATTTACTTTATAAAAAGAAGATATCAACGAACTTCTACGAAATAGTTTCAGCCAATTGTCTTGATCGTGAAATATCATTGAGAAATAGGAATCCGTGTTATCCAAGAAATCAAGAATGTGTTAAAAAGACGAGAAAAAAAAAGGCATTACCCACGGCAGCAGGCGTTAGAAGAGCAGCATTTGTGGGTGTTGCGGCAGCTAGTCCCGGGCCATAGAAGAGAAAGCTTGAAGAAATCAAACTCTCTCTGCTTTCCACCATCACCACCACCTGATGATGATGAATTGTCAATTTCTTGAATATCTCCGCCACCGCCGCCACCGCCGCCACCGCCGCCACCGCCGAATTGGAGGATGCAGAACCAACCCACCAGCAAAGTCAACACCATTGCTGGGACTATTGCCATGGAACTCTCTCGCTGTCTCTCGGTGTCTGTTTATGAGACCAATTGGTGCCGGGGAGACATTTGCATAAGCTTTTGGTGCCATATATACGCACGAGGTGCCATCATTTTGGATTTGAATTTTGACTTTTTTTAAAAAGTATTTTTTTTTACGATATCTTTATATTAATTAACGAAATTCTCCTTCTTTTGATCAGATAAAGGAAAGAAAATTACTTATTTGATCATTGTATTTGACTTTTTTGATAATAAAATTCCTTACTTTTATAATTTAGGACACCATTAATTTTTTAACTCAAAAAAGAGTAAGACAAACAATGGCATGGCATTAAAACAAATAAGGTCACAAATCGTAAAGAGCTCAAAGACAGACAGTGTTACAAATTGCAAAGGCGAGGATCTATAAGCGTCAGATGTTGTAAAGATAAAAGATTGGAAAGTTATTTTTTTTGACTTTTTTTAAACTCTAGAGTAACAGTTTGTAAAAATAAACGACTAAATGATCGCGTTTCAAATACATAAAGCTTAATTATCAAAAGGTTAAAGATAAAGAGGCCAAATAAGTCATTTAAGATGAAAACAAAGTATTAATTAGATATTAATTTTTGAATGAAAATAGTTAAAACAGTCAAGAGTTTTTTTAGTTTTGCTTTTTTGTAAGTACTTATAAGCAAGTCTTACGCGTCACTAATAAATAAATAAAAATGCGTTTCAATAATAATAATATATGTTTACAAATAGCAATGTTAATCAAAATTACCAAAAGAACATATCACTAATTATTAATTAACGTCAAGTGCTAGTGATTATATTGTAGTTTTTCTAATTTTTTTAAGGATTAAAAATATTTTATATGCTGCAACAAAGAGCAAGAGTTCCTTTTTTTTTTTTTTATTTGCTTATAAGCTTTTACCGGCTTATCTGCCCTGTTACCAAATTTTTCAAATTTTTAATAATTAATAATTTGGGACCAAAAAACTTATTTCAATAAATTAGGGCTCATCTTATAATTTAGAAATATGTACACGAATTAAATAAATTATGACGCCATCTTGATTAAGTTGAATATAATCTCACTTGCCTTAATGGGCGTGGCAGTCGCGAATCTGTCATTTTTCTTACTTCCTTTAAGGCACGGACAGGTATTATCCAGTCGATGCTTCTTGCTTTTACGATACGCTCGAATGCTCTATTCACGTTTTCTTTTAAAAAAAACAAAAAACAAAAAACAAAAAGACAAAAACAAATATCATGCGCTTTGCACGAGTTTTTTAAATGATAAGTTATATTAAATTTATTTACATTTAAATTTTTTAGTAATAATCTTTAAATTTACTTAGTTATAATCTTTTAGAATTTAAAAATGAGTATTATTTTAAGCATTAATTGATTGGCAATTAAATTTTTAGATTAAAACTAATAATTTATATCTATAATAGATGAGAAACGAATCGTTTGGGATCCACAAATTAATATTAGTTCAAGTATTAGCTAATTAGTAATTAGATTTCAAAATTAAAACTAATAATATTTATTCATTAATAGATACAAAATTAATTGTTTGGAATTCATAAACCAATAATTTTTAACATTATTTGATTGGTCATTTAATTTTTAGATTAAAACTAATAAAATATTTGAATCTTCTAGATTATCTTAAGTATTAATTGATTGATCATTTAATTTTCCAACTAAAACTAACTATGTATATCATAAAGATCACAAGTAATAAATGATAAATCCCTATATAAGCTAACCAAAAAAAAAAAGAAACAAATTAAGTATTCTTATATAAGGGACAAATTCTATAAGTAGTCTCTATTGTTTACAAAATATGTTAGTATGGTTCTTATTGTTTCAAAGGTGACTTATTTGATCCCTAATAAATTCAAAAATGTCATTTTATCCCTATTATTTTAAAAGTGACCAATTTGGTCTCCCAGCGTTTACAAAAAGTGACTTAATTAATCCCTATTTCAACCTTTAAAATGGTCACGTGACCCAATTTTAGTTTAACAATGGTCATGTGGTGATCACATAACCAATTAACAAGGGTGAAAATTGACATTTTATTTTTTTTGCTAATATTAAGGACTAAATTGGTTACTTTTGAAACAATAGTGATCAAATTAATTTTTTTTTTTTTGCAAATATTGAGGCCCAAATGGGTCATTTTTAAAATAATAGGGACTAAACTGACATTTTTTTGGTAAAAAATATGAACTATTTGTGAAATTTTCCATATATAAGCATATAACTTATATATATTCTTGTCTTTTGAAAAACAAAATATTACATGGTGATTGGTATGCGGGAATGGTTAGGAATGAAATGGCATTCTTAACTCTCTTTTAAATGTCATGATAAATATAATATAATGAATTAAGGAATCCCATTTTCATAAATATTAAAATGGTCATTACTAACAAAACACATGCAAATGAACCACTCATATTTCTGGAAATGAGAATTTTTGTCAAAGCACTAAAATATTTCAAAAATTAACATTTATCTTTTTTTTTGTATTGAAAATAAAAAATTAGGAGAAAAATAAAAATAGAAAATAAATATAAAATTTGAAATATAATATGAAAACTAAAAATAGAAAATAAAAATTTAAACATAAAAAAGTAAGAAAAATAAATAAGGAACCAAACACTTACAATTAAAACTAAAAATGAAATAAAAATAAAATAAAAAAAGCCCACCGGATTTCATATACACACATATTATTAATATTATTTTAAAAACAAAAATGGAATCAAACTGAATGTCAATGCTATCTTTTGCTCCTTTCCTCGATGCGAGTGTTGGTATCATTTGCCGCAACTCTTCTTCCTGAAGCCTCTGGTGTGGGTAAAACCTGTCCCATTGTTGACTCTTTTAGACGGCACTATGCCATAATAGAAAATGATTGATGCCGTTTATCGCGTTCTTTGTCTTAGCAATATCGTCTATCCAGTGGAAATCTCTAGAGTTATCTCAGATATCCACTCTTCTTGTTGAAATCCTAAATATATATCTCTCGGGTGGGCGTCGCAATGGCAATACAACTGCGGACTGGCTCGCTATAACTTGTAATATACGAAGCACAGATACGATATGTGGACGCGTGATATGACACGACACGGTGCGACATGTCAATACGTTTTTTTTTCAAAAAATTAGGATATAACAAGTCAGAATACGTTAAAATAAAATATATGAAAATTTTTATATAGTATATAAATATCAATTTTTATAAAAAAGAATAAACAAGACTAAATAACATATTATTCAACATATAATTAGTTATGTGAAATTTGAAAAATAAATAAATAAAGATATATAACAAATAATTAATATGTAATTATGCTGTTATATGTATTGTATGGTTAAAATGTTATTTTAAATTTTAGTTGGATTCATTTCATGAGTTAAATGTAATGTTGGGGATTAAAATACAAAAAGAAAAAAAGAAAATGTCTAATCAATATCCAACCATCTAACCCTTTCTTTTTTTCCTCATTTCCCAATTCTCGTCACTCACTTCAAGACCTACAAACACTTTTTCTTTCCCCTTCCCGGTCAATCTTCTCAAAGCCAAGACACGCGTGCAAGACTAACTCCAACAAATTTTCTAAAACACAAAAAATTTCAAATTTAGGGGTTTTGTTAATAGTAAAATACTCCAACAGCTCTCTATCTTATTCCTAAAATTTTAGATTTTTTTTCAACCCTAAAACAAAACACTTATATATAGGGATTTTTTTTTATCCCCCAAAGCCTACCCCCAAATCCCATCCCTTATCCCCATAATTTTAAGACTACAACATTGTAAAATAGGAGAGCTGTTGGAGTGAAACTGAAATTAGAATTTCTTAAACTGAATGTTTGGTAAAAAATAGGGAGCTATTGTAATAGAATTAAAAATAAGGGACCCCAAAATATAACAAATGATTCAAATCACTTAAATTTAGGAAAAAAAATAAGGGAGCTGTTGGAGATAGCCTAATGTGCCAATAGCTAAGGGATCCCATGAGTTTGTGAGCTTACCCACGCTGCCAGCAACAAGGTTTCAACTATGTTCAATTTTTTTTTTTCTTTTGATTAGTTCGAAGTTTTGGTTGAGTGGTCAGATTTTCATATTCTGCCCTTACATTTGAGCCCCAAAAAAATTCTAAAATCTAAAAAATAACTCAGTGCGTGTCGCTGCGTGTCTTGAGCCTGTCGGGACGTGTTGAAAATTTCAAAAAATAAAAAATAAAATTTTTAACACATGCCGGACACATATCCGAGTGTGTGCGGCGCATGTCGATATTAGACACGTGTTCGATACGGGAGAAGTAAGCTTTGAGGAGTGTCTGTGCTTCTTAGATTTTAACCTTAGCTCCTGACCCCTTGATTGGCTTCTATCACCCCCGTGAAGACCCGGAGCCTAGTGACATTGGCCAATTTTTGCACATATATTTTTGGCTTTAATGAATACCCTTTTGACCCAAAGACGAAAAAGAAAAAAAAATTAATATTCACATGAAATCCCAGTTTTTATTTCCATGAGAAGGGTTAGGAATCATAATTTCGTGATTGATGGGAACGTTTTAATATAATAAAAAGACAAAAAATGCTCATCTTAGCAAAAATAAAAATAATTTTCTTCTTAATCCTCTAATCTCTTTCTCATGCACGTGGTCAAAGGGGCCAAATACACGCTATGGTTAAAACACATTATTACACATTACGAACACATGGTTGAACACGAACTATATTATATATACAATAAAAACATACATGGTCAAATACACATACATATTATACAAGCACTATACACATTATGCACACACACCTACATGGTTCAATATACACATTATGCACACATTACACACCCTAGACACACATAATCAAAAATAATTTTTACCTATTTGAATTATGTCATTTTTGACAAATCAATTAAAACCACATTATACACACACCACACACCCTACACACACATAATAAAAAATAATCTTTACCTATTTGAATTATGGACATTTTAAAATCAATTAAAATTTCCAAGAATATTAAGCTTAAACCAAATAAAATAATATAATATTTCTTGAAGATAATCCTAGGAATATGTTGCTGATACCAAACGACCTTTGGTACATTTCAAAAAATGTGATTCCCGAAAGATGTGATTATGCAGTATGTGACTGTCGAAAATAAAAAGTTATTCCATGAAGGAAACACCCCCTAATTTTTTTTCGTTGTTTCAAAAATTCAAATTAATCCTTGAAATTTATCGAAAGTGGTCAAATTATACTCTGTTAGTTATATTCTAATTTTAAGATACTTATTATATTGAAATGAGGGTACATCTTATAAGATTTAAGAAATCTTATTATGCATTTTATGAAAATTCAAAACAAAACTATACTTTTTATCTTACAATAAAAATAATCAATTCATCTTATCTTATTTTTTATAACTATAGAATGCATGATGTATATAATAAGATACCTTAAATTTTATAAGATATCTCTAAATTTTAATAAAATAAGTATTTTAAAATAAGATTATTCCAAACGCACTATTAGTCAATTCCTTTAGCTCATGCAAATAGTTGATATATTGTTCTGTCATCCAATTCACCCGTCAAATTTATTCCATTGATGTTAACAGTTTTCTTTTTCTTTTTTTTTTCTGAACGGATTTTTTTTTCCCCTTTGGGTGCAACTGGTATCAATTTGACTAGTAAAGATCATGGCTTCGTGTACCAACAATAGTTGTGTCTACACTAAACACTATTTTGAACCAAAAAAAAAAAAAACGAATTGATTTATTTCTAATAATAAACAGTGAATTTTGTCGAGTTTATTTATTTTAAAAATGATGGTCAATCTAGTCATTGATTCGTTCGAATTCACAGAAGAATTATATTTCAAACATGAGTTAATTAATAAGTAAATTTCAAGTTAAAAAACATTGCACATTGATAATACATAAAAAAGAATAGAGTAGATGATAGACAATTTATTGATAATTAAATTATAATAAATTATAATTAACTTTTAAAAAACTTTTTTAAAAGAAATAATTTTTAGAAAAGTACAATTCAGACGAGCCCTAAGCCCTAAGCTCGACAAAATACGTAACTAGTTAAGAGCATGGAAATTTACAGGTAAGAATAACAAAACATATACAAATGATTTATAGATCTTAAAAAGCATAGATGACCGAGGTTGGCCTTAGTCTTCTTGATCATCAAAACCTTCCTTTTGAAAGTGTTTTTTCTTTAAAGGGAAAAATAGAGCAGATCGTCAAGAAATGACGAAATGACAATAGAGCCCCCCGCAGAGCTGCAGGAGGTTCGGCAATAAGCGGGGCTTTATTGGCAATTTAACATACAATTAAAGTCCAGATATAAAAGGAAACCATCAAAAGAAAGAGTCAATTTTTTCTTCGTGCTTCTCGAACCATTTTTTCCCCCATTAACTGGAATTAGGGTTTTATTGGCCCGGCCCGTTTTTTCCAATCTGCAAATCGCTCTCGCCAATTCAAGCCCATACACACTCACAAATTAGCGTATCGATTCGCTTGCGGAGGAAGCAAAAACACAGCTGCAAGTCGATCGATTGGAACCCTAATTCCGCGTTTTCGTGGCCGGGAGAATTCGAAATTCTTTGCGCAATTCAGTAAGTTTAACTTCTTGTTAGAAGGTGAATTTTCTCTTTGCAAGATTGGAAATTTAACTGTTTATTGCATGTTGATTTGTCTTGTGCTTTTTTTTTATTATCTTTTTGCTCTTTGCAATATTGGAGCTTTTAGTAGTGTATACAGATCTCATTACGATTTCATACGATATTGTTGTAAATTTTTGTTGTTTAAGCTTTTCCTTGATTGTCTTAAGCATTGGGATAGTTCTCACTTTTGCAATAACTGTGATTCTCGTGAATTATTTTATTTTTAGTAGGTGAGGTTTTCAGTTTCAGTGTGTGTTGGTTTAAAGTATATTAGCTTGGGTTTTTCTAAGTATCGTTGTAATTGCGGTAATCCTGGATTGGTAGGTCTAATTTTCAGTTTTAATATTGTTTTAAATTAGTGTTCTTTGGTATTGTATTGTATGTTGTTACCCGTAAACGTTGTAGTTCTTGGTTTTATTGTAGTTGTGTTTGTCATGAATCGTGCCATTTTAGTAGGTATTAATTTCAGTTTCAGCATGCTATAGTCATTTATGGTTTGTAAAGTTGATAGTTGAGGTTTTATCTTGTTGGCTGTTTCTGACACTTGATAAATTGTCTTCTCCGTGGAACATGAATACTATATTATGTGACACACATTTAGGTGCACTAAATTCAGACTTTTGTAGTACTTGTTGAGGGGAGAAATATCTTGAAAGAGGGAAAAAGAAGCTTTGGCCGTCTGGTTTTGCTTCTTTGAGCATATTGTCTAATGATTTTTATTTTGAAATGCTAAGGTTTTCTTTAAATTAAATTTAGGTGCTAGATATCTAAGTTGCTTTGCCTGTGTTTTCGAATTTTGCTTGCTTGTGGTGTATATTGTGTTTGCCTTAAAATACATTTGGAGTATATGAGATCTTAGAAATACTTAATTCCAAGATATATGTGAAACTAGTGGATCTCAAGAAGATTAAAATGGCTTTGAAGATCTCATCCAAGAAGTTCTGTTAATTGCATTATGTGCAGCTGTCAAATCAATGGAAACCATTTTTGAATATGTGCTACTCTTGTTGGTGTTATCTCCCCCTAACTTCAAAACTTATACATTCATTCTGATCCTGTGCATTTAGATTGACCTTTTCTTACCTTATATTGAAGTGGGAAAGGGCGAAACCGAAAGAGCAGAATTACTGAATTTAAATAGCTTGTAAGAACCAAGATGAATTAAGATAATAATTTTCGATTGGGCAAGCTACTGAGTTTGTACCCAATTATCTCTTGTCTTCTTCATTTCATTCCATTATCTCATACTTGCCTGTGGCTCCGTGTGTTTGTATTGGCAATTTATCCAGTTCAAAGTCTGAATTTATGATAAGAGCAGATTTCTCATGTTTGCTAATGCTGATTGAGCTATTGCATCATAACCTTCAAGCCAACCGTTGAGCCCTGAGTATTCACTTATTCCTAAAAGTTGAGCATCTAGTCTTTATATTCTCTATTTGGTGTTATAGAACTAACTATATATACTATTTAATATTTCTTCCCCTTGCATGTTCTGGTCTGCTTTAATTGCGATGCACTCCGTCCGTTAAAATAATATTTATATGTGAAGTGGAAATTTTTAGATTACGAAGCATCAATATCTGCTGCTATATTGTCCTGACCTCTCGGTTGATAACAGTAATGCCTCATGTTTCTATTTACTAGGTTTTGGCAAGTATTGGTTAGTGGTTGTAATCTGAGAATTAATATCTGGATCTCAGTTCAACTGTTGATTACCTGCTCCTCGTGCCAAACAATTTTCAGCAAGTAATGCTACATTTATGTATTAGATACTGATTATGGATCCTGACAGCAAGAAGTTTGGAAGAGGTACATTTTTTGAATTCTATGTTACTTTGAAATATCTCGTCTTTTATTGTCATTTAACATGGTGTTTTCTGTATTGGTGGTTATTAGAATTATTTGCAGCTTTCATTTGTGTCTCTTTTACGTTTTGACTTGAGTTACATACTCTTGTGTAGCACTTGGCTATTGGTATGACAAAATAGAGGTTTTCTTTTGTTGGAAGTTGAGAATCAGGCTATGATTTTAATTATACAAAACATATCATTACCAGAACTCAGTAGATCAATAATTTGAAGAAGGTTGGAGAAAATGTTTTATGAGAATTTACCTTCCCTTAAGCCCCACACGAAACCATCTCGACCTCTACATAAAGCACTTCTAAATCATTTGTCTTTCTATAAGGTTTCAAACTTCTTCAAACCTAATGGAGATGGCTCTTTTACTTTTTGTTGTCTCTATGAACTGCTTGTGCCATACCTTTTGTTTTTCCCTTACATATTTCCATACTAGGTAAGTAACATTTGCCTTTCTAACTTTTAAATGTTGCATTGACCATTACCTCTTATATGATGATGTCCTTTATTGAAAGAGAATACTGCTAATTTCTTACTGGGTTACTGTTTTTCTCAATCTGAATACAATGGTCAACTTCTCATTTCTCAATATAAAATACTGCTTACTATTTTTTCTTTGTATGTTTGGCTAACTTGACACCACTTTAATATTAGGGCCTAGAGAGCTTACAGGTGCTGTGGATCTTATAAGTCACTACAAGTTGTTACCTCACCATGAGTTCTTCTGCAAGAGGCCACTTCCTTTGTCAATTTCGGACACGCACTATCTTCATAATGTGGTTGGAGACACAGAAATTAGGAAAGGAGAAGGAATGCAGCTGGATCAGCTAATTCAGGATACGTCCTTATCAAGGGAGACTAATACACGTATATTACCATTTGACTTAGATATTCTGAGGGAAGCCTTCCAACTAAGAGAAACAACTCCAGTTGTTCTGCCTGCTGTAAGAATCTTATTTTGGTGAAACTTCCTTTGAAGTCACTTGTGTAGTTAATTTTGCTTCTTGTTCCTAACATTGCATCTTGTTTCTGCTTTTGGTCTGAGATATCAGCTCTGGTTTTTCTTCGTTTATGCATAGTCAATTTTAGCTGTGGGGAAGTACTGATTAATGGTACCTTTTGATGTTTTGAAGTCCGAAAAAGGAACTCCTACTGTGCCTGGGAAATCAAAGAATGAATCCAAAGACAAAGATAAGAAGCACAAAAAGCACAAGGATAAGGACAAGGACAAAGAGCACAAGAAGCATAAGCATCGTCATAAAGATCGAAGTAAAGATAAAGACAAGGAGAAAAAGAAAGACAAAAGCAGCCATCATGACTCTGGTGCTGAGCCCTCTAAGAAACATCACGATAAGGTTGAAGTGGTATTAATTGCAATCACATTGGTTCCCTAGGACTCACCAAGTATTGAAATGCTGAATGTTGTTAATACCAAGTGTTGTTAAGTTCTTGCTACCTTCCCTTCCATCTGCCACCACTGTCTATACACCCCTTTCCCATCGTGCAGACACAGACAGACACACACACCTGCAAAACAAAAAAATCAAAGAAGAAAGAGAAAACAAACAGGTTTATGTACTTTCATGTTGAAATAAAGCAGCATGAAACTGTTACTAATCATGGGGTAAATGAATTCCTGGATTCCCATAGGATCTAGTCACTGTAGCCTGTAGCTCTTCCTTTTGAAGTTGCAACTAGACCCTCAATCAACTGACTCAACTCACTTACTCAATGTATTTTGTATGATTTTAGAAAAGGAAGCATGATGGAGATGAAGATCTTAATGACATCCACAAACACAAGAAGAGTAAGGTAACGTGGATGCAAATAAACTCTTTTATTACTTTGAATTCTGTTAGTATGTTAAACTCATTGTGTCATAAATATCCCCATGGAGCTCCAATTTTCCCAATTATGTAATTTTTTTAATTAGAAAATGTTTTTGAGTAGTTCTATGTTCACACACCCTGAACTTTTGCAGCATAAGAGCTCAAAGATTGATGAGCTGGGAGCAATAAGGGTAGCGGGCTGAGACTGGCACATGCTTGTTATTGTTTCTTTTCTCCTCAGATGTTGCAATTGAGAATTTGGAGGGGTCATTAGCTGTAGTTGTCAAATTACCAAAGGTACACAAATATATATCCTCCTATCTCGTGCTATGAAAGCACTTCTATACGGCCTTCCTGTCTCATCCTTATTCTTCCTTTGAGACATCGGAGTGTGAGAAGCCTCAAATATTCTTTGTGTTCTTCCAAGGGCATTGGTTATTTTCATGTTATTAGGGTGAAACTGTCTTTCTTTACTAAAATTATTAACCTTGAAAGATATCTGAAAAGGCACTAGGATGGTCTTATTGAACTTTGTTCTATATAATGAAGAACATGGACGATTGAATAGAGCATTGAAATTGGGTGTGCAATTCCAAGTCCCCCAACTAAACCAAAAAAGAGAACAGAGAAATTGTGAACAAGGCCAAAAGGACATTATCCATTAATATTCCTCCTTGCTAAATTCTTGTAGAAGCAGGGGCGGACCCACCATGGTGGTGCACGGTGGCGGCCACCATCCCTCAATTTTTAATTTATTTATTTTTTACTTTTGTAAGTCAAACTTTTCAGTAATATGTATTTTGCCACCCCTTACTTAGCAAGATATATTACGATAGTCTAGTGGTCTGGCACATTTATTTAAAGAAAGGCCATGAGTTCGATACCTGCATGCTTCAACTTTTTTGTTAAAACATTCTGTAAGCAATGCTTCTTTTTTGTAAGCTATTGTGGGGAGCTGTAAGCAAAAGCAATGTTAGCTCCTATTTTTGGTAAGCAACAGTGCAGGCCTAACAATTGAAAAAGAAAAACCCCAAGACCAAAGAAAACATAAAAGTTATCAGCAGCCATTACTCATCATCAGCACCCTTTGAGTTAAAAAGGAAAAAAAAAAGGTTATTATATAATTATAAATCAGTTTATTTTTTTAATTTTAAATTCTGATGAACCACTTTCTTTTTAATTTCTTAAATTTATTAAATATTTTTCATTTCAGGTTACTTTTCACAAGTTACAACGTTGTTCACCAATCACAATTACAAAAGCTACAAAACTTCTCGTCTTGTGAATCAAGTTAATATTGTTCACTTTGATTTTAGTTATTAACTACTTTTGTGTTGATAACTCGTGCTTATATGGATACTATTGATATTTTATTTTGATGAATCAATTAATTTGAGTTTTTTGTTCTTGCCAGTTGTAGAAAAAAAATAGATTTTCCTATCTTTATTATTACTATAATTGTTATTAGCTTTTTGTCATTTATCTAGAATTAGCATATAAAGTGTGAAAATAAACTTGATATTGAAGTGAGCAAATAAAGTTATATATCATTCTATGGCAATTTTCTCATGGATAATTAAACCCGAATCATGATTTGGATAAAAAACTCAACTGGAATCATGATTTGGTTGAAGTACTTTTCTGCTACCCCTAATTGAAAATCTTGGGTCCGCCACTATGTGGAAGTATTCTGTGCATTAAAAGATTCAATATATTTTATTCATCTATGCAAACTATTATTGTGTTCTGACTGGGAAAACTTTTGATAATTTTAAAGGTAAATGCTCCAGCTAAATGTAAAGTTGCCCACTCGAAGAATGATTCTGTGGCTATAGAAATGTAAGGTAGCTGCTCTTGTCATTTCCTTTCATGGAAGTAGCTATTAGATGAAATGCAGACTTCTGTGGTGCTAAACTAAGGGGGCTTCTTGATAGTGAGTTTGCTAGTAAATGGGGCCACAATTTTGCAAACTCGAGAGGGTTGTGCTTAAATAGAGAATAGTTCCTATACTGAAATAAAAAACACAAATTTAGTTTTAAGTTCCTGAACAGCAAATTAAGTTCAAGTGTTTGTAACTCTCCTACAGTATGAATTGGAAGGAATTATCATAGGTAAAAGGAGGTTTTAAAAACATTGATTACAAATTCCAACATATTGTTGTCTGACACTTCCCTAGGTAGGGAATCATGGTAATAGACCCTTGAATGGCTTATCTTTCAACATATTTAGAGCTAGTTCATCTCTCATGGTTACCCTCTATATCTTTTTGTACCTTTTAACTTGTGGCTTCAACATTCCTCGATACCTGCAATGTTTTCTCCTGCAGTTTTGAAAATATCTGGTTGCTATGATAATACTGGTGGTTCTTCTTGAGATAACCCTATTGGCTGATGTTTGTTGTATATAGCTATGATTACCTTCTGTGCGACGATGTCAATGAAAGAATCACCAAATGAACGTTGATCGCCTGTGCTTGCTTCTTTGAAAGCCTTTGTTTGTTTCAAATCATTCAACTCTGTTAACGTCCCTGGGATGTTAATTATATGACTCTATGAAGCCCATATATCAATGTCTATTGGCTACGTTATGCGATGTTGGGAGGTCTAATTAGCTTGGTTGAGAGCATTCACATTATGATTAAGATGAGGTTTGAAAATTTTGCACCTTCTTTTTTTGCCCTTTTTTGGGTCAAAAGAAAATTTTGCACTTGGGTAGGCAACTTGTTCAGTAGACAATAATTCTATATTTCTTGTGATATGTGTGGATGTTTCCAAATGTGGCAAAATGCCTTCGATTATCTTGAATGTTGTGGTATGAGAAATAAGTAGATATACATCCATGTTCGACTCCTGAATCTTTTCCATAATTGGCATTGAGCAAGCTCAGAAGCAATACTATCATTATACTTCCTGAATAACTTGTTTTACGTCATGACTACATCTTATCTCTTTCTCTGCAGATATGGTATATGGATTAAGATAAGATTGCCAAGAAGGTGAATTAACCTAATGAAGTAAATTCTATTTGAAGGCTCAAACTAAGAAGGGCCTCTGCCATGCCATTGCAAAACTTTGATCCTTTCTTTCAGTTGTAGTGATGCATTTTTGATGCCGAGTACTTTGCACGTCTTTTACAGCTAAGTTATACATTCTAATTTTTAGTCTCACAATTAAGTCTTAATCAGTTTGCAGCTAGGTAGCGAGTAAAGAGGTTGGCATTTTTTTGGAGGGTGGGCTGGGAGTTTGGTTGCGTATTGCAGACTGTATTTCCTCTTGAGCTTTGAAGATGACCTCTTTAATGATTCTTACATTGCATGGAGAATTTCTTGGTAATGGGGTGATCATATGTATCATGTGGGATGTGGTTCTGGGTGGGATATCCTTGTAAATACTTGCAAGAAGTTGATATCAAATTATTATTTATTGATGTCAGATTAAGCCAATGTCACCTCCGCAGCCAATTTATGTAAATGATTTGTTTCTTCATTCAGTGTTTAAACTTACAAATACTATGATACTAGTCTGTAAGTTGTTACCATACCACTAATAGTCGAAACATCTGAGGTAACTAGGTGTCTGTACTAAGTTGATGTGTTACACTCTTTGGTGAGACTGAAACTCTCGTATTGCTTCACTCCTGAAATGTGCATTTCTAGTCTGCAGTTTCATGTGAGTTATGGGAAGCACTGACATTTGCTGTTGCTGTTGCTGTTGCTGTTGTTTTTGTCATCCCAGCGGGATTGCGAACCCTGAGGTTTAGTGGCTTGTTTTACATGCTCAGTGACTATTTAGAGTATATAAGCTTATACTTTTTAGGTGTATTTGTTCCCTCGTTTTCCTTTCTAATGCCTACAGGCTTCGTTTTCTGTTCATCTGGAAAACTTTTAGGCATGGGTCATCTTAGGTTTCCTAGGGTTTACTCCTCTCTCTCTCTCTCTCTCGGAGTTCTTTTTGAGATGGTGGTTATGGTTGAGCTTAGCTTCATGGTCGCTTCGCGTCGAGAGAGGAGGGGCTTAGCTAATGACTGTGGGGGTGCTGGATGTGTATTTTGAAGAGCTTAAATTATGTAAAATCGGTGAACTAGTCTTTGGCTTAGTTTTGCACGTTTCGTACCTTGTAGGTCATAACTTGTGCAATTGCGGACAATTTTATTTTTCTTCAAGCCTAACAATAAGTATTGGTCATTTGGAAGTAGTTGTACGGCAAACAAGATGCATTAGATCCACGATCTAAGAGTATAGAAAACATATATGCAATCCGTTTGGGTTTATTTACTTTAAAGTTATTTGTAAGTAATTGATACTCGTAACTTTAGAGGCTTATAAGTAAGTAAATAGATGTTTGAATAAAAATGTATTTATTAGCTATTGACTTATTTAGTAAACAGGTTTTTATAATATTTGTTAAAATGTCTAAAAAGAATTATTGAAAATGTCATGCTTTTCTTGTGTTTTCAATGGTTGGAGAAGCTTTGTACTCGGTTAAATTTAGTTGTTTATAAGTTGGTACAGAAAAAGTAAGGATTTTTGCCCCCCTTGTTTACAAGTTAATTTTACTTGCTTATAGATAAGATTTTGCTGCACGCACATGACACTTACTCTTTTGCTTATAAGTTTGACAAGCTTATATAAGTAAAGATAAACACCCTCATTGTATGCACTCTAAACAGTATGTAAATCATAAATATGTGAATAATTATTTTGACCTTAAATTTATCGATTCAAAATAATTAATCCAAATAAATATGTACACCATAATACTAATTTGTAAGCCTCAAATTGAAACATGATGTTATAAATCTCATTCATTGACATCAAGCTTTTCCGAAAATTTGGGGATGCAACTCTGGGTTAGGTATATTCGTTCATATATGAATTTGAAAATCAAATGACATGTGCAAATGTTTGCGTAACGTCCTTCAAAAGTATCAAAAGAGTACGCATACTAAGTTATTATTTGGTTCAAATTTTAAATGCAAAACAAAAAATTTCTCACTTCTAAAGTAATAATCAACTATAGCATAAAATTTTTTCTATAAACTAAGTATTATTTTAAAGCTACCGAATATCAATAGGCATAAAGCATGACAAATTCGAAATTATATTTTTACATCAGGCATCATAAGATGTGTGTTCGACGAGAAATTATTTTGTCAAATCCATTAATGACTAATTCCCTGTTAATGGTCTTAACAAATCTTTTCTTGAATATGAAAGGACAAGCTTACTAGCAAAAAGAACCTGCCACCTTATTATGCAACCTCGTATTCATAATCTTCGTGGCAGAAAAAGCACGTTCACACAACAATGTGAAAACATTCACCTACGGTATCATATATAACCATAACCAAACATAGATTGCCCTAAACTAATTTGAGCACTTCTAATCAAGAAATGCTATAAAGTCTCTACACGACAATACAAAAAAAAACATTCACCTATAGTACTGAGTTGAAACGACCATAGAGATGACACACTATATACATTTAATGCGAAACTTATTATGATGCATTTCATTTGCTCATTACCTTTCAAGTTGCCTTTGCTTATCGAGCAACAATAAGTTCTTCAAGTTGATCTGCATCAGCGTTTGCAGATGTCATCAAAATATCACTTTCTGTAGTGAAATTATATCGCTCTCCGACAGCTCTAAGAAGCTGATAGACTTCAAACATGGATGGCCTCTGCTTGGGAGCTGGAAGCACACAGTTGCAGGCCAGTTTCAGGACTTGGAAGATTTCACCATCCTCACCTTTCCCAACCAAAGATTTGTCGATCGCGTCGTGAAGTTTGGAGTCCTTGGACAGTTGGTCAATCCACTCTACTAGATTTCCCTTGAAGCTTTCAGGGGCTTTAGATGCACTGGTGGGACATTCCCCGGTTACCAACTCAAGAAGAACCACACCGAAACTGTAGACATCGCCCTTAGGGGTGGCCACGAGAGTGCGCGCGTACTCAGGAGCAACATAACCCAAGTCCCCGAATTCCCCGTTCACAAAAGTGCTCAGATGAGTGTCGACAGGATTCATGAGTCTAGCAAGTCCAAAATCGGATATCTTGGGTTCGAAATCAGCATCCAGTAAAATACATTTTGAACTTATGTTCCGATGGATGATACGCGGATTGCAACTGTGGTGAAGCCACGCAAATCCCCTGGCTGCTCCGAGCCCGATTTTGAGCCTCAGAGGCCAGTCCAAAACTTTGCCATCATCAGCCACAAGATGTAGCTTATCGTGAAGTGTACCATTTTGCATGTGCTTATAAACCAAAAGCCTTTCTTTCTTAGCGATGCAGAAACCTAGAAGAGGAACCAAGTTAATGTGTTTTATATTACCTAGAGATTGCATCTCAGACATGAATTCTTTCTCTGAGTGTTGAGTGTCCTGCAGCCTCTTCACCATTAGTGAAGTTCCATCTTCAACAACTGCCTTGTACATGGTCCCGGTTCCTCCTGACCCGATGATATTGTCTTTGTTGAAGTCATTGGTAGCCTTCATGAGATCACTTAATTTCATCTTAGAAACCGATTTCTCAAACGTTGAAAGCTGAAAGGAATAGCACCACATCATAAGATGATATGTGAAAAAGGCAACTATGAAATACAGAGTGAAGTTTTAGAGTTGTAAGATCAATTATATTACTAAGTAGGAAAACGAGGAATTTTAAGAGTCTGAAAGAGAAATGGTAGAAGAACTTTCTTACCTTGATGTGTTTAGCACCCTTAATACTCTTTGCCCATTTGTTCCCTTGAGGATCTTTCTCCTTTCTCTTTCTTCTCACTCGACGCAAAGTGAAGAACATGCTAACACCCATGCCTAAGGCTGCAATTGTTGCCCCGCCAATCGCGGCCCCGACAATGATACCTACAGAATGCGGGCTCTTTTTTGTAGATTGGCAACGGGGCAAAGGATCCCCGCAGAGTCGCGTGTTATTCGCGTAGCTATTTGCACTGAACTTAACAGCAAATTGTGGAACTGGCCCAATCAGTTGATTATTCGCCACACTAAATGTCTTAATCCGGCCCAGCTGGCCTAACTGTGGAGGAATTTGACCAGTCAACTGATTGTTGTCAAGTTTAAGAGCATTAAGAAAAGCACAATTTGCCAGTCCGACTGGAATCTCTCCTGAGAAACGGTTTGATGAGAGATCAAGTTGTGTAACGTAATAGGTAAGATTGCCGATGTTAGGTGGAATATTCCCATGGAGCTTGTTTCTTGAGAGATCTAAGCCTGTCAAGGAAGAGCAATTCTCAATACCCCGAGGAAATTCACCCTCAAGTTCCATGTCTGAAAGGTCAATACTCAAGACCTTGTCCTCATCAGGATGCCAACACTCAATCCCAATGAATTTGCAGATATGACCCTCAGTGTGATTATTAAAGTCCCATGAAGAATTTAAGTAACCGAGCGGGTCTCTCAGGGATGCCTTTGTTGCTCTCAGGCAGTTAATATCGCTTTCAAGACTGTAACTGGAACTGCTATTCAAGAGAACCCAGAAAAATAGACCAACAAGTGCAGCGCGAGCTCTGCCGATCGGTATCATCTTCATGAATGGACTGGTCAGAAACCGCTGATGGAAAGAAGAGTCGCGTGTTAAATTGCTGCCCCACACACATAGGAAGCTTCAAATTCCAATCTGCAAACCGACAACCTCACCCCTCCATCCTGAAATTGATTCAACATTAACTACCGCTAAATTAAGACGCAGAAGTAATTGACTATGGAAATTCTATCAGCTTCATAAACTATAATGAACCCACTAAAAGAGGAAATACTGTTAGAATAGTATAAATGAGCTAGAGCGTGTAATCAACATGAGCAATCAAAAGAAATACCAACTTAACTGGACTAAATGATGGAGATATCATTAACAAGAAAAAAGCAAGATAAGTTTAAGAATAGAAGCAGTGTTTCCTTGAATCAGTACAAAAAGATTAATATTGTGTAAGTATCTATATGGAGAAAAGATTTAAATGAACATATTTATCCCCCTTAATCCAACCCCGACCTCCACTGCAATGAAAAGTTGAAAGGAAACTTCTTTTCTATACTTCTTTTGGTATATAATCTACGCTTGCAAAGCGAGCCTAGTGCAGCATGCTAAAAAAACTTTAAAATTTTTTTTGATTATCATATTTAGCAGCAGGAAAGATAACTGCAGAAATTAGAAGTGACTATTATCTTATAGTTGACCTTGTGGGACTATAGCACAATAGCCATCCACTTAACCCAATAATAACATCCTAACTTTACAATTAGCAAAAAAGTTAACCTAAATTTACAAGTCCAGGAAAAGAAGACACTCGCATAACATTCTTATGGCGACAGTGAGGGCTAGTCGCCATTGATTCCAAGGGTAAAGTTATTAAGGAGTGAGTTGGCATCACGAAATATGTGTATTTTTACAGATATCCATAAACCGAAAAATCAATTTAGACCACAGTACAAAGTACTAAATTGGGTGATTTAAATCCCCACTGACCAAAAATTCTAAATTTGTCATTGATAACATGGCATTGAATTTTGAAGTCCCAATCAAAACAAGCATGAAAGCTATTAATTACTCTGCCTGGAAAAGCATCGGAAATCACAAACAGTAATTTGATTATTTGAACTTATCTTGATCAGCTCTGACCAGAAAAAAAAAAAGAACTTATCTGATCAGCAACCAACCAAAGTATATGTTTATACAAACAGCTGAAAAATTTCAACTTGAAGATAATATGAAGAAACACACATATAACAACACAAAATCACTTAGAAAGTCTATATAACCTGAAAACAATTCCCTGGAGTAACACCAGTTGTCACTATCAGGCTCAAATCCTCACCTGCTAGCAAGACCAGTGCCTCATAAATGTAGGCCTGAATTTTTTTCTGAGAGATAACAGGCCCGGACGCCGGAGGCCAATAATACAATATATTTACCTATCGAGAAAAATTGATCTCACGACCTCTAATACTTGAGGCCAAAGGACAATAATACCGTACATGTACCTATCGAGAAAAATTGATCTCAAGACCTCTCGCAATAAACATACTGCTAGACCACTGAGCCTGTGTTAACTAGGCTGATATTTTCGCCTGCGCGAAAAGATACAGTTCTAGTTTCTACCGCTCAAAAGTGGTCATCTTATTCAAAAGCTACATGCTTTGACTAGGAATATGGTACAAGAAAGTCCCATGAAGTTGTGAAAAAGAAAAAAAGTATAACCCAGCAACAAGGTTTTCATGATTTCATTTTCTTGATTATGCATAATTCTCTACAAGAATTTGATTCTTTCTATGAACTTGAGAAGAAAAAGCATGACTTTATCTTTATGCAAAGAAATTTGAAAAAGCCACTAAAACATCCAACTTGACGAGCATTCAAACTAATGATACAACATGCATGAACAGTCTGGAACAAAATTCTAAGAGATAAGAGGGAGATTCTTAGTGGGTATGTGAAAGTTTTGATCTTTAACACTTGTATAGTGATGAGAAATGAGAAACTACTGTAACACACTTGGAATTGAAGAGGGTGTTTATCGTTTGTTGTTTATTGTTTATTATTATTTTTTTTACTTTTTATGAACTTGAGAAGAAAAAGCATGGCTTTATGCAAAGAAATTGAAAAGCCACTAAAACATCCATTTGATAAGCATTCAAACTAATGATACACCACGCATGAACAAATCTGAAACAAAATTCTAAGAGATAAGAGAGATTCTTACTGGGTATGAGAAAGTTTTGATCTTTAACACTTGTGTAGTGATAAGAAATGAAACTACTGTCACATTCTTGGTATTGAAGAGGGTGTTTTTAAAGTAAATCGAGGATGTGCGTGAGTGGCACCGACTGCGAGAGACCAACGGCGTGGAAATCCAAAGAACACCCCGCAATATTTCAATGAAAGATCGCCGCCACACGGACTCGATCCCGCGTTGTCAGGGTGTCTCCACCCTAATCACCTGGCCACTTACCAACTCACCTATGCCCCTGGGGGCTGAAGAGGGTGTTTTTATTGTTTTCTTTGTGTGGTTGCTGTTCTATGTCAAACAAGTCAATGTTTTAAATTCTTTAACTTTCCTTTTGTGTTATGATATTTTTGTTTCTTCTTCTATGCCTCAGCGTGAAGACTGGGCTGCTGAAAAAGTGCTTGACTTGCTGGTTTCTTTTTTTGGAGTCATGCTTGACTTGCCGTTTGCTGTGGAAAAAACAAGCCAAAAGCGTGTGCGAAAGCTTTTCTTTCTTTTTCTCTTTCTTCTCTCTCTCTCTCTCAAGAAAATATGTACCAAGACTTCAAAATGGTACAAGAACCCTGGTTCAAAATAAACCACGACTGTAGCGAAGTTCATCGCAATTGACTAGTTAACTATAGATTCACAATATGTTTGGATTGAAGAAAACGGGTGGAAGGAATGGTTTTTGGTGGATTTTTAATTCTTTTCTCTTATTTGGATTTGGAAAAAATGAAGGGCGATGGTAAATAGACGACGAATCTCATCCCTTCGTAAATTTTAACTCTAATCCTTTCAAATTAAGGTCAAATGGAAGAGAGGAGATGAATTATTTTGTGAAATGACTATAATGTTTATGTGAATATATACATAAAATGTATTATTTCCCTCCATTTCTTTTTTAATTTCAACAAAAATAATTCATAATTCCTTCAACCCTTTGAGCAAAATATAGCAAAAGAATAGCAAGGAAAATCAATGAATTGACCCCATCGTCTCCACCCCATACGAACTGCGAGATCATCCCAAGGGCACTGAATTATACCCCTCTCTTTTGTAAAATTTATCTAATCCAATCAATAATTAATCATTGCTTCTCTTTTTTCTTTTATGATATTTTCTTTCTTTTTTTTTTTAATTAAACTTTTTCCCCTGAGGTACTCGATTTTCATGAGCTAGGAGAGTTGCCACGAGAATAATTATTACTCAAAAAGAAGGAAGAGAAGGGGAACTTCACCCCCAAGTTATTATTATATAGAGTTTTGACTTAGTCATAGATACAAACAAATTATCCGCACCTAATGGGGGTGGATGTCAGCATTCAACAATTACATCAAAAGGACTTGGAGTGTTGAAGACCCAATTGAAAATATGCGTGGAGTCTTTGACTATGGAACATTCTGAAGATAATAGGGAAAAAATAGGAGAGAAGGAAGAATGATGGGGCTTTTGCTAAAATACCCCTATGTTTTAGATTTAATGTCAATGGTGGTTTTTATGTTTTCAAAATTAGTTAATAATATCATGTATGTTTAAAAAGCTTACAAAATACCCCGGTGGTCGTCCCAGCCCCAGTGATTAGAGTTGAAGGCAGGTACAGCTTAAGAATTAGGTTCGAGTCTAGTCTTTTGTCCTGAGTTGAGTGCTTTTGAACTTAACTAGTACACAGTATAGGGGACGTGTTCCGCACCCAAGGTTTCCTAGTTCGTGGTCGGGCTCCACTAAGGGGGTGTTTGACTTATCAAAAAGCTACTTAAAGCATTTCTGACTTTAAGTGGCTTTTTTTTATTATCGACCTTAAGTAGTTACGTGTTTGAATAGTTGTAGTTATAAAAATAAGTATTTACATGTTTGATTAAAGTGAATTGAAAAGTAAGTTTTATGGTTAAAATAACTATTAAGGATATTAAAATAGAATTTAAAAAGTAAGTACAAGATAAAAGAGTAAAGATATTTTAGTAATAAAAATAAAAAGGTAAGGATAGGATAATAAATGATTTGGTCAAACTTGCTTTTTTTTCAAGTACTTAAAGCCATAAAAAGCAAAAGTTGGGGTTGGGAGTTTTTTATTTTCTACTTAAAACCACTTATAAAAAATTACTTTTTTAATTAAAACAAACACTTTCATTAGCTTAAATTAGGTTTTAAGCAGATTTGACAAAAAAAAAAAAGCCAAATCAAACACCCTCTAAGTGTTTTGGTGGTCGGAGTCTACCTATTGGATTTCCCTTGTTGCAAAAAGAAAAAATAACACCATTGGTCAAGATTTTCATCCATTTTAATGGTGTTTGTAATACATGCGATAAGGATGAAGCTAGAGTTTGTACTTTATCCATTAATTGCACATTAACCCCTATAATTGCAAAAGCAACTCCTTTTTTCTTATTCTCTCTGTAAAAAAATTACTTTACCGTCTTCATATCCATGTAGTCACCTATTACGATATTCATATTCTTTATTTATTTGTTTATTTTTAATTGTTTCATGTGTACAACTACTGCTTATCACCATCTCCATCACAAGTGCTAGTTGCGATGGGCAAAATGGTCATTTGACTTGGGGCGTGTTTGCTATATTCTATGAAACATGAGGGGGTTATTAGATAGTTTTCAAAATATAGGGGCCACCAGTGACGTTAAGTCTAAATACAAGGGGTGTTTAAAAAAATCCAAAAATAATTTATTAAGGTTATAAATTATTTTTGCAATTATTAAAAAAAAAAAGAAGGGAAAACGCATAATGAATGAGTCATGGTCTACGTCCACCCATGACTTTCTTTAAGGGTAACATGGTGTTTGGATTGCAAATTTTCCAAGGGAAAGAAAAGAATAGATAAAAATGAAAAGGAAATGATTAGGAAATTTCCCTCTTGGTTGAATTAATTTTTGGGGGTGGAATATGATGGAGAGATTGGAAAATCCCTAAATAAATAGGTTTTGTAATATTGTGTTTTAGGAAGGGAAAGGAAAGGTTAACGACTCAAATGTTTTGTTATTCATAATAATTTTACATAATCTTATTATATCTTTAATACAATAATATGAAAACATATTTTAATAACTTTTTATTTAAAATATCTTTGTTCCCTTTTTTTTTCCTCCTCTCATCCAAACAAAGAATCACTATATTCATTTCTTTTCTTATCTTTATTATTTTTTTCAATCTAATTAAACGAGAGAGACCCCTTGCTCCTTTTCTACCCCCTTACTTTACCTTCTTTACTTGTGCAATTTAAACATAGAGTATATTGAAGAGCTGGTGAAAAAAAATGTAAAAATGGATTTAAAAATAACAAGAAATAGGAAAAATGTATATGTTAGAGTCTTTCCAAGAGAGAATGTTAGAGGGGTCGATTTTTAGACTTGTTCCATATTAATCCGCATTGCATCCTTGAAAAAGAAAAAGAACAGGAAATAAAGAAGAGATGATGAATATTAGCTTTACTTGTTGAGCAAAGATATACTCTTTGGAATGATGTCTAAACTTTTATAGAAACAAACATTTTAAATGATAATTTGTTTTACTTTTTAATATGTGACGATTTGTTTTGCCTAGAAAAAAAGAGCAAGTCGAGGATTAATCACTTCTCCACATATGAAACAATAATTTAGGGTCCATGTATCTATTTTTCATCCTCTACAGGGTACCAATTTCTCTATGTTAAGGCCGGTTTGGATTGGCATTTTTATAAAAAAAATATTTTTCCTAAAAAAATATATTTGTTTTTAAATAATTATTTAGATTGGATTTCAAAACAAAACTAAAACTTTGAAAAACTAATTTTTTTTTCTAGAAGCCAAAATTTTTAATTTATCAAAAAAATACTTTTTCAGAAATTATAAAAAAAAGTGCTTAGAAAAATCACTTCAAGATGATGTTTAAATTAGGGAAAGCAAAGGAAGGAAAAACTCATTAGAGAAATGGGAGGATTCAAACTTTATTTGATTGGGTAGTGTAAAAAGGAGGATGGTAAGAAGTAGTTGTACGGATCCAAAGTTATCGTGAACTATTTAATGTGAGTTAATGATAGTGTTTAAGGTTTCATATTTGGAGATATATGATTGAAGCCTTTATTACTGAAGTGGCTTTTAATTTGTTTCTTATGAAAAAACAAAAGAAAAAGAAGAAAACTTATTTTTGTAAAGGATTCTTTTGGGGGTTTTTGTCGAATATAAAGACGAGTTACATAACTATTTTTTTAAAGAGTGTGGTCTCCTTTCTTTCTTTCATTAAGAGATTTGAGAGCTATTTTAAAATTTGGGAGATGATTCAAAACTTAATAGAGTTGCAAAGATTGTGGTTTGCTAATTAATTTGTACAACTATTAATTTTTTTATACACATGCTAAATCGTAAAGGACTAACACACATAATAGGACCATTCACTAAATTATAGGTGACTTTGTGAAAGATGTTACAAGATCATACGCTTGTGTGGATTGACTTTTTTTCATCTAAAAATATTTTTTTTTTGTAAAAGTTACATTAAATTTACAATAATGATTTGATTTGATTTTCAAAAAAGTTAAAACTCTGAAAAAAATTCAAATATAACTTTTTTTAGAAACCAAAATTTTCAACTTTTTAAAAAAAGTTATTTTTCAAAAATTATTAAAAAAATACTTTTGAAAAAAATTAATCCAAACCGCCCCATAACTTGGACTAATTCGTGGGGTAGGCATTCTCATTATTGTAGTTTGAATCATGTATAGACCCAAATATCACACAACATTTACCACGTTGTGGACCCCACATGATGGGGCAGTAAAGTTTGTGATATAGGAAGCCGAATTAAGCAAATAAACATTTTAATGGTTATGGTTCATATTTATGCTGTGCATGGAACAAATTATCATAAGATGTTTATTTTATTAACTTGGAGGAAGTAATATTAATTGTTTTTTTTTTTTAAATCTTATAAGATATATGATGTTTTATCACAAACATTTTATGAGAACTCAAAACAAATCATACTTTTTTATTTTACAAGATATAAGCAATCCACCTTTATTTTTTTTAAACAACTAAGAACAAGAAATTTTAAAAAAATCTTACAATAAACTTGAACCAAACAGAGCATTTATGTACTTATTAGACCAAATTCTGGACTGGGGCCTTCGATTTCTGACCACTTTGAAGAATTCAACTTGGGTCTTTTTCATGAAATAGATTCCAAGTGGGAGGCTACTATAATTTCTCTTAATTGGAGACCACCAATGAATGAGACTTTTTTTTACTATTTCAAATAAGTGGTTGAAGTTAAATAGTAAAGCCCACTATAAAACTTTGTGCTTATCCACATTGACTTTTATCTATCTTATTTATATTAAAAAAGAGAAGTCCTGTTTGAGAAATGAAATCAAGATTTCATTGCTTCCTTTCTTTCATTAAGTAAGGTTTCAAAAAGAATATCCTTTAGGTTGTTAATAAAATTTCCGGAAAGAAAAAGAAAAAGGAGTTAAGAATTGCTTGATAGTAAAAATTTTTAGTCAGTAACGGAGCAAGACCTGATTTTTTGCAAGAACTAAATTTTTTGTATAAATTAAAAATTTAATTATAAAAAAATATAATAAATAATATAGCAATAGCATCTTATTACTAACAAAAAGTTTACATAAAACACTCTAATCATCGTAAATAAACTATATTTCATAATTGTTTCCACATGACTTCATATTCTAAAAAAGTTTAATATTCAACTTACTATCAAGATTCTATGAGATCATCTATTTGAGAACCATCTTCTTAATAATAGTTTGATGCGGGGTGTTGCTTTCCGACTGCAACTAGATGTTATATAATTGATGAAAGAGGAAAGTTTCAGCATCTTGTGGACAGCGCATGTAAAACTAATTCCAATACTTCTATTTGCAATTGACATTTACAATTGAAGAATTTATTTGAAAACCGCGATCGTTTTCAAGTTCGTGGAATTTTGTGTAATGGTGATACATCCTACATTGATTTCTGTCATTCTAGATGACCATTTCTTACCAAAACCATAGACGAAATGTACAATTATCAAATGTATTACAGTATTTCAACATATGGGAGATGTCTTAAAAAATAACATGCTATCCAAGCCTGAGGTTCTCGAGTTGTCAATCTGTGGTGAGCCAAAAACCTCCCAAAAGTGAGTGTCTTATCTGCCCCAACAGATACTACAGTTGAACTATCTAGACTTTGACATAACAAAACAGTAGAAGCAGTGAGGTTTCAAGCCTTCAAAAGTATTATAAGCAAATAATACAAGAGCTATTACTTTAGGAAAATATTTCAAACTGGTCTGCCCCACACCACCCCCATGATAAGTCATGTGGGAGGGCCCCGCGTGAATTTTGGCCCTGTGTGTGAGATGGCGATCTGGGCAATGGCTGGTTTGAAGACCGACCCATTGCTTCATTAATTGAAAAGACCAAGCCAGACCTGAGAGATGCATAAAACTCTGCACATATGATGCAATGGTGGTCCTATTCGACATCCAGAAGGATAGTTCCACAAGCATAACTGGTTTAGGCACTCACTTCTCCTCCCAAAACCATGGCCCCCTAAAATCTCTTTGTAATGCTTGTTCCATAGCAGGCCGCATATCTGTTGACACAACACACGATTAACACGACGATTAGAGAGCAGGGTCCATGATTAATAAGACGATTTCCAGATGAATACAAGGTTTTGTTTCAATATCTGATGATAGCAGCAGAAGCATAAGCTGTTTATCAATAAGATTTGTTATATATTCTTCTTTAACATAAGATAAAATAAGGGTCCATGATTCAGTACTCAACTGTGCATTGGTGTGAATACTGGAGATACGTATTCCCTTTTGTGAGCTCCCTATCTTTAGACATCCATCATCTGTGCCTCCTCCAGAAACAAGCACACCAGAGTTATATGGATACGACGCAGCAGCCTAGACTGCGGTGTTATGGTCATTAAATCGGCACACATAGTGTGTTCAGCTCATTTTGGATGCGCCCCATATATAAACTAGATTGTCATTGCCACCATTTGCCAATATATTGCCTGTTCTTGACCATTTCAAGCCACAGACTTACCTTTTTGTGCACTTTCATAGATGATATCAAACTATTCCTTGCTTTCACTGCAAAATCAATCACCCCACGTGTTTTAGGCCGTGTTAATTGATTGTGCTTCCGATTTTCATATGATTATGAATGTCCAATTGTACTACAGAAATCAACTTACCATCATGATTAATAATGGAATTGTCAGAGCCTCCGGATGTCAAAATGTTACTGTTCCATGTGACACATCCTACTCTTCTCTTATGTCCTGCTAAGCATCTAATCTGCATCAAAAAACAATATTAAGTGAAGTTAATCTGTCGTGGACATCCAATAATTAATAGAGACAACTTAAAGTGTTAAGCTAGATGGTACAATTTTGGAGGTCTGAGCATCCCAAAGCTGCAACTTGGAGCACATATATCCTGCTGCAACCATTTTGGCATCTCCAGACCAGGCAACACTTGTGGGGTAGTCATTTTTGCCGCTCTCCTCTGACAACTTGTGAGTATTTCCGTTACAAGCATTTCATAGGTAGAACGCTGAACCCAATGCCGCAGCAAGAATGTTGCATTGGCCCCAATCCATAATGTTAAGATAGAAATCATCCTTCATGTTGGGCTCATCCAAGATGCGTGTTTCTTTCTGCATTTCACCATCAAATTAATATTCCCTAGAGAGTTAGAATCAGAAGAATATTTCTCAGGTCATGGTGTTTGTCTACAATCTATGAAAATGTTCCTTCAAATCCAAAACATGCTTGCATCAACACTAAGGCAATGATGATAATGTAATTCCTATTAGCTCAATATAAGCACGCGATGATTTTTGATGTACAAATCAGCAAGTTTTACCTTGGGGAACTGTCTATACCACTTAGAGGGAATCTCCTCCCCATCGCTGCGCTGCATTTCATCAATAAGACTTGTTGCTTTTCTGCTAGATTTTGGACTTCCCATGAAAACCAGCATTCTAAGTGGTCATCCTTCAGCATCCATTGTCAGATTCTCCATCAGCTTCTTCCTGTACTCCGCCTATCAACACGAAATAGCAACAAATCGATGATAAAACCGAGCAAATTAAGTTCAACAACAACAACAACAGATGATCACACAAAAATAACCGAAATTTAATCAAAGAGAAACCTCTATTTCCCGTCAATTTCTGCGGATTGTTAGAATTTGAACTTATTGTTCAATTCAGAATAAAAGAAAGTCCAAAAATTAGTTCATAAAATCCCTGATTTGTGTCGAAAAAGAAAAAAAAATTCCCGGTTTGCAGATCCACAAAAGAATACTAATAGCCATGAAAACTCAGAAAACAAGCCACAGTCCTAACAGAATATAGTCAAGCATCAAACTTAAAAAATGCGCCGAAAAATTTCAAGAATCAAGCAACTAACACTGAACTTCGGCTTGTCGCATTCCTTACTCTTGTTTGTCAACCCCAACTTCTCATCAGTACCAATTGGTGAAAAAGTTCACACAAAATTGGCAAAACCAAAAGATAATATCTTAAAGATCCATGCAAATATCTAAAGGAAAAGGGCAAAAAATCTAGCCTCCCCCCAAAAAAAAAAAAAATGTCCGTGCAAAATAACCCGAAAATCATACTCCACAGGGCTGCCATGGAGGTGAGTTGGAGAGCACCAATCAGCTTGAACTCTTGGAATGGAGTTGTCATCATCCATCTTTTCCTTTTTTTTTTTTTTGTGCTGGGAATTTTTTCAAGAATCTTAAAAAAAAAAAAAAACGAAACACAATTGTATTGTTTTTCTTGCTTGTGTTATTAGGCTTCAAAGAAGAACAACTTTTACAGGGAAAGGTTGAGTTGCTTGGCGCTCAATGGGGGGCGGGGACTGTACGGTTGCCTTTTTTTTTTTTGGAGTGTCAAAGAAATCTATACATGTTCTGTACGCTCATGTCCATCAATTTGTACTCCAATTTCATAATAACATATTAATATAGAAAAAATACATTATAAAATAGATTCTCCAAGTGAATTGACTTTTTTCAACTGAATAAATATTACATACTATGAGTCTACTTTTAACGGCTAGCAAAGAATTAGCAAAAGAACACACAAGAACCATTCCAACACAAGACATTATTATTTGCACCCATCGCTATTATTCTCCATATTAAACTATAATAATAGTCACACATCATCGAATCATCCATCAGCTTTGCATCCTTCAAAGCTCAATGTGGTTAATCATCAGCTTTGGCTTTGCTCAATTAAGATAATTAAAAAAAACTGCTAAAGTGTATTCTCATATAATACATCAGCTCCTCTATCAACAGCTTTATGGATCTAAGAAGGTCCAATCATAAAACTGAATAAAAAAAATACTAAATTTAACATTAATGATTTTTGTAGTCATTACTCTAAATCATCTCCGCTAAAATGGCCACCGTGAAAATGGTCCCCCAGATTAGATTACCATCTACAATCAAGCAGAAATCTTGTTATTTGTACTTGTTTGACAGAGATTAGTAAAGAAACCAGATTATTTTATGTTATTCTGTCTTCCTTGAGTTGCACATAGAACAAGGTCCTATTCTAGAAGAAGAAGGTAGTTAGCCTCATCTCAGTACTCAACTCATTTTTTAGGTTTTACTAAATTGTAATAAGTTACAAATTCTGAGGAAACAAAACACAAACCACTGCAAATGGCTGTAATATTTATGTACTAATCCAAAAACCCTCTTCCAGATTATGTCATGAATGAAATTGATGAAAACCAAATACGCCCACATCCAGTTTACATATCAAGACCCAACCCACAGCAGCATTTACTACAGAACTTGGGTTAATCAATTCAACCTCAAAAAGTGAAAAACAAGATCTTTTCACAAAGTTTAATTAAACAATACCCAAAACCCATATTTGTACTAACAATATCAAGCAACAAAATTATAAGCAACACATACATACATAAATACATATAATTCTAGTTTTAGAGAAAGAAACGAAAACTGAACTTCTTCTTCCAACCACAAGGATCAAGAACCACACTGACTACGTGAGGTATAAGGTCTTGGGATTAATTTCTGTTAATTGTGTTAGAAACTAGTAATAAAATAAAGCAGAAATAATAACAAGGCAAATAGAAACTAAACTAGAAATAACGAATAAACAAGAATAAACGAAATTAGTCGAGGCTCGAGATACATGATTTCCTTAAAGGATTTACGCCCCTTCACACGGTGCTAAAGGTTATGGCGTATCCTATACAACGACTATACCTCTTGACTATGGTAGCACACCGAAGCAAGAGCCGGCGAGCAAGAAGCGTAGGACTCTCTCTGTATGAAGGAAATAAGACTAGCAGAATGCTTATAAAAGTACGCTATGTGCTAACACGGGAATGCTCGGTCTATAGCTCTTTCTGGACACGGCTATATATAGTGGAGCAAAGAGGAGCAGTCAGCAAAAAGCAATTAAGGTAGCCATAAACCCTGTCCCTCCAACAGTCAAAAACGTCTAAGAAATAAGCTCACCTGATACCAATAAGCAAAACCGTCCAAGAAATAAGCTCACCTGATGCCAATAAGCAAAACGTGCTAAAGAGTAAAACCGCCGTCCAAGAAATAAGCTCACCTGATGCCAATAAGCAAAACGTGCTAAAGAGTAAAACCGGAGTGAAAATCCGTGCCAAAATCCGTGCCACACCCGCGCCACTTTCCCGGGCCCGGCCGGGCCGTGCGGTGCGGGCGGGCGCGCGTGTGTGGTGGGTTTAGTACCATGCCCACCATGTATAGTCTTCCCTACATATGCCTTGCTGGCACACCTCATAAAGGAATCTATATATAAAGTGAGAAAAGTTTAATGGTTTTCCTACGTGGGATACAAACCCACAGACAACCAAATCTATCAACCAAACTAGTAACACACTCAACTTTGGTTGCTAATTTCTCATTCACCTTTAATCCGTTTCTAACATGTAAATATATCATGTTAATCCACTCGAAACAAGGAACGTAACGATATCAACTACCGACCCTTTTGACGTGCGGGACTTAACTCAAAAATTAAGTCAATATTGCTTTGACCTCATGTTAAAGCATTCTAAACTAACAAATTGAATATAATATCTAAACAGAATATTCATTGCAAACTTGACTACGTGAGGTATAAGTGAGCTGAGGCGAGAGAAAAAGAAATAAAAGTTAAAAGTGAGACGAGAGACAAAATTTGGGGTCTAGTTGTTTGGAAGCTTAATCCAATTACAGCATGCTGCTTGAATTTTCTACATTGGATTTGTTTCAAGAGACGATTGCAACAAGAAAATATATGACATGGTAACAATACTATGAATCTAAAATTATAAATTCATACATGCATATCTATGAAATTGTAATTTTTAACCATCAATAATTACTTACCAAATGTAACTAGGAATTTTTAGAATACATGAGCAGTGGCAAATATGTGGTGTTAGCACCCTGGCCGCCCTAATACTTTTTAACCCTGTTTTGTTTCCTGGGGGAACGCTATCTCTTTCTTTCTTGGTGCTCTACATAAACTAAACAACATGCAAATACTAATACAGCTGATAAGGTCACCCCAGTAACAGCTGCCCCAACAATGACCCCTGCTGATAATCTTGTTTTCTTTTTAGTAGACTGGCATGGGGGCAAAGGATCCCCGCAGAGTCCTGTGTTATTTGCATAGCTATTTGCACTCATACTAAAAGCGAAGCGTGGAACTGGCCCAATCAGTTGATTATTCGCCACGCTAAAAGTCTTAATCCGGCTCAGCTGGCTCATCTGTCGAGGAATCTGACCAGTCAACTGATTGTTGTCAAGTTTAAGAACATTAAGAAAAGAACAATCTGCCAGTCCGACTGGAACCTCTCCTGACAAACGGTTGGATGAGAGATCAAGTTCTGTCGCAAAATGGGTAAGATCGCCGATGTTAGGTGGAATATTCCCATGGAGCTTGTTTTTTGAGAGATCTAAGACTGTCAACGAAGAGCAATTCCCAATACCCCGAGGAAATTCACCCTCAAGCCCCATGTCTGAAAGGTCAATACTCAAGACCTTGTCCTCATCAGGATGCCAACACTCAATCCCAATGAATTTGCAGATATGACCCTCACTGTGATTATTAAAGTCCCATGAAGAATTTAAGTAACCGAATGGGTCTCTCAGGGATGCCTTAATTGCTCTCAGGCAATTAACATCGTTCTCAAAGCTGTAGCTGGAGCTGCTATTCAAGAGAAACCAGGCAAATACACAAATTAGAGCTGCATGAGCTCTGCCACTCACTGTCATCTTAACGAATGGACCGGTCTCAAACCACGTTCAGAATGTTAAGTACAATAAATAAATATAATAAAGCCGTCACACACACGAAAAGCTTTAAATTCTAATTTGCAAAAGCCACGACCTTACGCATTCAACCTAAAACCAATACAAGATTGACGAACCAAATCAATTGATCTTGCCCCGATGAATTTTAATGGAGATACTGACTAATTATAAAGATTATATTATATTCATGCACAAATTAGTATAACGTGGCCTAGCTAGGCATGCATGACGCATCATGAAGATACCAAGATGAAAATATACTATGACAAAAAATAACACAACAACTAAGCCGAAAGATAAATATTTTGAGAGACAAGAGAGAGATTCATACGAGTCTGTGAAGAATGTGATCTTAAAATTGTTGTATATATCGATGAGTGATGAGAAATGAGAAACTTGTTGTGTATATATATGTGAGAAGGGTGTGCATTGGTGTTGCTATCGTTTTCTCGGGTCAAGAAGTAAACTGCCTTGTTCTTGCGTTTGTTTTAATGTTGTCAATCTTTTTTCCAAACTCAACGTGAAGACTGGACTTCTGGGGAGGGAGGGGACGACTAATTAAGTGCTTGATGCTACTTGATGTGGAAAAAAGTATGAATTGAGAAGTCTTAAAGAGTCCGTTTGGCTTGCTTGTTTTTATGTGATAAATAAACTAAGTGAATGGGTAGAGAAGTGTTTGATAATATACGCTTATAAGTTATTAACTTACATGGTAAGTAGGTGCTTCTTAGTTAAAATAAGCAAAAGAACCTTGCACTAAAGGTGTGTTTGGAATGGTCTTATCTGAAATCTGAAATCTGATAAGCATCTTATCTGATAAGTGTCTGATAAGAAATAAGTGTCTGATGTAAAAAGATTGTTTGGTCTGGAGTCTTATTAGAATAATCTGAAA
Organism: Cordia subcordata; assembly: GCA_028554755.1. Taxonomy (NCBI): domain Eukaryota; kingdom Viridiplantae; phylum Streptophyta; class Magnoliopsida; order Boraginales; family Cordiaceae; genus Cordia; species Cordia subcordata. The sequence goes on from JAPTOF010000007.1 coordinate 19,176,896, forward strand.
TGCTAAAATAAGCTGAATTGACCAAAATGCCCTGAAATGTTTAATAATAGAATTGATTGGTGAATAACTATTATAAATTTACTCTGCAATTGTTAATATAACCTATTTTGACAAAAAAAACCCTTTTGTGTCATCGCATATATTACTATAATGTAACTAATTATATAATTAAAATTAAAAATTGTATTAAATAAATATAAAAATTATATAAGTGACAACAAATATATTAATACAAAATTATAAAAGTTTATAAAGCACTTCTCTACTTTGCCAATCATTACACTATAAATATGGTGACCCATTTACAATACAAATTCTCTCTTTTGCCAAATATTATAGCAAATGTTATCGCGAATTTGATCCATCTCCCCCTGGTTCATATTGTTACTAGCACTTGTGATGTTTGTACTTTCCCGATGAACGGCGTCATCACTTTGAGCCACCACTTCTTCAAAAAACACATCATCTAAATTTTGTTGACGAATATAATTGTGAAGTGCCATAGTTGCCGGGACTAATTTCACTTGTGTTTCCCAATCAAATCCACAACGCATTTTTTTCATTATTTGAAATCTATTCTTCCACACTCCAAACGTTCTCTCTATAATAGTTCTTAATGAAGAATGACAATAATTAAAAAGCTCTTTTGGATTTTTTGGATCTTCATTTCTATAATCTTGCAAATGATATTTATTATTTTTGTACTGAGCAAGGAATCCCTTCATGTTTGGATATCCAGAATCTACCAAATAAAATTGATCTACATAAAAAAAAAAAATTAGTGATGGGTGCAAATTAAGAAACTTGCTAGCATTTTTTTTCTCCAAAAAAAACAAAAACAAACACTAACCTCCAACAGGTAGTTTGAAGTTTTTGCTTGGATTATGAATTGTATCGAGAAATATTCGAGTATCATGTGCTGAACCTTCCCATCCTGCTACGCAATATGTGAAACACATATCAAAATTACAAGCGACCATGACATTTTGAGTTGGATATCCTTTTCTTCCATAAAATGGATAACTCTTCTCAGTTGATAAAGAAACTTCAATATGTGTTCCATCAATTGCACCAACACAATGCTACAAAGAAAAAGCAATTAAAATTTTAAATTAAACTATTTTTATTTTATATGTTAAATGAATTAATGATAAATAAAAAATAACTTAGTTATAATAGAACATATTTGAAAATAGGGATGATATCTTGAATTATTATAAATATACGGATTAACTCCTTCCACATTTTCTTGTTTGATATTATCAATAGACATATTTACTAAAGCATCCAAAATCTCATGAAAATACTTATGAATGGTTTGCCCAGATCTTTGAAATCTTTCTTGAGTTGCTCTGTTACTCGCACTTCTTCCAACGATATATAAAAATATGGAAACTTTCTCTTCGATCCTTACATTTTTACTACATGATACCTCATATGTACTTCCCAACAACTCACACCATCTCAAAAAATTAATTTTGTTCATACGAAGATTTTGATTACATCTATCTGATTTTGACTTGTCATTCAAAAGTTCCAGAATCCATGGCCAACCTTTCAATGCTGAAGTTTGGCATGGCACCTTTTCAATAGGTCTACTAGAAAATGCAACCTGCTCAAGATAAACAATTCCTCCATATAGTAAGGAGTTCCTCCTATTATCTTCCACATCCTCATTTATATTATCATCCATATCTTCACAACAAGCATCAAGATCACATATCTCGGCATTCATGCTACTCTTTTCTTCAATTGAACCTGTGCATAAGTAAAACATAACATAGCTATGATAAATTCCAAATAACTCATAAAATCATATAATAGGAATTCAACACAACATTATCCCAAATATTTAAACAAAGTGTTTACATAACAACTAAATATCTAAATACTTAAGTAAACCATAAAAGAGTTCAAAGTATAATGAACTTTGAAGTCTAAGAAGCTACGGGGAAGATGAAGAAGTATTAAGGCTTCGTTCCCATTCTGACTTTAGAAAGGCTAATTGAAGGTCTTCCTCTTCCAAAGCCATAAAAGCCTGTCTCCATGACATATTAGTCGCCTTGTGTACTCCAAACATTTGCATTGGTGATCCTCTTTCAACTCCTGGAAGCCTTTTTAAAACAGACACTACATTACTAATATCATTCTTTTGTTGTTGCACACGTGATGTTGCTGAGGTACTCTAAAAAACAGAAACAAGTCTATCAAAATTCTCATTCAGTGAAGAAGAAGCAGTATCTTTTGTTTCTTTCTTCCTTTTAACTCCTTTTGTGACCTTTGCAACCTTAGTCCTTTTAGCATCATCATCAGTAGGTGTTGCTTGATCATCACCAATATAATTAGCATTTGGGCTACTTTCAACACCTTGAGATTCTTCTTGCATATGTACCATAGTTGGATGAGGCAACCCTGCATTTGGAGTATATGCATCTTTTCCTCAGAGTAAATGTCACCAAACAATTCCTCCAACAAATCATAATTCTCTAAACCTTTGTTCATGAATTTCGAGTATTTTTTGTCTTTCTGCAAGAATATACAAGTAAATATCTAATTATTTCCCTTAGCATTTAAGTATCATAAATAATAATAATGAATATTGTAAATGTTATACCTCTACTTTGTCTTCCCACCAGGTAGGAGATGCAGTGATGGTACCTTTATCCTCACTCCAACCAACTCCAGATGCCATTCTTTTTAATGATTAGTAAAGCTTCCAATCCCCCTTTAGTGCATCCCAATGATTTCTAAGTTGCTTTTTTACATAATCTTTACCCGTGATCTCCTTAAACTTGGTCACGATGTCATCCCAAGCCGTAGCATTCAAAACTTTTGGTGACTTTTTTACTTTTCGAATTTCCTCAACACATAGCTCGATAAATATTTTGTTACTATATGGATCCCAATGAGCTGACATCTTGCTATTTTTCTTACAAAGTAAAACAAAATTTTAATATCATTAAAATAACATTAATAAGAACTTCAAAAAAAAAATTTACTTCAATTCTTCACAATTTTCATGCTTAAGATCTGCACCCCAAGGGTGTTGGTGAAGTCATTGTAGTCCCTGTCGTGTTTTATGCAATACTTTTGACCTTAAAAGAAAATTTTTGATCTTCACAATTTTCATAGTAGAAAATGATCATAGCAGCACGCCATGTAAATTAAACCAAAACCAAAGGTAATAAATAATAAGCCAATGAATACAAAATATCCTTCTTTTAGTTTCACCATTTTTTTTTTGACAAGGACACTAATTTTTTTTGACAAGAAATATATTGAACTGCATTAACTTTAGCTTGTATATTTCCGATTCTTGTAACTATACGCGATGCTTTATCTAACTTAATCAAAGATCAGAGAGAACTATACTAATAATTAAGGGGCAAATGTTGGATATTATTTTATTGAATCCATGATATATACAATGATCCTTTATCCAGCAAATTATGGCACATTTTTGGATAATTAAGATGAAAATTGAACTTAGCGGAATCTCCATCTTCATCCACACCATCCTCTTCTTCGGCCTCATCACTATTTTCCTCATTGCCATCTGCATCCACATCACCACCGGATAATATAAACTTTGATCAACCCCCCCAACCTTCAACTCAGCTTCTTCTTGTAGCTCCCCCTCTCCCTGGTTGCTTTCACTTGCATTTATAATTTATATTCAAGCTCAAGAAGACAAGAAGAGCGTTAAAATGGCTAGCTATATACACTACGGGAATGTACCATTGTTTCGTCTTATTGTTTTCTTGTTTTTCAGTCTATATGTAGTAATTTTTGTGTTATCAGCATCGCCTCATCTCACAGCTTCTGATGGATTTTCATGATGATATTATTTATTTTAAATGTAACGCATTCAAAATTAATCTAGTGCAAGAACCTTTAGAGAAGTTGTTTTTCTTCCAATTAATCACAATGGAGATCTCATCATTCACGGAAAACACACGCACACGTTCTATCTGCTGTGAAGCAACCAAAGATTATCTAATAAATATAACAAATAATCCAAATTTAATTTGAAAAACAGGTCAAGCGCAACAAGAAGAAATATAACAAAATAATCTAGATTTCTTAGCGTGTTGAAAGCTTAAAAAATCAGGGCTCACGATAACTGTTCAAAAATAAGAATATTTTGAAAAAAAAAAACCTGGCGTGGTCTTCTTCCTCTTTTTCCGTGGTCTCTTCTCCTTCTTCTCCTTCTTCTTCTTCTTCTTCTTCTTCTTCTTCTTCTTCTTCTTCTCGATTGTGTATTTGATAGAGTTTAGGGATTTGCCTCTCTTCTCTCTTTCTCTCTCTGTCGGTGGAAACAAAACAAAAAAGCAAAGGATTTGCCTCTCTCTCTTTCTCTCTCTGTCGGTGGAAACAAAACAGAAAAAGCAAAGGAAGTGCAATTATGGCATTAAGCAAAAAAGACGAGGGTAATAACGGAAAAAAAAGTTTCATTAACAATTTGCATAATTCCAAGCGTGTCCCAATAAGCAATAAGACAGCTGCTGCTTGCTTAAATTTTTACATACCAAATAAGCCATCTTAAAATAAGCACCTTATTATAAGTACAAAACAAACATGCTTTTTGAATAAGATGAAAAATAAGATAAGATGCTTATTATAAGTTGTAAACAAACACAGCATAAAAGATGTTGTAAAATTATCTAATCTATTCAACGGTAAAAAGAATCTTTATATGTTGCAGTTATAAGTTGGAATAGAAAAGCTAGTTTGCATGACTTTTTCTCCTTTTTACTTGTTTATAATTACCTAAAGGTGACTTAAAAGTCCTAAATTAGTTTGACTATTTTATAAGCATAGCCAAAATGGCTCTTAGAGCCCGTTTGGCCAAGCTTTTTTTTAAATGCTTATAAGCCAAAAGTTGCTTACAAGCAAAAAGATGTTTATAAGTTATTAATGAATAAACAGAGATATATTTGGATAATAAGTGTTTATAAGCTTCTAAAATATTTGGGAAATAAGTGCTTATAAGTAGCAATGGTAATTAAAATAACTAAAGAAATATGTCATTAGTAAATGGTAATTAAAACTGTTTGTCTTTTTTAAGGAATATGTTGTCTTTTTATTACTTTGACCAAAGTGCTTATAAGCTATCAAAAGATAAGTTGGTAATTGGAGCTTCTTTTTTTTTTTTTTGTTTTCAGCTTATAAGCTAGAAAAAGAGAGTAATTAAAAGCTATTTAACCAAATGTGTGTGTGTGTGTTTTTTTTAATATATATATATTTTTTACATATAAGCTGGTTGAGCAATTTATAAGTTCAGCCAAACACCCTCTTAGATGAACTGAACATTAACAAAAATTAAAGAGAGAGAGAGTGAGAAAGAGAAATAGAAGTTCAGAGGTTTTAACTTTAAAGCGAAGAGTTACTTATTCTAAAGTGCTCTTTTTTTTGCCCTTTGATTTGTTATAATTTAACTAACAAATGGAGTATACTAAATTCATAATCGTCACCCAAAAATAGATCTGGACATGGCTATGAATCCTAACATTAAACAAGGAGATGCAATAGAGTTACCCTATAGTCCTATACTAGTGTGGTAAAGAATAAGAGTTCAACAATGACTATAAGAAGGTAGATTACAAGTCCACTCCACTCCACGGCAAAAGTATACTTCAAAGTAGAATAATACCACAAATTAGCTTTCAAAGTATGTAAGTTCTTGTTAGATGTAATGGTGGTCTACTGCATTTTGTTTGTTTTGAAGCATTTGCAAGAAAAAAAAAATGCTTAACTACATAATACCTAAATTCGACATAATCAATTAATTTACCAATCAATTGGTACCCACCGCGTGTCATAGAAGAAAGAAAAAACAATCTCATTTGTCTCCATCGTTAATTGAATGGTGGCTCAGACTCCGGTTGTAATCTGGTCAATAAACTACTCTATTTTTCGCTTGGGTCAAAGTACAGGATTACATTAATCAAAAGGAGTGACACAAAAATTAGCCTATCCTAGTTTGGTGCACATCAGAAAGCAACAATTTACCCCAAATCAACCAGGATATTTCTACCACTCAGTGAATTTTTTATAGATTTTGACATTAACCCCTACAGGTACAAAACAAGAAGGGAATATGTATCGATTTTGATATCAAATGGAAAATATGTACTAATTTTAAAACCGCAAGAGCCAACACATGGAGTTTTATACTTTACAAAATACAGGGCAGATAAGCTCTTATTTAATTCCAATGATAAAGAAAAAAAAAATATGGCAAGAACAAATTGTTAGAAACTAGTAATAGTAATAGAATGCAGAAATAGTAACAAGGCAAATAGAAAACTGAACTGGAAATAACAAATAAACAAGAAATAAACAAAATTAGTCGAGACTCGAGATACACGATTTCCTTAAAGGATTTACGCCCCTTCTACGGTGCTAAAGGTTATGGCGTATCCTTCCCAAGATACAACGACTATACCTCTTGACTATGGTAGCACACCGAAGCAAGAGCCGGCGAACCAGAAGCGTAGGACTCTCTCTGTATGAGGGAAAAACGACTAGCAAAATGCTTATACTATTACACTATATGCTAATACGAGAATGCTACTCCTTCTCTGGCTCCTTCTGGACACGGCTATATATAGTGGAGCAAAGAGGAGCAGTCAGCAAATAGCCATTAAGGGAGCCATAAACATGTCCCTCCAACAGTCAAAAACGTCCACAAAATAAGCTCACCTGATGCCAACGTGCTAAAAAGTAAATCCCGAGCTTTAATATATCAGTTACGTCCTCCTCAAACTCTTCAGGTGTTTGAGTTTTTTTTTTCCCAAAAAATACAAACCGGAGTGAAAAATCGTGCCACACCCACACCCGCGCCGCGTCCCCGGACCCTGCCCGGCCCGGACGAGCCGTGCGGTGCGGGCGGGCGCGTGCGCACGCGTGTGTGGTGGGTTTAATACCATGCCCACCATGTATAGTCTTCTCTCCATATGCCTCACTGGCACACCTCATAAAGGAATCTATATATAAAGTGAGAAAAGTTTAATGGTTTTCCTATGTGGGATACAAACCCACAGACAACCAAATCTAACAACCAAACTAGTAACCCACTTAACTTTGGTTGCTAATTTCTCATTCACCTTTAATCCGTTTTTAACATATAAATATATCATGTTAATCCATTCGAAACAAGGAACGTAACGATATCAACAATGCACTTTTGACGTGCGGGACCTAACTCAAAAATTGAGTCAATATTACTTTGACTTCATGTTAAAGCATTCTAAACTAACATTCCCCACATGAATGAAAATTAGCTGACTACTATGCAAATATGCAAATGCAAATGCAAGAGAGAGTCCTAAAGAAATATCGCCTCGTGATAGGTAGCTTTTGGCTTTGAACCTTCCTTAGTGTATACCATCGAATTTACTCGCAGACAGAGATTGGATGCTTTGAACTGTCAGTTTAGTGTAAATCAAGACAACAAAGATACACACAGCATCTCTTAATACACTTTTAGTTCTCACGGTTGTGTTCATTTTGGCCCTGAACAATTCTCGGTATTCATGAGTACTCAGAGAATTCAGCCTACAATTCTCTTAGGAGCGGCCCCTCCTTACTCATATAGGTGATTCTTCGTGAAGAGTATCCTGCTATACTCCACTTGGTTTTCCCAAGCTACAAAGATCATTAAAAGCTAAGCTTATCCTATACCCCACAGGCTGCACTGTCTGCTTGTCATAGGAATGGGTAAAGGTGGCTTCTACCCCCACAGTGCTTGAATAAGGTCATACATAATCCAGTTTCTCCTTTGAACCAAGATTCAGGGATCTCCTGTCAGCGAGGTAGGGTTGACAATTATAATGACCTTTTTAGTTACTCTATAGGCTTCAGACCCATTCCACTCGACAACTTAAGAATTTGCTCTCTATTTACACCTTTGGTGAGTGGATCCGCAATATTATCCTTAGACTTTACATAATCTAAAGTGATAATCCCATTTGAGAGCAACTGCTTAATAGTGTGATGTCTACGGCGTATATGCCTAGACTTACCATTATACATAACACTTTGTGCCCTGCCAATCGCTGATTGACTATCACAATGAATACTAACAGCAGCTACAGGTGTTGACCAACATGGAACATCCTCTAAGAATTGTCAAAGCCATTCTGCTTCTTCTCCAGCTTTGTCTAAAGCAATAAATTCAGACTCCACAGTGGATCTGGCTATACATGTCTGCTTAGAGGATTTCCATGACACAGCTGCTTCAGCTAAGGTAAAGACGTATCCACTTGTGGATCTTGAGTCTTTTGTGTCTGATATCCAATTCGCGTCACTATATCCTTCTAACACAGCTGGAAAAGTAGTATAGTGCAACGCGTATTTCATGGTATATCTCAAGTATCTTAAGACTCGATTAGTGCAACCCAATGTTCTTGACTTGGATTACTAGTGTATCTACTTAGCCTATTCACAAGCAGTTATGTCGGTTCTTGTACAATTCATAACGTACATTAGACTCCCAATGATCCGGGAGTACTCCAATTGAAATATCCCTTCACTTGTATTTTTTCTTAGATGTACACTTACATCTAAAGGAGTCTTCGCAATCCTAATGTCACCGTTATTATGCTTGTTCAGTATTTTCTCGATGTAATGAGATTGAGACAAGGCTAGACCTTCAGGTGTTTTGATAATTTTTATGCCCGTGATTACATCAGAACACCCATGTCTTTCATTTCAAAATTTCGAGAGAGCATCTTCTTTGTAGACACAATCGCTTCATTATTCTTTCCCATAATAAGCATATCGTCTACATAAAGGCAAACAATGACAAAATTCTGATCTGTTCCTTTCCAATAAACACACTTGTCACACTCGTTGATTTTGAACCCATTTACAAGCATGACTTGATCAAATTTCTCATGCCATTGCTTAGGTGCTTGTTTTAAGCCGTAAAGAGATTTCACAAGCTTACACACTTTTTTCTCTTGACCTGGAACTACAAACCCTTCAGGTTGTTCCATTTAGATCTCCTCTTTTAGATCTCCATTCAAGAAAGCCGTTTTTACATCCATTTGATGTATCTCCAAACTATTTATAGTTGCAATAGCTATCAACATTCAAATAGATGTAATTCTAGTTACCGGTGAATACGTGTCAAAATAATCTAGACCCTCCTTTTGATTATAGCCTTTTATAACCAATCGGGCCTTATATTTGTCCAGTGATCCATCCGCCTTCATCTTCCTTCTGAAAATCCATTTACACCCTAAAGGCTTATTTCCAAAAGGTAGATCCACTAATTCCCAAGTATGGTTGTGCATGATAGACTCAATTTCACTATTCACCGCCTCTTGCCAAAGAGGTGCCTCAGGAGTAGACATAGCTTCCTTGAAAGTTTGGGCTCACTTTCTAACATAAATGTTATAAAGTCGGGCCCGAAAGACGTAGAAGTTCTTGCCCTTTACTACGTCTAGGTTTATGAGTCAGAGCCTCTTTATCTATATTTGAATGGTCAAGACCCTTTTAGACGAACTGGTTCGTAAGAATTTGATTCTTTTGACCCTTTATATGGAAACGCTGCCTCAAAAAAACTCAGATTTCGAGATTCAATTATCAGATTCTCGTGAATGTCGAAATTTCTGATTTATGTACAAGAAATCTATACGCAACACTGCTCACGCATATCCAATGAAAATACAAATAACTGCCTTTGGTCCTATTTTGACCATTTTAGGAGTAGGAACTCCTACTTTAGCTAAACAGCCCCACACTCTTAAATATTTGTATGAAGGCGGTCTACTTTTCCACAATTCATACGGAGTTTTTCTAGTTTCTTGTGGGGTATTTTATTCAAAACATGATTTGCGCCAAAATCGCTTCCCCACAAGTTCGAGGTAGACCAGAATTTATCAACAAGGCATTCATCATTTCTTTGAGAGTTCTATTTTTATGCTCAGCAACCCCATTTTGTTGTGGAGAATAAGGAGTCGTTGTTTGGTATATTATTCCTTGTTCAGACAATAAGCTTCAAAAGGATATACGTATTTCCACCCCTATCACTTCTCAAAGTTTTGATCTTCTTCCCTAGTTGATTTTCCACCTCAACTTGGTATTGTTTAAAAGCCTCCAAAGCCTCATCTTTGGATCTTAGTAAATATACATAACAATACCTTGTGCTATCATCGATAAAAGTTATAAAATATTTTTTACCGCCTCTTGTTTGCACAAATTTTAAGTCACAAATATCACTATGAATCAATCCAAGAGGTTCGTGATTCTTTCTACAGATTTGAAAGAAGTTCTAGTTAATTTTGATTCTACACAAACTTCACATTTTTTATGATTAGAAAAATCCACTCCATGGATTAGTCCCATTTTTACTAGTTTGTTTAGAGAATCAAAGTTTACATGTCCCAACCTCTCATGCCATAAAGTAGGAGATTCAAAGAAGTAAGCAGAAGGAACAATTTTATTAATCTCAGTTTGGCGTAAGGCCCAGTGATTACATTTCCTTTTGGGATTTGGGCTCTAACACTTAGCTTGTACATCCTCATAGAGATAGCCCTTACCCACAAAATCATATCCCTTCTTGATTATAACTTTATCAGACTAAACAAAGATAGAGAGTCCGGCTTTACCTAACAAAGAACCGGATACTAGATTTTTCCTAATCTCAGGAACATGCAGAACATTCTTAAGTGTCAGCTTAATGCCAGAGGTCATCTCTAGAACCACATTTCCTGTACCTATCACTTGGGAAGTTGCAGAATTTCCCATGTACAAGACTTCTTCCCCGGTATTAGCTGTGTAGGAAGAGAATAGTCTTTTCTCAGAACAAACGTGTCTAGTTGCCCCTGTGTCAATGAATCATTGTTTAGGATTACCCACCATGTTCACTCGACACCACCGCTGAGATATTTAAATCGGACACGCCGCCTTCTAGGTCTTCTACGACATTTGCTAAGGCTTTTCTCTTGCGCAACCTGCAATCCTTTGCCTTGTGACCGCTTTGTCACGGATATAACACGCCCCATTGAATCGCTTCTTGTCGACTTTGGGTTTCCGAGAAATGTCTTCCTTTTGCCCACGATTAGCTTGACTGGTGAACTTTCTCTTTTTGTTGGGATTTGAACCATGTTCCACCATGTGGGCCTTGGATTTCATACCACCATGCATGCCCCATTTGCTAGTTGAACGATTTTCTTCCTCAATTCTAAGCCGTAGGATTAAGTTTTTCATTGTCATCTCCTGTTGCTTGTGTTTGAGGTGATTTTTAAACTCACTCCAACCAGCGGGCAATTTATCTATTAAGGTAGCCACTTGGAATTGTTCAACCTGTGGCATCCCTTCAAAGATGGAGTTCTTGGATGATCACCGGTATTCTTGTAGCCGTGACATCATCGGTTTAGAATCATCATAGAGAATTCTAGAAATTTAGTCACTACGAATTTCTTCGTGCTAGCACTTTCTAGCTCATACTTATCCTCTAAAGACATCCATACTTCCTTAGTTGTTTTACATTTAGCATGTACTTTATACAAGGAAGTTTCTAAACAATTCAAAATATAATTCCGGCAAAGGAAATCGCTGTGCTTCCAAGCATCCACAGCCGCCACCGTCTGCATATTCGGGTTATCCCCCAAGGATGGAGAATCTTGCTTCGCATACATGAACAGCCCCAAATTTGTGAGATAAAATTCCATTTTAAGCTGCCATGTTTTGAAGTCTTTGCCAGAAAACTTTTCTCGCTTCTCAGCATGTGGAGGTGGAGGTGCATAGTTGGTTGTCCCAAATATAGGCCTGCCTCCAAAAACATTGCTCGAACCAGCTATATTTGCAGTTCCCCCAAAGCCACTGCTTGAACCAGCAATATTGTTGGCTTGTCCAAATGAACTGAAAGCTGATCCAGTCGCGGCTCCAAATCCGCTGAATCCCTGCACAGTCCCAGGAACCTGCACAGTCATATTAGCTGTTGGAGTAATTCCAACATTCCCAGTCATGGTAACTCCTGTTGGGGTGTTCCCAGCAGTCACAGTAACATTCGGGGTAGCAATGGAAACCCCAGTCACACTCGTTCCAGCAGTCCAAGTTTGGGTGTTATCCACAAATTGGACTTCATCATTATTTCCAGTTTGAGTTTCGTTATTTCCAGACATGATTGAAAGTAAAGGTTATAAGAATTCCTACACTCAACCAACCGAAATTAGTTAACCTGTATAATAAATAATTTAAACCAGCAGTGAACAAAAACTAGTTTCTGTTTGATACAAATTTGAAAATCAGAAGCAATAGATACTACAGCTTTATCAAACTCGTAAAAATTTAGAATAATGTAAAGATAAATCCTTTAAGATCATAGAAACTAGTAATAGTAATAGAATGCGAAATAGTAACAAGGCAAATAGAAAATCGAATCGAAATAACAAATAAACAAGAAATAAACAAAATTAGTCGAGGCTCGAGATACACGATTTCCTTAAAGGATTTACGCCCCTTCTACGGTGCTAAAGGTTATAGCGTATCCTTCCCAAGATACAACGACTATACCTCTTGACTATGGTAGCACACCGAAGCAAGAGCCGGCGAACCAGAAGCGTAGGACTCTCTTTGTATGAGGGAAACACGACTAGCAAAATGCTTATACTATTACACTATATGCTAATACGAGAATGCTACTCCTTCTCTGGCTCCTTCTGGACACGGCTATATATAGTGGAGCAAAGAGGAGCAGTCAGCAAATAGCCATTAAGGGAGCCATAAACATGTCCCTCCAACAGTCAAAAACGTCCACAAAATAAGCTCACCTGATGCCAACGTGCTAAAAAGTAAATCCCGAGCTTTAATATATCAGTTACGTCCTCCTCAAACTCTTCAGGTGTTTAAGTTTTTTTTTTTTCCCAAAAAATATAAACCGGAGTGAAAAATCATGCCACACCCACACCCGCGCCCCCGGACCCGGACCCTGCCTGGCCGTGCCGTGCGGGCGGGCACGCACGCGTGTGTGGTGGGTTTAATACCATGCCCACCATGTATAGTCTTCTCTCCATATGCCTCGCTGGCACACCTCATAAAGGAATCTATATATAAAGTGAGAAAAGTTTAATGGTTTTCCTATGTGGGATACAAACCCACAGACAACCAAACTAGTAACCCACTTAACTTTGGTTGCTAATTTCTCATTCACCTTTAATCCGTTTTTAACATACAAATATATCATGTTAATCCATTCGAAACAAGGAACGTAACAATATCAACAACAGACCCTTTTGACGTGCGGGACCTAACTCAAAAATTGAATCAATATTACTTTGACCTCATGTTAAAGCATTCTAAACTAACACAAATTGACAATTCTAACACTTCTAACTCTTTGCTCAATATTTGTTCGTTTCAGGATGATCATTATCCCTTGCTTTCTGGACGCTCTCCGTAAACTAAACAACAGTGACATGCCAATACCAATACAACTGCAAAAGTCAACCCACCCGCAGCTGCCCCGGTGATGGTGGCTGCAGCACACTCGTTGTGTGTTTCCTTTAAATGTCTTCAACCGACCTAGAAAGCCTATCTGTGCCGGAATCTAGCCGGTCAGCTTGTTGTCGTCAAGTACAAATCGTCAGTCGGGCTAGAATCTCTCCTGATAGTTAGGGAACGGGAGAAATTAGGAAATATTGGATATGAATATTTCTGTCCGGCTCGTTTCTTGAAAGATTTAAGCCATTTAGAGAACATTTCTTAATGGCCCGAGGAAATTTGCAAAACAATGTATATTAAAGTTGAAGGGAATGTATATTCCTGTTGCTATTGTTATTTCTTTTTGAGGGTAAATTGCACGAAATTCTCTTGACTCCTATGGTTTATTATAAATATATGCTACTTCTCCGTAGTCTCAAAATAAGTACAGATATTATTTCTTTTAGGAGACATATATTCTACAATTTTGAGGACCATAGGGGGGTTTCTTGTGCTTATTTTTTGGGACATGTGTGTTACATATTTTAAAACCACACGAAGTTTTGCACTTATTTTAAAACTATAAGGGGGATGACATGTACTTATAATAAACTATAGGAGTTTCATTGCAATTTACCCTAATTCAGATGAAGAAGTAGTGCCTAACACTTGTCCTTTTTATTTGATGTTTTTCATTTGTTGTTTATGTATTTTCAAGGTTAGAGCTCATTTGGATTGACTTTTTTTAAAATTGCTTTTTTATATAGGTTTTGAAAAAATTATGTTTCTTTTATAAGCTAAAAATTTTGATTTCCAAAAAAAATTATATTTGAACTTTCTTTTTAAAAGAATTTCAACTTGTTCTAAAAATCAAATCAAATAGTTATTGCAATATATATATATATATATATATATATTAAAAAATACATTTTTTTTGAAAAAAAAAATCAATCCAAACAAACCTTTAGTTAAAACACTAGGATGCAGGAGAAGGTGAGAGTTCCATTTACGGGGGCGATGACAAATTGCTTGACTTCGTTTATTGTGTTTTCTGTGCGAGTCGTTTAGGCAGACTGTTCAGGAAAGTCCATGGTATTTTCTAAAATAATTAAGAAAGCATGATATTTTGAAAAAGAAGGAAAAATAAACTATAATATTTTTGAAAAAAAATCCACAACACAAGACTCGAAAAGTTGATTGCTTTGAAAATTACCTCTATTATTGCTCACTACCATGTATGATCCACACATTGGTGAGTTGTAGTAAGAAAAAACATGCAATTTCAAACTGCAAATAAACGCCTTAATCATAAAATGCAGATTGGGATTCATTTAACATTACAATAATGTACCACGAACAAACAGATAAGCGTGAAAACAACTCTGTTCCAAAAACAATGAAACTCATGAAATAGGAATTTTTTCACTTAGCTTCCTTGATGCATTAGGTTAATGACGCTTTCTTTTCTAATGTAAATAAATAACTATTTAACCATATGGACTAATAGTCAAATCAGTTAAAGTTAACTTGGTCTAACTTAAAATTTCAAATTTGCCCTCCTTACGAAGTAATAACTAAAATTATCTTTTTGTTCCTAATATAAAATTCTTCTATTCTTTTTTCTTTTCCAATTATATAAGTAAGAGGAATCTATTTTATTTTATTTATAAAAAGAAATAGACACAGCAATCAAGCAGAACATGTAAGAGACAGTTTTTCTCTAAAAGAATAGAATATTTCACCCATAATTACTCAAAAGACAATTAGTTGTGAAAATTTTATATACAATGATAATTAATTTTCTCATTCTGCATCACATCCAATGGCATCTTGAATTTTGTCGCTGGGGCAGTTTAACATCTTTGCTTTTTCTTCATTTGACTTGATATTTTCATAATTTCCTGTAAAAGGATACCAATCACAAAAGGGGAAAAAAAGAATAAAGAAATTGCAAATACATTTGCCAAGGTTTTTTTTATGAGAAACTTTCACTCCCATTGAATTTAATCCAAGACCTCATTCATAGAGGAGATAGTCTCAACTACTTGAGTTAGTATGTAATCCACAAATAATGAATCATTTTGGGATAGTAAAGAAACAAAAGTTGGGATGGATTTAGAATTTTCTATTAGTAGGAATAAATAGTTTTAAATCAAACTCGAATATGAGAATACTAACTCGTCGAAAAAACAAGTTCATAGACTAAAATATAAGGTTTTTTTTTTTGCGGGATAAGAAAAGTTTATTTCACGCAAATTTATAAGAGTACATCTAAAACCCTTCAAATCATAAGACACAACAATCCTAACCAAAAACTAGATTTGAGGGGATGAATAAAAAAATATGGAAAACACCAAAACAACAAACTGATTTATAACCCCTCAAGCCTACAAATCAACAATACAAATCAAAACAAGCTTGAGGGGTATGAATGCAGCAGAAAACAAAGGATAAACCCATACAAGAGAAACAATTCAAGCAAAACTAAAACAAGAGAACCAAAGCAAGTGAAAAGATCAAGTGCGTGGTAATTGTTGCGGCGTTACAAAAACACCCGAGGGACCACCATTCTTAGGATCTTTAGTTTTATCCTTGCCATGCTCAACCAAATTATCAATTCCATCATCAATCTTATAAGGCTATTTACAGCATTTTGTGAAGGTATAGTAAGTGCTTCTCACAATTTTTTGAATAGATTTGTCAGCAGAACAAAATGATTAATTAGTCAAAAGACGCTAAAAAATTTTCATGCACACATTTTATTATAAAGCGACACCTCATAGATAATTCATTAATTAAGATTCAAATGGAGTTCTCTTTTGTTAAAAGAACTTGTAATTCTGCAGCTGATCTTGTGGCTAAAATGTGTTTGTGTGGATCTCGCGTAACTCTGTGTGAAATATTCTATATTGTGAGTGGAAAACTTGTCTCTTACAAGTTCTGCTTAACTGCTATGTCTACTTTCTTTTTATAAATATGAAGTAAATTTCTCTTGTTTGGATAATTAGAAAAGAAAAAGGAACAGAATAATTTTATATTAGGAACAAAAAGATAATTTTAGTTGATACTAAGTAAGGCAAATTTGTAATTTAGTAAAGGAGTTAACTTTAACAGATTTGATTCTTAATCAAATGGTGTTAAGTGGTTATTTAGTTATATTAGGAGGAAAGTGTCACTAACCTAATACGTTAAGGGAGTTAAGTGGAAAAATCCCCTTGAAATACTGTAATCTAAACTAGTATTGTAATTTTTATGACCTCAAATTTATTAGTCTAAACTAATTAATTCAATTTGCTGCTTAAACCAACAATCTTCACTTATAAATCACATAGCTAAAATACTTCGGATGAATCAACCATGACTACTTAATTTATACAGTTTGCTCATCGAGATTATATGACAAAAACAGAAATTACATTATCCCACTACTAGCCACCATGGATATTGTTAGAAATCACTGAAAATCCATCTTAAAAACTAATTTTGAATGGGAGAAGAGTTTAGAATACGATGGACTTAGAAATGGTATTTTTTTAATGTAAGAAGAATGTTGTTACGCCTTATAAAAGGAGAAGGATTTCCGATTCTCAAATTTTCTTTGTAGGATTTCTTCCAAGAGATTGCAACAAGAAAATATATGACATAGAACTATACAATGGATTTATGATATTGTAATTCTTTTTACCAACAATTACACACTAAAAATTACTAGGAATTTTATAGGGACAAAACGAGCAATGGCACGTGGAATTTGTTGTTGTCTCTGATGTTTTCAAAACTCGCTAATACTTTCCCTGTTTTGTGCCCTTGAGGATGATTGATCATCTTTCGCTTTCTTGGCGCTTTACGTAAACTAATTAACATAATAATAATACTTATATAGCTGATATGATCACCCCAGCAATAGCGACAGCCGAGGAAATTCGATATCACTCTTGACACCATTGATGCAAGTGCCATTCAACAGAAACCATGCAAATACACAAACTAAAGCAGCAAAGAAAGGACCAGTCTCAGAACACGTTTGGAATGTTAAGTACATTAGAAAAATACAACGAACCCTGCCCTCTCTACAAGCTTAAGCCAATAACGTCATAATTTCTCACGGAAAAATAAAGATAAAATTTACTAATTGTAAGTGAGACACACATAAAAAGCTCTAAATTCTAATGTGCAAAAAAGTCACACATAACAAACCAAATTTGATTTTTTGTACAATCACATTGATGAATGTTACTGGAGATACCAAGCTGAAATTATATATTATGACAATAAAAATAACTCACAAATTAAACTGAAAGATAAATATTTGAGAGACAAGAGAGAGATTCATACGAGTCTGTGAAGAATGTGATCTTGAAACAATTGTATATATTTGTGAGTGATGAAAAATAAGAAACTAATTGTGTATTATACATATTATATATATATATATATATATATATATATATATATATATATAGTTGTTTTGTCAATCTTTTTCCTAACTCAGCGTGAAGACTGGACTTGTGGGGACGGAGGGCAACGACTAATTTGCTTGATGTTACTTTTGCTGTGGAAAAAAGTATGAATTATTTTCAAGGCTTAAAAGTCCGTTTGGCTTTGCTTATTTGTGTGTGACAAATAAGCAAGTGATAAATATAAAGAAATGTTTGGACAATCTATTTTATA